>JWIU01000011.1:0-524341 GCA_000966885.1 Xylaria sp. JS573 | reverse complement strand
GCAATTGCTGCTTGATATCGCACGCGCCGCCGCCGCCGCTGTTTGTGGCGTCAGGCGCTGACTTCGAATACGGGAACGTTAGGTTCCGGGTCAGCCGTCCGCCAACCCGTGATCCTCCTCCTTTTTTCCCCTTCTCCTCCTCGCTTTACGATGTCTAGGCCTTTCCCGTGCGGTAAGACACTTAAGAGCCCCTTCGTACCAAGCAAGCCCCAAGGATATTCCCGCTGCGACATCCCCCCCCCCCCCCCCCCTTCTCTCTCGGGCTGACGCGCAGGCTGCGCCGAAATGCCGCAAGCAGACAAGACCTCTATATCAGCATCCAGGCACTCACTCGCTGGAGAGGGGACCATGAGTGATGGGTGACCATGAGCGATGACCTGGGTACCCGTTGAATAGGTGGTTAGGTGGCTGGTGGGCAGACGGAGGTGGAGATGTTTTGGACTCCGAGGCTTTCAGTAAGCGAGTTGCACCTCGCTCTTCTCTCTCGGTTCCAGTGAGGGGGTAGCGAATCCGGAGATTAGGTGGCTTGCCATGTTCAGCAACGGCGGGCGGGCCATTCCTGCATGTCTTGTCGCATGCGCGTGATCCTCCCAGGGCCCAATAAGCAGGCAGGCAAACGTGGATAAGACAAATTATACACATGTGCATGTCTCGATTCCAGGTACGTGTTATACCGTGTCTGCGTACCTTGGCAACAACAAAAATGAAACCAACGCGCCTATGAAGAGCGGTGTAGAAGGCAGCGAAGGTGAATGTTTTTGACGTGCATCTTGAAATGTGTTCTTATCTAGGTAGCTCAGATTCTCCATCCCAGCCATAGGTATGTCTGTCATTATCGTGCATCATCATGATGGTACATAGTAGTTCAATCTCTAGAAAGATTGAAAATGGGATAGATGAATGCTGGCCGTCAAAGTAGCCCCGTTCCCAGCTCTCATGGCCCATTCCACCCAAACGCCTCCGGTGTCTCTCAAGAAACAGAACAGAGAAGCCGCCACCAAATGGCCGAAGGGCTTCCCAGACGGCTAACCAGCCCTTCCTTTCTATCCATCCCAGAGAAAATTGTGTTATATCTCAGTACGAAAGAAGCAGTCCGTTCTGGTCCACCGAAGATACCATACCGCTACTTCAGCGCTAAGTCTCGCTTTCGCTATGGTGAACCGTACCGCCTTCCCAATGTTGAGGTGAAGAACGTGTCAAAGAAACACAGAGTATAGGTCATTATGATTAAGTAGGCTTGAAAGGCATGCACTGCTGGAGGGTTCGCGTTTGCCTCTCACTCGTCGAATCGTAGTATCATCTGGATTTGCGCTCTGCTCGTCGTGATACAGTTGGACAGGATTGTCCCTCTCCGCACGCCTAAGCAACGAAAGTCATGTCGCCCTTTCTATGGCTAATGACCTCCAACGTAGAGCCGAGGCTTTGTCCAAGATAGTCGACCATGGCCTTCGTAACTTCGGGGTCGTCGGAGAGATCCGTGCAAATTTCTCGAAATCGGGCGTAAACCTCCTCCAGCTTGCGCAGCTCCCTGGCAAGGATCTCGAGCTCCAGCCATTTCCCATCTTCTCCATTAAGTTGGTACACGCCGAGGCTGACGCCTAGGTTATTTCCAAGGTTATGCTGGGCAATCCCCATGCTGGCGCCGCTCTCGAAGTACGAGTGAGTCGCATTCTTGTAAAATGATGTGATTTTGCCGATCACAGTGGCAAGAAGCATAGCCGCGGTGTGAGTGCCGGACCGACTCATACATTTGTTGCAGACGAGCATGGATGCACAGCTCTCAACTGCTTTGCGATTGAGTGATAGAACGAGGTCGAAAGGTGGTGTCGCCGGCGAAGAAGCATTATGCAATGCTTGGAGCGACTGAAGGCAGGCCGTGAAGCAAGTGCAGGAGCCTCCGTTGACGCCCGAAGAGGACGACCGATGGCGCGAGGCAGTTGGCCTCACAGTGGGTGTCGTCGTTGGGCTAGGGAAATAATTGGATGTCATACTCGTGGGGGTGGGCACCTGGCTATACGAAATCATGTCGTGCGAGATTGGGTCGGTCCACGCCATGGGTGCAGACATGGACATGTCGAACGACGGTGATCGCATATGAGCCCCAGATATGGTTGCAGTTGTAGCCGGGGCGTCAGTGAATGTTGTACATGAAAGGTCTGTAGGAGGTGTCCACGGCATTGTCGCCGAGTACATCTCAGGTGGTGCCGACATTGGGTCATGCTCGCTCATGGTCCTCTCTTCGACCCCAAGTAGAGCCAGGCCAGCGGATATAGATGGATTCCTACTCATGTTACCATCGACGCTGGTCGGCGGAGTGGTCCATCCAGTCTCGATCCTGAACATGTTCTCTGATGAGGCCTGGTGTGACGCCGAATATGCCATATTCTTGTCCTCCATTAGGCCACGCATCTGCTGGAGATCATGATGGGAGTTTGAGTGATGGCTGTTGCTGCTGTTGCTGTTATTGCTGTTGTCGGACTTGGGCTTTCCCGCCCTGCTTGACGGCGAGTACCGACATTCGATCCCACAGGCTAAGCAGCGGGAACATATTGGCCTAGCTTTAGAGCATTTGACCTTGGCCAAGAAGCAACCATCGCATGATGCCCGAAGACGGGGTTGACGAGCTTTGGTGGAGGAGGCCATGGCTATGGCACTGCTAATTTAGTTATCAGAGTCGAGGCAGATTCTCTCATACAGGGAAAATCTTAGCGTCCTGGCGTAACGACAACGAACATGTGGAGAGCAGATGGGGTGAGGCGGCAGGAGCAGTAATATAGAACTTGCATGCGTATGACAGAGGTTTTACGAGAACATTGGTAGCACAAAGCTTACGATGATCCAGGCTGAAGCCAGGATATGAATAAGAGGGGAATAGACCGCTTCCGCTGACTAACAACAACAAGACGGAGTATATCATGGCCGACACCAGATGCATGGAAAGGCAAATGTAGCCGGAGGGAGGATGATGCCGACTGATCCAGGGATGTAATTATGAAGGACGTGGAGAGATATGCAGAGACCAGACAACGTAGGGAGGGAGTCTACTTAGACTGCACCAGGGACCCGTTAAAAAGGCTCAGGGGTCCAACTAAAACCTGATTTGATGATGAGTTAGAGGCAGTGAGAGATCAGACCCACATGAGAGGCGTAGGCTGTCAGAAAGAGTACTCCGTACGAGTCCATGGGGCGATTATGGTGGTGGTGATGGTGGTGGTGGCCGTGAGGTGAATGGGCCAAGGGGGTTCGAGTGGATTGTGTATTCAACGTGGGAATCTGACAATCCAGGTATCCAGCTCTGACATATGGGCGCGGTTGCGGGTAGCGTAAGTCAAGGGCCAACAGGGGGAGAAGCCAAGCTATCAACATAACCGGAATCACTAGTTGATCGCAGGTATGGATTAAATGTAGGTGGCTGCGTGTGCTGGGGTATCAGCTGGTAACCTATCAAGGAGGCGCAAAAGAAGTCTCCCCCCACGGCATGAATCATCTGGAAAGGAAAGCAGCTCTTCCCTTTCTCTCTTTTTTCCTTCTTCTTTAATTTTATTCGTTTTTTCATTTATTTTTTTCATGGATGATTTATGTGTAGGTAGCGAACTTGCCAGTTATGAACCCGATATACGCGGCGTCTATTGCTTGGGAAGAAAAAGCCTATTACGAAGAGCCGGCCAAAGCGACGTCGACAGTGCTCTCAAGGGGCATAGTCTTTGATTGGCCACAACACTGTGAATTGAACGCGGTTCGTAGGCGTTATGCATTGCATAGCAACGCGGGCTCTACCAAGTCAGTGGATCTTCTCAAGAACAGCAGTGTCTGAAGCAGGGAAGGCTCGGGCTGTGTAGTGATATGTAACGCATGCATAGCACTGTGACGATGCACACGAGAAGGCCATACATAGCGAATGGCTAACATGGGAATGTACTTGCAGCTGGTGGGAGAGAGAGGAAAAGGGAGGGGGAGAGAGAGGAGGGACTGGTGCATGCTGTAGATGCAGGGTAGATGCAGGGTGTGGTTGTGAAGAGGGAGCAGGGTTGTAATAGCAAATAGGTGAATGTGGAATGTATGTAGGTATGTATCTGGTATGTATGTGTATGCATACGTTAGCTTGCTGTAAGTAGTTGCCAAAAGGCCGGATGAGGGGACACCATGGACAGGGCTTGGAAGAAGCAGAATAGAAGGGGGGTGGTGGCCAGTCATGTCTTGGGAGCTCTCCGAACCGGACTTAGAGTGCAGCAAGACTTATGCAGGTCGATCTCGTTACGCTCCTGCGTGGCCTCCCTTGGGCGTAGACGTCAACACTTGACCAGCGGGTTCCTGAGTTATCGTGCAGTGATAGATGAGATGAGGCTCGGGTCCGAGGGTGTTCGACAGGTTCGACAGGTTCGACAGGTTCGACAGATTCGACAGGTGTGTGAGAGGTGGTTGAACAATTCATACGCAGAAGACAAAAAGACAAAAGTCTTATGCAGCATGAACCGACGCAGTGGGCAACTCTCTGCTTGAGTTGGTTTGCCGCATTCCGACCAGGGACTATGCGCTGCACGTCTACACCGATGTGACTGATCAAATCCCTCTCCCTCTCCTTCTCCCTCTCCCTCTCCCTCTGCCTCTGCCTCTGCCTCTGCCTCTGCCTCTCTCCAGACGAACCTACGAGGCAATGGGGCGGGGGTTCGGGGGAGGAGAGATGGATCGGCTGCTGGGGTTCGTGCAGTCGTGGGGGGTTAGTAATCTTTAGGTGAATTATAGGACTGATAGGTGCATAAATGCATATGTGGAAGAAATATACATCTTTACAGATCAATCTGTACATGCATCAAATATGCTTCGGAATAACTTTTCACATTCTGCCAGGACCTGAGGTCCTCCAGTTCAACGGGCCTCCCGTCTCTACCCAGAATCAAACAAACGCCTCCTCAGAGCAAATAAGGAAACCTTACTCATGCCAACCCCGCGACCCCCATATTCGATGTCCGCTCATATCGTCCCGATACCGTATTTTCCTATCTTTATGCCTGAGCATTGGTCGTGTACCTCCATACCATGCCTACCTACATCCATACGACCTACGTCGGGTACTTCATGTAACGAAGTACGGTACATGCTTCCAAGGTTCCCAAACTAATGCCGATCTATCCTCTATCTGCGTTGATCCACACGCATGCGGCGACGTGTTTAGCTCGGAGCTAATCCTCAGCCCTACAAATCCTTCGGGGCCATCCAAGTACTGTAGCATTTTTCACCGTGTCCCGTCCTTTGGACATGATGTCCCGTCCCTTGGACATGACGGCATCCCGAAGCCATGGGTACCGTCTCTTCCCCCCGTAGTCGCCTGATGGATCATCGCCCTTATCGTGGCCGGGCCAATTGGGTAGCCAGTGAAGTTGGCTCACTATCGGAATCAGCCAACTATAAACCCCCATGCGGAGTTAAGCTCGGTGGCAACCTGCAGCTTAGACTTGGTGGTCACGGGCTGTATCGTCGTCTGTTCAGTACAATTTCCTGTCCCATGCTTTCGCCAATATCTGCCCCGCCCTTTCGATAGTCTATTCGCTACCTAAGAAGTCTCTATGGTATGCCACGACACCATAGTAGATCCGATAGCAATACCCTTTCCTCGAGCTTCTCGGACCTCCGTCAGGCTCCTACAGGCACACCTGAATACTCTCATCACCGCAAGCAAAAGGACGCAGGGAGGTGTGTAAACATGGCGACTGTAGGACATTATGACAAGAGATTCCCCGTCATGTTCTGGAGGGGTAGGAAAACAGGTCCTTGAGACGGAACCGTTGCTCTGATTGGTAGTGGGTGGCTGTATCGACTGTGTTGCCCTCCAATGCCGTGCAACTACTCATCCTAATATATGTGCTAGCCTGGATTTGCTCTCATCCTTCGTTACGCGATTAATGCCTCCACTCAAGTTTCACATTCTCGCTCCCCGTCTGAATTTGGCAGTATATTACGTTTGATTTGAAGTCATCTAGACTTGGACCCTGGGTGTAACGCGCCTGTCCCCAGATATGGAACGAAACGACGCCATCGCTATTTCCTCGAAGACAATCCGGGGTTCGGTTGAACTCTGTGTAAGAATTACTCCTCAATCCCAGCACGGCACTGAGATTGGGCACTCTGGTAACCGTTGGGCTGCTTGTGGCTGGACTTAGGCTTACACTTGGCCAGTGGGTTTCCTTAGCTAAAGCCTCCAAGTCACAACCAAGACTGCTAGAGCGGTCCGCCGACGCCATGCTTGCGCCAAGCCAATGTACGGCATTCACTGTATCATGGTTGCCCAGTTCCGAGGGAAAGGAAATAGCCGATGCAGTCCGGCTCAAGCGGCCTGGGATCTAAACCTATTCCGAAAGCAGATGTCGCCGGGATGGCTTAGATCGTCTTCTATGCCTCCTTCCCAGGCAGCTACTTGGGTCAAGATCGACGAACCACTCTACTCGCCTGAGAGAACGACTCGTCCTATGTTATTTTGTTATCTTGGGAATGGCATGGATGGGATAAGGAAGTTGCCAGCGCCGCCGTGTGGCTTTCCCATGACCATCATCCAGTCCAACCTACCCTGCCAACCTGCCTACACTTTATTCTGACTTGGTGTGTCCGCAGCCACAGGGATTGAGTTCCACCCTACTGGAAAAGGTCTAGAATGTTGGGAGGATGGTACTCACCACGTCAGGGAATTACCGCAGTTCATAAAGGCCATGGCTCTTTTCACTACAGGTGTCCACTGAGAGTGATCCAAGAGATTAATCCTAGCTCATACGCATCCTGCAAGCAGTACGATGAGATCGGGAAGAAATGCAAAAGGCTTCAAACTGGAACAGTGGCCGAGTCGCCACTTGGCGAAACGTGGGTTATCCTTGCACCGATGTGCATGAACCTGCAACCCATCCCGGATGCAACGCTGCCATGCTCGTTAAAGTTTGGAGACAAGAACGTTACAGTCAATGAACCATGTTTTCAGATGTGACTAGGTACCGCCTGGCAGGGTATGGATATAAGAGTGCCGTTATCATATTGCACCCTTGTGGCTGTCACGAAGCCTAATGCCTGGCTTCGGAGGTGTATTGCTCAGTGTGTCCTGGTTCATGCAATTGGTAATGGAGAGACCTGCTTAGCCCAGGCCATAGGGAGAGATGGAGGTATGGCCACCGAATCCTTGCTCTACATTTATGATAATAATTCGATTGAACTTCTCAAGTTGAGATCCCTTGCAGGTCACCGCTAATTCCGCGGAGGTCTAGACGTTCTCAGTATTGACTGTCGGAGGAGCTGATAACCAGTTTTGCTTTCAAGTAGAACCATAGCTTCGTCGTTGTCGTGTTAGCGACGAGCGTCTTGTGAGTCTTGGATGGGAACGTCGTATCGGATACCTGCTGAATCTCATCAAGCACCAATAGAAGATGTAACGCCAAATAACTCTACGGGTGGGTTGTTAACGTCCATGTGCAGCGACCTGAAAGTCCATAATTGACATAACCCAATTAAATTGCTATATACTTGAGATACGCCTCACGGGTGCCCGACCTCAAACTTACTCGTTATGATAGCAGGAGGCACCCAAGTAACTGGATATATAAATGCACTTTATCTTCATTTTATTTTCTTCTCCACTCTCGTGAACTCACTTGTAGTCATTGAGTAAAGGCTGAAGTCGTTGAGGAGTCTCTCTCCTTATTGATCATGCAAAATTTGAATTCTACTTGAAATAAGCTTCCGCATGGTTGTCTTCCCACTGGGGATGCCCCCGATAATTTTTGAAAACACATCTATACCGAGTCTACTGAAATCACTACAATATTCATTAAAAGTAATACAAGTTATCCTATAGGTATTAATACATAACACTTATCACTCAGATCCCTCATTACACTCGACCAAGGTCCGTTACGGGGTTCTTCGTAAGGGATCCGGCGCGTCTTCCTCGATCTTTCTAAACCGGGCGGGATCTCGTGCTACAGTGATAGACATGTGCATGTTGAAGTCAGTAGCTTAGTAGTTTATAGTAGCATTTCAAGGTTCCGTCTCGAGTATTATGTGGCCATTTGCTGGAGCGAGTGATCCTGGTCCTTTGGGGGGCAGCAAGCATAGCTCATAACTACATTAGTATTGCATGATAAAGACTAGTTCTGATTAAGGCAGACTGCGAAAGCAGAGGTTCTTAACTTGTTCTTTTAAGCCTTGCAGGCGCTGCTGGTTACGCAGCATCCAACAATCGCACAAGACTCCCAAGTACCCAAGAGCTGTTCCACAGACATAACAGGAAGACTCACTTCGCGAGACGTCGAAAATTCGGCTAAAGATACAATTGACTCACGACCGTATCCTGAGCAATGGTAGATCGGACACCACAAGGCCAGGAGATCCAATCGTGATGTCTCCGTCGTATATGTGGTCAAATGTGAGCTGCAAGATTGATGCCTCTGCCCAGTTTTCAGTCCAACTTTGACTCCAAGTAAGCACTATGCTAAGCATCTTCCTCCTCCCCTTTTTCAGTTCATAAACTCTCATCAAAATACATGAGCTCGGAGTATCCAGTAAAGCACGGGACACGGACAGTCAGTCCAGTCGAAAGAAGAAAAAAGGGGCGGGGGCACCCCGCGATCTGAACAAAAACATGTGGCTGTTAAGTTTCCTAGCCTGAGCATAAATGGAGATAACCTCAGGCGCCCGATCTTAGCTCTTCCGTGGTCTTACCAACTACGGAAGTATGACGGAACCGAGTGCCGAAGAAGGGAATCGGCCTCTGTCCACGCTAAACGGATTCGGCTCCCCCCTTTCCCCAATCCTGACGTCAGGACATGCGACTGGGCGCTGGGACATCGTAGGACTGGGATATTTGTAGCACGAAGAAAATGCAATGGCAAGAAAAGGCCCGTCTCACAAGCTAGAGAAGAGAGAGACCACTATGCCACTTGCTCTCTTGGAAGAACCGCGGTCATGAAACTTTCAGTGAGGAGAACTCAATTCTGCCCTCGCTTCACGTCGGGACCTTGTAAGCCCTCTTTCTATTTTCATACGAACTATTTCGGAACGTGTACTATACTCTGAGTGCTTGTCGGCGCCGGTTTCCGATCACTAGCTTGCGAGCCTATTTACTGCAGTGACACGTGATGGCTGGCTGGCTTGCCTGTTGGCTCCCTCCTTTCCTGCTTCTTCTTCTTCTTCCTCCTCCTCCTCCTCCAGGCATGAAGGGGATCCAGTTGGTTACCACCAGCGGGCGAGCGTCGTACAGGTGATATTACCCAGAAACGTGGTGATGGTAGCTTGCTTCGCTCGTCTCCTCCGCCCCGGTATCTATGTGCATATGTATGTATGCACCTCAAACCAAGCCTCCCGCTGCCGTGTCACCCCAGCCTTGGGGGTTTCTACGCAGATCGGATTGCCTCGTTCGTTTGGGGGAGAGAGAGGGGGCGGGTCGCCTATGTCTTAATTTCCTTTTGCCTTGTTGCTCACAGCGTCTTTCTGCGAAGCACCTACGTTACATACATAGCTCGCTTAGCAGCGAGGCCGGTCCCTTCCTCAGCCGTGATTTCCGGCGTGGGGACCGCGGATCTGGTCTGTTACCAGTTCCGTCCGCATTATACGCACATACATATACATACATGTACATGAATACCTTCCACCACCTCGAAGCAATGGCGGCGACGCGTGTTGCGAGACCTCATTCCAGACCCTCCGCTCCGTTCCTCCCCTTCATACAAACCCTGAACGGAAGAAGGCCGTGAAGATCAGGGGGAGCGCGTCCCAGTGGCGTGATCCATCGAGAAAACGCAATGTAAATCCCATGCCGGGTAGCCACCTGGATCTCCCTCGACAGACAGGCCACGGCTTCGTAACAGCGCAGTCGGGTCGATGCCATATCGTGGTCGCATCAGCAGCAGCCGCCGCTGCCAAGTATACCAGGAAACCCGACGGTCCCAGTAAGGTGTCGTTTATGTTGTGCGTGCAATGTGTGTGTTGTGTGTATGTGTTTACGTTTTTGTGGTGTGTTGCTCCCCTACCCCCCTTCTTTCCAGCAGGACTCTCCCCATGCGGGCTTCCGACGCTGTGCTTGTGACCCCGCCGCACCTATTGATATAGATGTCTGGGCTACCACAGGCTGGGCTCGGTCATGGGAGCAACGCCACAGCCAAGAATCGAGCATGCGTGGTTCGCTAAGCTTGGTCGTCGGAAATTCCACAGCACAATAGGTAAGTCGTAAGGGCATCGGCACGGCAGGGGATCTATTTTCGATGCGCTGTTATCTAGTTCTCGTGAGCTCTTGAGATATAACCTGGTCAATTGATATAGGATATCGGGTAGAGGCCATCGTAGATTCGTAAAGACATGGCATACATTCAAGATAGAATCTGAAGACATTCCTATACTTGTGCAACTACTTGGCATGCCCCATGTAGTATAGATGAAGAAGAGGAATAACCAATTCGGCTATATGCCACCTGAAATGCCTTGAAGAGATTGATATATGAAACAATAGTAATACGAACGGACCGATTCACAAATAGCGAGACTACGTAGTATGAAGAGGGCGATATCGATGCTGAGTGGCACTTGCGCAGTGGGATCATTACCAATAAAGCCCACGACGGCGAAGGTAATGCTAAGGAGCCATGACCGAGGAGTCCAGAGACAATGAGTTATATATTGCTTTGTCTATACAAGCCACCAACTCTTCCTAATCCGAATAAAGATCCCTCATCTATATTGGGAGGAGGCTGTAGTACCATTTGTGTTGAGCCTAGTTATACCATACCATAAACCCAGCCTGTCTGCCAGCTTGCCTTTATCTATTGAAGTGTTTCTCCACGAATACGTCGTAACGCCTGTGTCTCCCAATTATATAGTCCGTCGGGAAACCCCACGAACCACCCCAGCGTTTCGAGCGAGAAGGAAAAGGTACAATGAACGTAATGGTGAAGGGCTCTATGTACAGTAATGTGTGGCATGGGGATATACCAAGAGTAGTAACCGCAGGATGAAGGGGGGCGGCTTTAGGCGTGGATGCCCTCCTTCAAGAAACCACCCAGCTGCTTTGCAAGGTCCCCGTGCATCATTGAGAAGTGGTTGCCGGGCATATGGCGGAAGCTCATTTTGTCGATGTCGAGATACTCGTCCCAGCGGTTGGGCCCGAAGTCGGTTCGGTTGTCGAGGAGGAAGAGAGCATGGCCGGTGGGGTACGGGTCAGGTCTCGGGTCGGTGGGCAGCTTGCAGACACCATCCTCGCACCAGATGGCCGTAACCTTGGGACACTTCGCCTTGGGGATAGGCTCAGCGGTGTAGTTCGATAGGGCGGTCACGGAGGCGGCGAAGTGAGGCAGGAGCCAAGACGGGATCTTCTTCTTTTCAGCCTCGTCGCCTTCCCCAAGGAGACCGATCTCGGCAAACCAGGCGTGGAGGCCGGCAGGCAGAGGCTCGATGGTGATAGGGCAAGGAGCGTCAATGATGAGAAGATGCGACACTTCTTCGTTGGCCTTAGTAAGTTGGTTAACAATTTCATAGGCGATGACGCCACCTGCGGACCACCCGGAAACGGCGTAAGGGCCGTGGGGCTGACGGCGCTTCATCTCCTCGATGAATTTAGTAGCCATGCCGTAAACACCGCACTTGTATTCCTCAGGGGTTCGCATGAAAGGCGAGAACATGCCCCAGACGGCAACATCTGAGCCGAGCTCAGCGATCTCAGTGTACGATGTGGCGCTCCCACTTCCATCAGGGATCATGAAGAGTTGCTTGGTGGCAGTACGGTGGTTGCCTTGAAGGAGAACCGACGTCGCCTTGCGGTGGGGGTAAGAGTCAACAACCACCGCCTCAGATTTGGTCACGACCACGGTTTCTGTCTTCTTGACAGTCTTGGACTCCACCTTGGTAGCCTTCGCAGCGGTCACGGCACGCTTTGGCTTGTCCTCAATACCCAGAGTTCGCTCGATGTCTTTGAGAGATGGGTTGTGCCCGAGAAGGTCCGAGGGGATGTTGAGCCCGGTCTTCTCGCGAAGGATACCTAGGATGGACAAGCTCATGAGCGAGTCCATGCCAAGAGCGGCTAAATCAGGTGCGGCGATGACCTCCTCGACCTCCACGCCCATCTCAGCACAGATGGTCTCGCGGATGATTTGCTGCAGCTCACTCGTGCTTCCAGAGTCGACCGCGATGACGTCGCCCTTCACTGACCCCTTGTCGCTGTCATCAGGAGGAGTAGTGAAGTTAGAATCGGACTCCATGTCGTCATCGCTGTCAGAGGTGCCACTTGAGCCGCTTGACTCGACGACGACAGCCACTGAAGACTCAAACTGCCCTAGGAACTTCTTGAAGGCACCGACCGTAGCATTGTCGTTGAAGGCATGGGAATCGACGTTGAGCTCGAGCTCTTCACGAAGACGACCGCTGATGGTCAGGCCCATCAAAGAGTCGACACCAAGGTCGGCGAAGGCAATATTATCAGCCAGTTCGTCATGGCTAACGCCAGTTTCCTTGGCTACAATATCCATGACTTGAGAAACAACAGAGACCTTGGTGGTAGTCTTGGTAAGCTTCTTGTTCACGGCTGGCAGGTTAGAAGAGGTGATTTGCTTCTTCGCCTTTTCGGGCGTCTTCGCAGCAGCAGGCCTAGCAGCAGGAGTAGCACGAGCCGGGGCGGCGCCGGCAGCGGCAGCACCTTGAGGAGGTAGGACAATGTTGAGGACCTTGCGAGGAATTGCCTGAAAGCGGACATCACCAGCAACACCGATAAGCTTGTCACCGTCGAAGATGTAGGCGTCGCCTGACATCATCTTGGTACCCTGGATATTCTGCATGCGGATGTAGGTCTGGTAGGTCTTAGAAGCGCTGAGCCGCTCAGCGAACCTCATGCTTCCCCAACCGTGTGAAATGAAAACCTGCTCGCGGGAATCAATCGCATCGGACCCGTTCAGAATGAAGCCAGAAATGTGGCAGACCGAGTCAATCCAGTACGGCGCAGTGCGGAAATTACCATCCTCAGGCGAAGTCTGGAAGACCACCTTGGCGGTCGCTTCACACGTTGCGCTGTCCAGGATAACTGATTCCATGCCTCGGTATCTTTGGTCGTAGTCGACGAGCGCCGCAAAGAGCTTGTAGGCTAGACCGCGACCAATCTTAGAAGCCTCGCCGCGCTGCTCAGCAGCTCGAAGGGCCTCAATGCGCGATTTGATTAAGTAGTTGACACGGTCAAACTCGCTCAGCCATTCTTGGTTGTCGCCGAAGTAGACTTTGCAGATGGCATGCTCAGTCTTTTGAGCGCCTTCGCCAGTAGTCCAGGTAACATCAGCAACTTTATCGGCTGCGTTGGCCTTGACATGCATGCGCAAGATCTGGCTTTTGGCTTTGGGATCAAAGAGGAGGGTCTTGGGAACCTCCATGTGTGCAACATTTACACCAACATCTTCAACGTCGGGGCGGAGAAGCTTGTAGGCATACTCGCAAATAGTCAAGGCCATGTCACCATACAGGGACGATGGTGTGAGGCAAACGCCGTTGACAAGATGGCCCGAGCAAACCTTTCGAAGGTTCTCTTCGGTCATCTCGGACTCGGTTTCGAGGATGACAACATCGCCCTTGACTTCCTCCTTAGTGATCTTTTGAACACTGGTGGTAGACAGCTTGGGCTTGGACGCTTCTATGGCCTTGGGGGAAGCAGCCAAAGCACCGCGGTTCTTGGTCACACACCAGTCCCCGGTGTATTGTAACCAGTAGTTCTTTAGGTCGAAAGAATAGCTGGGAAGGTCTACCATACGGACAGAAGAGTCGAAGTCACGGTGGAATTCATTCCAATCGAGGTTCAGACCAGCGGAGTGGAGAGTACATAAGGTAGCACTGAGTGTCTTGTAGGTAGCCTCGTTCCGACGCAGAGTCGGGACAGCAATTGTGCTGCCGCCAAATGCGGCCTTGACCATACCTGCACATACTGGGTGGGGGCCGACCTCGAGCCACACGGTCTTCTCGTCAATCACACCCGACTGTTGAGCAGAGACTAGACCGGCGAGGAGATTGACGGCATCTCGTGCGTGGTTGCGGAGATATGAAGGGTTGATGGGCTCACCATCAAGAAGCTTGCCGCGAAGAGGAGATATGACAGGAATCTTCGGCTCTTGGAAATGAACCGAGCGAGCAATGGACTCAAAATCGTCCAAGATAGGCTCAACCTGGGCGGAGTGGAAAGCGAAAGGTACCTTAAGCTGGGTGCACTTGAAGCCAGCGCCACCGAGTTGCTCGGCGATCTCGGCAATTTCGGTAGAGGTACCGCTAAGAACAGTCTCGCAAGGACCGTTTATGCAAGCAATGTTGGTAGAGGCTGCACGAGAGCCAAGCGCCTCCGTGACAGCTTCAACCGAGTTTTGGACAGCCAGCATAGCATGAGTGCCCGCAGTGCACTTCTCGACTAGAAGCTGGGCACGGGCGCCAACAAGGTAGATCGTATCACTGGCAGACAGGACGCCAGCGACGTGAAGAGCTGCGTATTCGCCCAAGCTATGGCCAAGTACGACAGCTGGCTGGATTCCCCACGAAGCCCAAAGCTTGGCGAGAGCCATCTCGAACGAGGCCAGACCCAGCTGGACAACGACTGGTGAGAGCTTTTGTACCTCAGGTTCGCTGCCATCAATCAATGGAAGAAATGATGGGAACCCGTGGATGAAAGCAAGGTCGTTGTATTCGTGGATAGCTTGGCGGAAGATGGAGTAATGAGTGTAGAGTTCCTTTCCGATTCCAGCGTAGTGCGAGCCCTGGCCAGTGAAAAGGAATGCGACCTTCGGCTGTTCTGGAGAGACAGGCACGAAGTTGGACTTCAATCTTTCCGTGATCGCTTCTTGTGCCTCCACCAAGGTGCTAGCAATGACGTTCATGCGCCAGTAGTGCTGGATTTTGCGGGCAGTCGTAGTATAGGCAACGTGAGAGACAGAAGTAGAAGGGTGGACTTCCATCCACTTGACAAGGTTTTCGGCATTGCGGATCATGGCAGACTTGGATTTAGCAGTCACGGTGATGACGTGCTGACTACGAGGATCAATAGTAGCCGTCTTATAGCGAGGGGCATCTTCAAGCAGAAGACCGGTGTTACCACCAGCAGCGCTGAAGTTGTTGACGAAGACTCGGCGCGGTCTTCCATCTTTGCGAACGAAGGGTGTCTTGTGGAAGGCGATGTTGACGCCCCGATCACCAAGGTCTGCGGGAAAGGTCTTGTTGATATCCTTCTTGATACCAATATGAGGCGGGATGGCATTCTTCTTAAGCATCATCAAGACCTTGATGAGTGCAGTGACACCGGAAGCAGCCTCGCCGTGGCCGATGTTCGATTTCACCGCACCGAGGTACAGCGGCCGATCTGCAGGCCGATGCCGGTTGGCAGGCGCGAAGACATCGGTGACAGAAATCATTTCTGTACCATCACCCGCTTGGGTCCCAGTGCCATGCATCTCGACGTAATCCACATCGAGGGGGTCGACGCCGGCCTCGTCGAGGATGGACGACGACAGAATCGATTGTGTGGGGCCATGAGGATGGGTGATAGAGATGGCATCAGCTGAATGATTCGTCTTGGTCTCGAGAATGACCGCTAAGATATTATCCTTGTCCGCGAGGGCATCGTCAAGACGCTTGACGATGACGGAGGCACAGCCGTCGGCCCGGCAATAGCCATCGGCATCGTTGTCGAAGGTGTTGCAGTTGTGTTCTTTGGAAAGGAACTGCCCACGGCTCAACCCGCAGAAAATATCCGAGTTTGTCATGCAGGACAGTCCACCTACAATGGCAGTATCACATTCTTTAGCCCTTAAGGATGTGCAAGCAACCTGGAGAGCAGCGGCACTTGACGAACAAGCCGTGTCGATATTCAAACTGGGGCCGCTGAAACCGAAATGGTAGTTAATCCGACCTGGCCCGAAGGCACGGACGCCTCCCGTGATATAATATGTGTCGATTTCTTGGGCGGCGTTGATTTCTCGCCAGTCATCGGACGTCTGGCCGTAGAAGGTGCCTATCCGGTCTAGTCGCGTAGACGGCGTCCGGTTCGGCACGTAGCCGGACATCTCAAGTGCCTCATATGCAGTGGTCAGGGCCATCCTTTGCATAGGATCAGTCTGGAAGGCCTCGCGGGGCGACATGTTGAAGAACCGGGGGTCAAAAAGACCCGGTTCGTCAATCCAGTTACCATATGGCGTATGGCTGGTGTTCATGGTTTTCCCTGTGACATCACAATGAGTTTCGACCGGAAACCGGTCGGCTGGCACCACACGATGAGCATCGATGCCCTTCTCCAGCAACTCCCACAATGCTTCGACACTGGCGGAATTGGGAAAGCGGCCGGCCATGCCAACAATGGCTAACTTGCACTCCCCCCTGGATCCGTGGTTTCCGATTGAGCTGACCGTGCTCTCACGAGAAACCTGGGGAGCTGATCGTATTATGACCTCAGCCTTAGTCTGTGATCTCAAAGCGTTGGCTAATGTGCTCGCGGCCTGAGTAGGTCCATACGGAATGACTAAAATTCGAGACCCATCAAACCCACGTGCCTCGTTAACGCTGCCATTCAGAGCCTTATTGAACATCAACGGCTCGTTTAGGATCTCGTGGACTACTGCCGTGAGAAGAGCTTTCGTGTCTGTCTCGGTGAACGCGGCACCAGTGACACAGGACATAATGCCACTTCGAGGTTTCGACCCTTCAAGGGCAGCTGTGACGGCATCGTCGTTCAGTCTAAGCATCTTCCCGATGTCCAGCGATCCATGCAAATGTGCAGCGTGGTAAGGACCGTACACGGGAATGGCCGTTGGTCTCGACTCGAACAAATCCTTGCTGAACAGAGACTTCAACGTTGCTGGCGGCCCAGAAATGGCGATGTTACTCGCAGACACAGCACTCACATAGGCCTGGGATGCCTGAGAAATACCCTACCCCAATTATTAGAATACGGCGAGGGCGGGTGACTGTTTTCTAGGATGTCTCACCTCTGACTTGTGGAACTTTGCAAGAACGGATCTCGCATCCGCTTCCTTAGCGGCCGGGACGACATACGTCCAGCTTTCCGACTTCCCCGTCAACGGGCTTAGCCTTTCCGCTAATGAGGCCACATACGAGCCCGTTCTGAATGCCATCAAGACGACCTGGACGGCGATGGGGAGAAGGGAGGAGAGCGAAGGGCTCGACGCAATAGCAGTTGCAGCGAAGAGCCCAGTGCAAAGCCCTGAGAGCTTCGTACGCTCGAGTTCCGTAACATCTTGGTGCTCCTTCTCGGATCGACTTCCCGGTAAAGTTAGCAAGTGTCACTACCGGTGGGGGTTCCCCAGCTACGCATACTCAATATAGTGGGCTAACTGCGCTATACAAAGCAAAGCACTATCAATTCCGGGGTATTTCCTGCTCTGGCTGTGATATCTCTCGTTCAGTTGTTGTAGCGTTCGGAAAATCGGGATCTTCTGCCGTTCCACTCGAGGCAGTTGCTCTATCTCGTCTCTGAGAGCGTCGGCGGCCCTCCGAAGGAATTCCTTTGACAGAACGCTCGGGTTGCCCCGTCTGAAGAAGTCGGCCAGGAAGCCGTGTGTGTCAAGCGATTGGTCTCCGAACAGGAGAAAAGCCATCTGGTCCGCCATCATGTTGGTGATGGGTGAGGCTGGTCGATTGTAGGTGGTATGGTGCTCCAAGCCTAGACGGAGCTAGA
This sequence comes from Xylaria sp. JS573, assembly GCA_000966885.1. Classification (NCBI taxonomy): domain Eukaryota; kingdom Fungi; phylum Ascomycota; class Sordariomycetes; order Xylariales; family Xylariaceae; genus Xylaria; species Xylaria sp. JS573. The sequence goes on along the minus strand of JWIU01000011.1, from coordinate 506,673 downwards.
GGCGGTGGCTTTCACACTTATATATCGGATTAACACAACTCGGGTTTACAGTAACATGTAGGAGGATAACACCAACAGAGTGGTCTCATGTGTCATAGATAGCCACAACACCCTTGTCTACCATGGGCTCCAAGGGTGAGGAGGGTAACGGCGAGGCCACACCCTTGTCCCCTTACCTCTGACTAGTCCGGTGTGGTTTGATTTTCGGTGACCGAAATTTCAGAGGAGATAAGCACGAGGTTTCCATTTTTGGAGGGAGCATTTGGGTAATAAGGCTGCCACCTAGCCCAGGCGGGTATTCCATGTCTTGTCCGGAAGATATTGGCTGCAACAACAGACAAGCCGTGACGTCTGGACTATCCTTTGGACCGGGTAGGCCAAGGACGTGCAGCCGTTGACAAGTTCCAAGCCATTACACGACCCTGAAGGTCCCACTCAGAAGCTGACAGCGGGCCTGTGTTGCCCGGAGAATCAAGATTTCCACAGCCCTGTACATCCTGTACATGGGGAGCTTCACTGACGCGTGACTAAGGAAGACTAGGCGACCTGTCATCAAACGCATAGCCTCCTGAAACTGCGCACAGCAAGGGCTACGAATTCTCTTGTTTTCGGGTCTCGACGTATAGCTGGTATGCTATCTTACTCATGCGCCGAACGGTAGACCGTTGGCAGTTGGCCGTTGGGGATGTCCGCCGAAAAGACGAAAAATAAGTTTTTGGCACGCATCAAGGCATACGGCAAGGAGAAAACGGTGCCTTATTCAGTTTAACTCGACAGGGGGAGCAAGGGGAATAGTGGGAATAAGGTAAAAGTACGTGCGAATTCTTCATGTTGCCACTGGCAGAGGGGCTATCGAGTCCCATATCAGGGCATGCATAGTCCACAGTACCGGACCGCCGATTCCACACGGCTGGAGAGGTGGATGGATGGAATTGTGAATATCACATTCTTCTCGACACCTTGGGCCGATATCTTTGCTGATGGGTACACGCTCGCGTCGGCAACGCAAGCGGGCGGCGTACGCGGGAGGCACACGTAGTGCCAACCTACATGAGCCACATTAGAGCCTCACTAGAGGGGTCAGGTGAGGACTGTCCCAACATGTCAAGTCCAAAGGAAGCAAATCTCCATTGGCGATGAGCGTGGGAAAGGGCTGGAGACCGCTCTGGGGTGAGCGCAGTATTAGACCTCGAGAGGTAGGCATCAGGTCCCATCCAGCCAGTGCAGTGCTTGGGTATGTGCCTAATCTGTAGGTAGGGACTTTGGAAGAGGTACGGTGGCAGCGTGGGCCGTAGAATGCGCGTAGGAATAAGCTCTGTCGACTAAGGCACGCCTCCGTAATCAGCTAGAGCGTACTTGGGTATGGTCGTAGGTATGTACTATGGGCTGTATGGTAAAGCTTTCTCGAGGGGGGGTGTACGCCGGCAGCCAGCTAGGCGGTTTCAGGAAATAGCAGACGTATTTGTGCCAGGCAATGCTACTCACGCCAGGGTTCACCTGTAGCTCTAGCGGCCATGCATGAAAGCTTCAAGGACGTTTGACATGTCGCCCATGGTGGTTCGTTGGTGCTGGACGCGATTGGATGGATGCAGCAAGGTGGTCGTTGAAGTGGAAGTGAAGGCGAAGTCTGGAAAGCGAAGAATACTACCTGGCTGCCTGGTATGTAGGTAAGTACCTACCAGAATATCGGAGACCTTCAATGTTGGAGACAGAGATAGGTACATATGGATATTACATAATCGCAGCCCGTTCAGCCCCGTTGCACACAAATGTCGTGTCGTGACTAGGCTGCTAGGTGCCTAGGGGGGACCCTGGGGCTGCTAACTTCACCCAGCTTATTAGCCCTAAGGACAGTTACAGACAGTGCTAATCCCTTGGCAAATACGACCCTACCCTACCCTACCTGCGTACATATCTACCCTACCTGCGTACCTAGCATATCTACCCTTATGTACCCATCTGGGTAAAAAGTCTTAATTAACCTACCTACCAACTGCAAACGCGGTAGCAATGCGTCGTGACTCTTCCCGTCTCGTGGCGTGCCTTGCGATTGGTTCGCTGTAATCAATGCGTATTCGTCTTTTATAGTTGTGTGTATATCATCCACCCTTCCTCCCATGTGATAGACCAATCTGGGAAAGTACCTACTCAACCTTAGCCTCTTGAGCCCGTACGGCGTTACCCCCTCTACTCCTCCCGCCACGACGGCGTATCACACACGGCGTGTCACATCTGTCGGCATTGGAGTGTAGTTACTCCCTGGTCCTTCGATCTCTACGTATAGGTAACAATGCTATCCCGGCTCCCAATCTTCATCTCCGTGTTACCCAAACATCAAAGTATTCTAACCAGAGGTTGATCAGTCACATACCGGCTTACGTACTAGAGATTATGCATAATCAGCCACAGCTCCCTAGCAGTAAGCCTGCACGTCTTCCACAGGCTGCGCCCTTATTCACATACAGGTAGCTAGTTTGGAATCTCTCTACCCAGGTCTTTGCCTTCCTCTCATGCACGTAGAACCACTAAATTAGCTCCATCTCGCTCCATGCAGGTTGTCCATGAGGTATCATCTACAGCATAAGCCTTTGTAGTACCTCCAGGTAGGTATTCACCATGACGCCGGGTCGCCCTCGTGTTACGATGTAGTGTCCTGCTGGAACTCATGTCCTACAATAGTTGGCTTGGGTAAGGATTCGAATCGATATGACGAAGGAAAACAATATAGCATCGGGAGACAGGGAGGGAAAAACAGAAGAACAAAGTCCCGTACGAGCAGCTACACACTGCCTACATACTATCGGCAACGCGGAGACCCCTCCGTTAGTGCGGAAGAGGCGACCCGCGCTTACCGGTGCCACTTCATTACCTAAGACGTTATACCTTGCTTTCGGGGGCGGGACGACAGCGAAAGATGCTTGGCCTGCCGTCTCCATCTCCAGAAATATGTTCAGCCGAACCGAATAGAAGAACCGGAAGTCCGACCCCATTATCGTCATTTAAGTGGTGAGATGTACGACGCCTCAGCGACGAATACGTCCATCACGCCTCTACGTCCAGGTATTACAGCGAACCGAGAGCTCTCACTATGGAAACCCTATTTGCTTGGCCGTTGATGCAGCATGGGAGTTCAGACGTTTCTGTGCATGGAACGTTAACTTCCGTGTCTGCTGGGCGACCCGAGAAGCCTGCGCGGATTGGGTGATCGTTGAACCTACATGCAATCAAGATCTTGGGTACATAGGCTCACCATCGATATCGCAGCACCTACCTCAGTATCTTGCAGTATCTTGGGTGATTATGACTCGGGATGTTCAGCATATCCACTCTCTACTTCGTACATACATGGAATAACTCGAAGCTCTGAGGCCCACCCATGACTCCCCTGCTTCGAATCCCGGGGCCCATCTCAGCTGAATTCGCCATAGCCAGCGATCTAGACGCAAACCGCCAGCGTTACCAATCCATCTTGCGGTGTCGATATATTTACATCTGATAACATAAGCAAAAAAGAAATCTCTTCGGCGACTATCAGTAGCGGCATCACGGAAAACAAGACACTAAAATTTTATACGTCTCACTCTCGACGGTCTCACCTCATCCAGGAACAACCGAAAAGGACCGGTAACCTTGTCCAATGACTAAGCGCCTTATCGTTCTCTAAAGTTCGGGTAGATCCTATTTGCGACGGTGTGAAATGCATCTGCCTGGCCACGATCCGCCATTCAGGTAGCTTAGGGACGCATGGTTTGACGACGTAGGCCCGTCATATATAAGCTTATAGGGGTATATTGCCAAAAGCTCACACAGGCTCCTCCGAAGTGTGGCACTATCAGCCTCCTATGATATCTCGCGATCTCCAAGACACAAGGTATTGCGCAAGGGTGATCCAGCCTTGCCTCGGCATTCAGGATCTCCTTCCCGTATCTTATCCTTCAGCCTTCATGCCCGTCTCGGACCTGGAAAACTAGGGGTCCTACACTGGCGGACGCTGACAATGGTTGATGCCTGTGCCACGCATATCCGTACGAGGAAAGTCTGTTAAGCCACTATCTGGGGAACTCGTTCTCACCCGCTTATCAATCAATCAGCGTCGACTGCAATACCGAATACTGCATCGAACTGCTATGATATGCGACTTTTCCCCCCCTAAGAATCCGTAAGCTGAGAATAGATGCGGTGTGACTATCACAAGCTCGACAGCGTCATCCCCAGGGGCGAAGAGGAAGAAGAGAGCAAGAGGGCAGCAAAATCGCTCAGCTCGCAACGCCACCCGTCCTGACGAGTCTCCATTTGCCCGATCCCTAATTCGCGTACGTGAAGTCTAGATCGCTGCAGCTTTCGTCTGTCGGGCGTTGGCAGGCTGGCGGGCTCAGCTGTGCTGATCGTCCATCCGCAGAAAACGTGGGGAGGAAATCTAAACGAACACGTCACTTTGGCGATTGCGACCTCTCGGCTCAGCCTGGAGAAGCACCGGTTCTCGGCAAGCCGATAACGACGAAAACGCGCAGAGTGAACGATTTCGTAAGAGGCGTTCAGGTCGCCCGCGGCGGGGTTCGCAGCGTACTGGACTCGTGTCGCGCCGTGGCGCAAAGCCCTGGGTAAGCTGCAGCGGGGAAAGATTCCATCGAGGTTATCGTATGTCTCAGATGGTCAGCTTGACGGGACCCTGGCCAATAAAACGGCCGAGGGAGTAATACGAGACGCCTTCGCTATGAGTCTGAGTCAGCCCAAGTACCAATTGTCCCGAACCGCTGGTCGAACAAAGCAGCGAACCGAGGAACATTAGCCGCGTGGCACAAGGAAGTGCTGATACAGGCAACTCTGAACCGACCTCGTTCCATCCTCGGGCCCTTTGACTGCAATATACAGAGATGCATGCGGTAGAATGGGATTAGTTTTGATATAATGTGGGTTAGGTAGACTACATTTCCCCAGCCCAGCCTGTCGCTACCCGATCCAAGCGACCCAAAAGACCAAATCTAACAAATACTCATAGACACAGAAAATCAAGATTCCAGGGCACAAAGTCAGCTTCCGTGATATGCCCATTTATAGCACCGTTTGGACAGTCTAGCCTACATCAATCAAATCTTCCACAAAGTGCAATGCGAAGTCGGCGTCGGCATGAGCTCACCAGTCGAAGGCGGGAAGCACCCTGTACTGCTGGGAGCTCTCATTAAATCTATCTGTTGCGATGCTTTGTGCTAAACTACGGAATTCTCTCAGCTCGGCGCGATGTAAAGAGCGCTGCGTCAAACAGTCAGTCAGTAAGGCATGTCGCTCAGTAGTCAATCTTATCAGAACTCACCCTGTATAATTGGTCGGAGGTTCAGTGATGAACCCATCCGTATTGGCCCAGTCCGAGTTTCCGGCCGCATTTCCTGAGGTGGGTATTCCCATGGCGTCGCAGGCGTCGATGTGGTCTTGAGGGATGGTGAAATTGATGAGCTTGTCGGGAGCCTCGATGAGGGTGGCCGTAAGGCCCATCTCTACGTGCCATTCAATGTGACAGTGGAGAAGGAAGACACCGGGATTGTTGGCGACAAGGCGCAGAACCACATACGAGTTGGCGTTGATGTCAACAGTGTCTCGTCGGGGCGGGGACTTGTTGATGTTGTTATCGTTGACCCAATTGCCGACATCCTCCTCGGGACGCTCCAGGACTTGAAACTGGTGACCGTGGAGATGAAAGGGGTGGTTGGCATCATCGTGATTGTTGATGACGAGCTCGATTACATCACCATAGTCAGCAATGAAGGGGTTGACTTGGCCGTAAGCAGCGAGCTGCGTGTTGTTCTCTCCTAGCGTGGCCACCGAGTACATCGTTGGCACCGTCTGCATGATGTAAATGGTGTCATTGAAGCAGGCTCGAGGGTAACCATTGTCATCGAAGCAGTAGTCAAAGTTCAAAACCCAGTGCTTGTTGACAGGTTCAAGCGCACTCTGGTTATCGTACGGTCTCAGCGTGGCATCGTCCAGAGGGTCGAAGGTATGCACAACGTCTGTCTTGTCCATGTCCTTGCTCGAGTCCATGACCAACATGCCGGTGAAGTTGTTGAAGTACGAGATAGTAACGTTCGGGTCCGTCGTTCTCCAGTTAGGATTGGTGTCCAAGGCAATCAAGTAAGGATAGTTCTGGGTGATGCCCTTAGAAGCTGCCGTTATCAAAACGTCGGTCCGCTGGCCTGCAGCAAGACGTAACTGCTGCACGGTTTGTCTTTCCACATACGACCCGTCAATCGTAATAACGTCCATGTCATGCGAGTCGAAGTGAACGAAGGCGCCGGTCAGTGACGACCAGTTGATAATACGAATGCGATACGTCTTCCCAGCCTGAAAGGAGATGTGGCCGTCACCACCTTCGCCGACGATGGTGCTGTTCGGCCGTGGTGGATCGAAATTCGTATTGTTGGGTTGAAGCATTTGTGACACGAGATTCGTTGTTTGATCATAATACCTAGGGCAGATGGTAAGCAGTCCAAAGCCTCTCGCTAGTATGGGATTCAATATTACCAATCAGATATGGTTAGAACGACGTCCTCGTCATAGTCGTCGATATAAGGGTCTTCTGTATCATAAATAATGAGCGGGCCGCGAAGACCATCAGCATATTGGCCCATGTTATGCGAGTGCCCTTATCACCACTATTAGCATCATGTAGTCGCGTGTTCTCTCAAGCCTTTGCACTTACACCAATATGTACCGGCTGAATCCGCCTAATTATATGTCTGGTCAGCGCCACGTTCCTTAGGGATGTATCTTGTCAATCCTTACCAAGAACTTGTATGTAATCGTGTAGTCCGGTGGTAAGGGGCACTGGCTTGTACCAGTGGAGCCATCCATAGTACTCGTGTTGATCTGGCTGATGCCATGGAAATGGATGCCGGTCGTCTCATTTCCAAGCCTATTGACCAGATTCACAACGACGATATCACCCACGTTTGCCTCAATCGTCGGGCATGGCCACGTGTTGTTGATACCAACAACTGGTCTACCAAAGCCATCTGGAGAGCCAAAGACCCAGGTTGTTTCCCAATTGTAGGTTATCTCTTTGGAGCAGGATCCAGTTGCCTGGGCCAGCATGATCAGCGAAGCAAGACAACCCTTATACATCACGCTAGATGAGAACTCATTCTAGGTAAGGAAACACGTCAACGAATGAATAATGTGAAGGGGAGAGGGGGGACGGTGTGTGAATATGGGATAGGGCACTTAGGAGTACATGCTGAAGATGAAACTCCAGAGAGTCTTTCAAGGCTAATACCAAAACAAGCTACTATTGCAGGCTTTTAATAGGAAGGCCGTCTTCCAACAGTGTACAGACGCCACTTCCCACGGACCTTTCGATCCGAATTCAGAACCGCCAATGGCGAGGTGTGATAGATGATCGAAGATTAGACGATGTGTAGCGTTTAAGATTTGGATACTAAGGGTGGTGAAGGTGTTCAGACGTGCTCAGAGATGTACTCGCGTCCCGGATGTCCGTTATATGGTCCTTGAGATTTTTGATATGGTCTAATAGTCGACCAGAAGCTTGACATCCTACATGAGAAGGCTGTCAACGCTTTGTGGCGTCCGAGACAGCGGTAGCATCCGATTACGCTAAGGCCACCTGACATGGAAATTCAAAGTCAAAGGTTATTGATATAGGGGGTGGTCAACATGTCTGCGCGTACTCCTGCGGAATATCGAGTTTAAGAGTAACTCAAATTATAATCTCTAGGCGTCCGCAGGTTCTCGGAAGGAATGCGATTCCTACTGGATAGATCTGAAGAGGCTATCTCTAATCAGGTAGACGTGGCAGCTCTCGAGTTTCGAGGATTGGACATACAATAACTAGGCGGAAGCCGAATTGAGATTAGATATACTGTTTCCTTTCTTCCTGAATCTGCCAACCCAAACCCAAACATAGACATGAGAATCCAGGGCTTGACACAAGGTAATACTCAACATGGTTCTGGGCGTTGTGAAACGACGGCTGAACGTTCTTGTGCCATCAAACCTAGCTCCTTTTGATCAGTTTTGTCTTGTCGACGGGCAACCAATACGCGTAAGCACTAGTTATATGGTTGATTGCTGGACTTTATAGGCAGAACATCCGAAAAAATAATATTGCAAAATAGGATGCTTGATCCTGCGGCTGGAGGGCACGTCTTGATAGGTATTATGTATTGATTCTAGATAGCAACGTTTATATTATAGAGTGGCATAAAAAATCCATAAGCATCATTTTGTGGATGTATGGTCTGGTCACTCAATCATGTAAATTCTCTTGGTGCTTACCCCTGTCGTGGTTAATTGAGTTTGCCACATACAATGGCGATGCATACCTATTCACAACAAGCTAAGCTAAGCCACAACTCTAACTGCCTAGCAAGATCTAGATTCATTACATGTTAGATCTGACAGTAGGCCATGAATAGGGGTAATAGCGAAGGCGGTAGCGAGTGTGATAATCAAGCTGAGGGGGCAAGTACCAACATTGGGAATGTCTGAGTAGAGATATGAGAGATTTCTATGCTGGAATTTGTCCTCATCTTTCAGATAGGCAGTTCATTTGAAATAATGAAGGGGCAAGTCGGGACGGCCCCTTTCAGGTGAGGCCCGAGCTATCCGTCTGTAGCAACTAAGCTAGTTTGAGCTTACCCTTACCCCATGGGAACTTACGATGGTATTACGCGCAAAAAAGAGACCGAGCAGTTTGGCGACACCACAACTTGTGCAGAACACGCGGACAGTGTTGTAACAGGGTCCTTTTCAGTACGTTGTACCTACGTGTTCAATATGAAGAGCGAATTTCGCCACCACGCATGTGGCGGATCGTCGGTGCTACACGTAACCCGGTGAGCGATAGCACCACTTTCACCTATAGTATATATTTGGTTCTTTGCGTAAGAACCTGAGGTCATTCGGAAGTTGGAACTCGTAGTTGGTCCGGATGATGTTGCTTCTGCGAATAATACGTTCTGGCCGCCACACGCCTGAACTACACAACATGGTTACCCTTACGTTCTTACTCCTTGTAGCATTTCCCCACAAACCTAGTTGGACTACTGGCTTGAATAAAGTGCCATCCGTTATCACGGATTATCCCATTTGTGCGAATGGAGTGTTGACCACGGAGTATTTTCCTTCATGGAGCCGTGGCACGGTGATAACGGTCCGGTCGGGGGCCGCTGCTTATTGAAAGCCGTTTCCAAGGCAGCCAGTCTTGTCGATATTTCTAATAAGGGCAGCCTTCCAAATTCGAGACATTAGGCTTAAATTAGTGGTTTAAACTTGTGGCTGAAACAAGACCATCAATTAGCTCTACTTGACATCTGTCAACGGTGCGCCGCCTTGACGATGAAGTGGCGCAGCTACGAGGAAAGGTCCGACTGTCAGATTGTGAAGAGCGCAACATGTGTGATGGCGAAACCACAATAGTATGGTATCCTGTAATGTATTAGCTGGAAGGCCTGAAACATCCAATACGGCTCTAGATGATATCGTCCCGAGTTCCCATGTTGGCGGAGAACTACTATAGGGTGAGATGAGCATTCTTGATCAGCGCAAGAACATAAATGTGGTGACGCTATGAACAAGATTGGGAGATTTGCTGCTCTCTATTCCAAGCCTCTTTTGCATTTCTATCGGTGCAAGATGCTGGGAGGTGTCGTATTCGAGCGTAGGCAGTGAGCGTTAAGACACAAAAAGCATTGAAGCAGTGGGTGAGTAGCTGTAGAAAACGTTTCAGACGATTGAAGTGATTACTGTCAAAGCTGCCTGTCACGTCGGTTCGGCCTCAACATCAGTAACAAGACCCTACATAGGTACATCTATTTTGCATCTATCTAGGTACTGCCGACTGTGACAACGCAGAGCTTTCATTGGGTAGGCTCACATAATTACCAGTCAACGGATAGTAACAACAAGAAGGGAAAGGGAAGAGGAAGGGATCAGGTCTAATTTGAAAGGCCTCAAGGAGTGGATGGGTGTTGAGGATTACCTAACATGCGAAGTTGATGCGGCTGCATCATCCGTTCCCACCTGAGCAATGGCTACCACCGGTCACCACCAATCAAATCCATAGGCCCGGCCCGCCGGCAACCGGCCACCCCCCCCCCTGCTGTGTCTTATCGATAAACCAACCACGACACCACGTCACATGTCTCACCGGCCTTGCTTACCTAGCTGCTGCTGACCTTGTGATCGCCGGCACTTGACCACGACAATTAATTACCTCTCAGTGGTCTTGACAGGGCGCTTAGTCAGTCAGCAGAACTATTTCGACAACCGGCGCCTTGGTACTTTTGAGGCATACGATCCATTGCCCCGGATCCCATACCTACCGCAATTCCCGAATCCTCCTCGAGCCTCGACGACACCTGGGCATATAGGTACATAACACGATACCTCCCCACCCACTAGGTAGCAGCAGCAGGCAAACAATGAAGGCCATCATCGCGGTCCCCGCCACGCTCGGGCTCGTGTACCGGGCGTGGTCGCACAACTCGCTGACGCCGCCCGGCATCGCCGCGGCCGCGCTGACGGCGGCCGCGCACGCGCTGCACCCGTGGAGCCTGCCGTTCGCGCTGCTCGTCGTCTTCTTCCTGGCGGGCACGCGCGCGACGGGCGTCAAGAGGGACTTCAAGGCCGGCCTCACGGTGCACGCGCAGGGCAGCCCCGGCGGCGAGGGCCCCCGCACCCACGTGCAGGTGCTGGCCAACTCGCTGACGGCCACGGTGCTGACGCTCCTGCACGCCTACCAGCTGCGCCTGCGGCGCGACGCCGTCGTCGGCGGCGGCGGCGGTGGCGAGCTCCCCGCGGGCTCCTTCTGCTACGGCTGGGGCGGCGACCTGCTCGTCGTCGGCATCATCGCCAACTACGCCGCCGTCGCCGCCGACACCTTCTCGTCCGAGCTGGGCATCCTGGCCCGCACCGAGCCCCGCCTGATCACCTCGCTCTCCCTGCGCAAGGTGCCCCGCGGGACGAACGGCGGCGTCACGCTGTGGGGGCTCGCCGCGGGCCTCCTCGGCTCCATGATCATCGTGACGGCGTCGTTGATGTTCCTCCCGCTGTGCAGCGACGAGACCAAGGGCAAGGTGGCCGGCGGGGGTGGCTGGACCGTCGGTCAGAAGGTCACGTTCGCTTGGGGCCTGACGATCTGGGGAGCCTTGGGCAGTCTCTTGGACAGCTTCTTGGGAGGGTGGTTGCAACGAAGCGTGCGGGACGTCAGATCGGGGAAGATCGTCGAGGGCGAAGGCGGCGTGCGCGTGCTGGTATCTGCGGGCTCGACCTCTGGTTCGCGCGAGGACTTCAAGAAGACGGCGAACGCGAAAGCCACAGCGCTCCAAGGAGAAGGGAAGAGTGCCGTTGAGAAGGTAGACGCGTCGGTTACCGGCGAGGGTGAATCGGCCAAGAACCCATACGACCCGAAGGATAAGCACCGCGGCTCTCGTTTTGGCGATAACAAGCCCACACGGGTAGCGGAAAGTGGCTTTGATCTGCTGGATAATAATGATGTCAACTTCTTGATGGCATTTACGATGAGTATCGGCGCAATGATCGTCGCAGGTTGGTATTGGGGAGTACCTCTAGACAGTGTCTTGAAGGCATAAAAGTACAGCAGTGGTTTGGGTACTTGAGTGATGACGTTCGGAGGTGGCTTTATGAAGAGCTCCTGTTTAGTCTAGCGAGATATCCTTACTGAGGTAGCTAATACCTAGCGGCATTGTTTTCTGATTCAACATACATTAATGACCCGGTGTATAAAATACATGTATGTCATCACTTGTCCTCAAGGCAATGAATTACTTGTCCGCAATAGCCCAAGCAGTAGACTCGCTCCGAAAACGGTATGATCTGATAACTCATCCTGATATTGAGTCATTTGGGATAATCAGGATCTGGATAGTTAGCCCATTGCCTATCAGCCGTGCCAAATACTGTTAAGGAATCGCCGTTCGGCTCCAGCTCGAGGACGACGACTTCGTTTTCTGCCCCGGGCTTAAGAACCGTTCCCGGAAGGTAAAGCGACTGTTGCGGGCCGACGATCCAGTACCGACCGAGATTGAACCCGTTCACCCAGACGTTGCCCTTCACACCGTCGGGCACGGCCAAGAACGTATCCAACGTCGCGGGATCAGTGCCGCCGGCATCACCCTGGACTAAGAACGTGGCACCGAAGAACACCGGCGGAGATCCCGTTGCTATCACGTCGAAGCTTTTTGCCTTGCTGGTGGCAGATGAAGGTACGTCAAGGGATATGGAGTGGATGTCCCATCCAATTATGGATTGCGACCCGACCGTCACGTTCCCGACGATGCCCTTGTAGGGATCTTCGAGAGCTACGAACGTCCCGGACTCCCTCGACCAATAGTCGACCCTGCCGAGGTTCTCAACGAGGAGCTGCAGCGTGTCACCGGGTTTTAAGGACACGGCGACCTCTGCCGGCCTGCTGTATATGCTGTCGATCACGCCCTGTCGTTGGCCATTCACGTAGACCATGACGCGGTCTCTGGCTCGGTCTCCCGGTTGCACAACCCCTTCAAGAGTCGCGTTGGCTTGGTGTTCGTAGAGGATTAGGCCGTACGCCTGGCCCAACTCCTCCATTGTCACGGGTGAGTCACTTGAGGTCTTGTTCTGTAATGCGTCGAAGAGCGAAACCATCGGCGAAAGTGTGAAGTTTGCGATTTCGAGCAATGGTAGGTTTTCTGGGGGGCCTGGGATGCTGCCTTCAGGCACGTACTTCCGGATCGTCTCGCGAAGCGCGAAGTACAGGTCGTTCGTCCGGCCGCTTTCGTCCAGTGGGGATCCGTAGTCGTAGCTCGTCGTATAAGCGGCCGTGAAGTTCTTCCATATCGCGCCGTTGCTGAAGCCGAAGTTCGTCCCGCCGTGGAACATGTACAGACTTATGGAGTTGTTCGCTCCTAGCACGTAGTCGAGGTCCTTAACAAACTGTTCGACCTGGGATGGCTGGCCTGCGCTGGTATGATGGGGATTGTCCGATCCCCAAAAGTCGGGCGCGAAGGTATAGTACTCCCCATCCAAAAGCGGACCGAGTTCGGTCGGGTCCGTGATGTATCTGTCGCGTGCCTCGAACCCTGACCGCGGATCGCCGTCTATGGCGGCTAACACACCAGAAATCTCACCACCCTTCAGCGTCCAATCGACACCACCATCATTTGTGTAGAGTGGAACCTCGAAGTTCTCGAGCAAGATATCTCTTAGTCCTTCCATGTAACCGTGGTTATCCCCATAGGAACCATACTCATTCTCAACTTGAACCATCAGAAGCGGCCCTCCCCGAGTTACCTGCAAATTTTGGATATCGTTTGCTAATCGTTCTAGGTAGCTCTTAGCAGCCGTCATGAACGGCTCATTCGCCGTCCGGACCTGCATCCCGGGTATCTGACTGAGCCAGGCCGGGAAACCTCCCCATTCGCGCTCGCCGCAGATGTAGGGCCCGGGTCTCAAGACGACGCCCAGTCCTTCCTCCTGAGCGATTCGGAAGAACTTAGCGATATCGTTTGATTCCTCCGTGTTGAGCCACTGGCCCTGGCTCGGTTCGAGAAGATTCCAGTAGACGTAACTGAAAATAGTGTTGAGTCCCATTGCCCTAGCCTTCACCAGGCGGTCTCGCCAGTATGCTGGCGGAATCCTCTGGGGGTCTATCTGCCCCCCGATGATTACGAACTGCTCAACATTCAAGTAGAACGAGTTTCTGTCGTACGTGAAAGACCGCGCCGTTGCTAGGTTTGTCGGAGACGGCAAAGCCCAGACTCCAGCTGGAGCCAAGGCAAGCAAGGGCCATACTAGAAGCTGATACCACTGCATTCTGTCTTCACCAACATCCAAATACCCTTTGAGGGTGAGCCCTAAGTATCGTGTTAGGGTACTGATGTCGAGCCGTTTGTAAATAGGCTTCTATACCATCTACGAGACCCCATACTCGGTTCCCCGCACTAGGGGGGAGTAAGTTGGAGTTCACCCCTGGTCCATCTATACTGTAAGAGCGTTACATTATACCGGCGGTCCTAGTGGCTACGAGTCTCTCGGCTGAATAACGCTTATCTTCCCCACTGTCATACTATATCTCAATAATAACCACGAAGTAAGAGAATTGCAATACGTTGAAAGGACGGAAGCACTCGAGAGTATGTAGTTATTCATATTAGAGCTTGGGTACATCTCCAAGAAGAATAGAAGCTCACGGCCTCAACCTATGTTTTCATCCACCTGAAAATCCATGAATAACACTTGGGTTGCGTGACTGTGTATGTAGAAACTTGCACAACGTCCATATCAAAATAGACACTTAAAAATGATCCATACCAATAACACAGATGCACCTATATCAAGCCAAAATTGGTCATTATTTAGGAGGAATAAAGTCTATGTTCTATGCTCTATGTTAATTCTATATTTTGGCCTGGCCTGCTCTAGCCCTGAGCCAGGCCTAGCATACCTTGGGCATGTAAGTAGACAGGCAGATAGCTAGGCCGTACAACTGTCCACCTATGCGCACCACGGAAGAGTGGAACGGCCAACAATGGCGATCCATCCTTGCTCTTGGGGCCAGTAGACCAGCAGTAGAAAAAAGAGAAATAGAAAACAATCAGATCGCTTCAACATACATGTGCGATGCAGTTGGACATGCAAACTCAAGTATGGACACTGCGCGTACACTTTATCTCTCCTATATATCCTCTTTTTCTTTTCTCCTCTCCTCCTCTCCTCTCCTCTTCTCATCTTCTTTCCCCCTTTCTTTTCTAATCTATTTATTTATTTATTAATTCGGGACGTCGAAGATCTTCTCGACGCCCTTCCACTCGCCGCGGGCGCGCTCCTCCCAGTATCCGTCGCGGCCGTGCTTGAGGCGCCAGAGCTCCTCGCCCTCCTCGGCCTCGGCGACCTTCACGAACCAGCGGGGTCGGTGCTCCTCGCCGCGGTCCTCGAGCTCGCGGCGGCGCGCGCGCTGCGCCTCCTCGAGCCGCACCTTCCACTCCTCGGCCTCGTCGAGCTTCCCTTGCTCGGCGAGGCGCTGGTCGGGCCGCAGCCGCGAGTCCGTCGGCGGCAGTCGGCCCTTCTCGACCGTCGTGATCTCGTTGAGCGACGCGCTGAACGTCGTGAGCCCGTACGTGTTGGGCGCGTTCGGCACCAGCTGCCCCGCCTTCCAGATCTCCTGCCCCGTCGGCTTGCCGCCCTCGGCCACCTGCAGCGACGCCGTCCAGTTGCCCGCGAGGCCCGTGCCCGTCGGCGTGCCGCTGGCGTCGAAGCACTCGACCTGGACGTCCTCGCTGCGCCCGCCGAACATGCCCTTGGTCTTGAACTCGACGCTGGCCTTGGCGCCCGTCGAGTCGTTGCACACCGTCATTACCCCGACCGGCTCGACGTACTTCTCGCCCATCACGACGTTCCGGAGGAACATGGTGGCTATGTCCCAGGAGTAGAGCTCGTCGGAGCCGTCCGCGAGACGCAGGGCCACGCGGACCCGCCCTTCGGTGGTCAACTCGGCACTCTTGCCCCAGAATTTCTGTGTGGGTGCTGGGCTCTGCGTGAATGACCAGGCCGCCGCGTCAGCCTGCATGGCGAGGCGGACTGGACGGTGCGTCACTTTCTCAACAATGAGGCGGAATCCACCAGGAACCTCACCTTCTGTGCGGAGAAGCTCAAAGGTTTCGCCCAGGAGGGGGTTGAAGGGCTTGCGTATGGCACGCTCCTTCGTGCGGTTGACGCTGAACTGCGAAACAGCAAAAGCAGTCACGTAGAGGAGACGATCCCTAGGCGTGTTCGATCTCGCCGCAGTGTCAAGTAGCTGAGCGTACTCGAGCTGTTCTGCAACACGTTGAACCAGCGATATAGGCTCATTGGAGGATACTGGCATACTGATAGTGCTGAGATCCTTACCCACATTCTTACGGACGAAAGCAATGAGACTCGGGGGCAGTACAGTGGCTGGGGGAATCGTCGTTCGACGATCAACAGCAATATCAACCGGCAAAGGAGAAAGTGATTTGGGCTTCGCGGGGAACAGCGCTGCCGCGCCAGTCTTGCCAGCTGCAACCTCGTCACCCTCAACGGACACTATCGTGGACGAATCGTCAATTGACTCGTCCTCCTCCGACTCATGTGAATCTGCGTCACTCCCCTGCCGATCGATCATCATGACCTGGCCCCTGCTCTCTGTGTCTCCCGCCTCGGCATCGAAGAACTCGTCGGTGGATGCTGTAGACTCCATACTCATCCTAGATGTCGAGGCTCCTGGCACTGGGATTCGTCGCCGTTTGCTATTAGATATCACGTTGGTGAATTCCGTAACCACTGTGTCGAGATCATTGAGAAGCGCCGCACAGTGGCCCCGCGTATTTTGCTCTTCTTTCTCTGAGGGCGTCGATGATGACCCGTTTGGCTTCATTGCAGCCACTGAGCTTGGCTGGGGAACAGCTAAAGCGGAAGCCCCTGCTGCCGCCATGGAACTCGGCGTCATGACTGAAGTGCTTGATTTGCGTTTCCAGAAAGAACGCTTTTCCGACGCTGGTTGAGAAAAATAGCCTTCACTGTTTTCCGACATGGCTGGCGAAGCTGGTGACAGGTGAGAGCTTGGCGGACGTTGCTGTGGCGGTGCCTTCGTCGCCGCCATATCCTTGACCAAGCGACGCAGGGCATCCCGTGTGCCAACGAGGCGACTGACTAGGGCCTCGACTTGCTGCCATTCTCGGTCCTCCTCTTGTTGCGTGTTCGGCGGATTGGCTTGAATGGGACTCGTTATAGTAAGCCTCTTAGCAGAAGAAGGCTCCTCGAGCGCAGGCTCAAGTCCTCTGGCGATTCTGCTCGCTTTCTCCAAAGCTCGTGCCCAATCGTTGAATTCCTTGGCATTGTTCGCCCTTAAATGCCAAACCTCTGCCCCTGAATCAATGCTAATTTCCCTCCGTCGTTCGTCGGCAGCGATGGCGGCTAAGCTCAGGGGGATTGCGCCCCTAAGCGCGGAGGAATTCCTGTTGTGATAATAGGACAGCGTGCAGGACGAGTAATCCAAAGAAAAAAACCTGCGTGCAAGACCCTGACCCTTCTTTCTCCGCCTTTTCATCAGTATGCCCGTGAACGTAGACCCTCCCTCGCTACGGCCGCCGATCGACTTGGGTTTTGGGCCTCCATCCATGTGACTCTGTAGACTTTCTGTAGACTCCGAGGCGGCGGTGCCCACACGCGGGTTTGGCTTTCCCAGGTTCGTCTTGCTCGTGCTCGCTTGAGAGCCGGCCTGAACAGTCGGTAGGAGATGCGCTCCCTGTGGCGGTGCGCCGGTTGGATAAGTAAGAAGCACGAAGGTGGCATTCTTGGACGTCTGTTTCGAAAAAGTGTTGTCGAATATCAGTCCATACATGCCGCTATGCCCCTTTACTACGTCATGGGTGCCCATGAACACTTTGTCGGCATCACACCTTCCATGCCATTTGATGGGGATGAAGCCTTTGCTGGCCAGTTGCTCTTGCGCGGTGCTGGCATCTTTCTTGCCAAGAAGACCGCCCTTCGTAGAATGTGCACTCGCGTCGACGTGTTCGGTCGAGGCGTTGGGGTGGTCCAATGTTGCGGCCGCGTTAGCTCCGCCGGTACCCGGGTGCTTGACGATACCGAAGTTGCTATTGACGCGCGTTTGAGTCAGCATCGGAGCAAAAGGACGGCACGAGAAGGAAGGGGAGGGGCGTCTATTCACATCGACTTCTTGTGAGGCTGGAGACTCCACGAGATAGTATGGCCTTCGTCGACTTTGACCCAGCGTACGATATACGACTATTTAAACGTGCATTAGTTGTCTACTTCAACTTCAACTGCAATGCAAGGGCGGCGAATTGAAACAGTTGTCGTCCTCGGTCGCGAATTGGTCCTCAGAGTCAGCCGGATCCTGGGCATACCTTGCTATGGATTTCCAACTGCTCTATACCCGCCATTTTCGAGGTCGCAATTGATTGTGGATGGCTGGCGGGCTATTACCACAAATAGATCTGTAGGCTCTGCGCTCGTTCTGCTCTTAGGAGCAAAACGGAAAAGGGCTTTTTGGGCTTCGAGGTTTAAGAGCTGGCAGCCTGCGCGCTTGCCTGTCTCACATGGAAGTCGGCAAGGGATTCGTTTAGGTACATGTACCGTTGGCCGTGTCGGGGTGTCGGGGTGTCGGGGTGTACTACGGGGGATACGTAGCTGGAGCTCCTCTGCGAGGTACCTTTATGTAGCTGCTGAGTACATAAGGCGGTAAACGAATTTAACACCGCTTCCCCCGATCCAAACCCCGACTTTTGTCTGTCAATGGATCGACAGTCGTTTTGTCGAGACACCCAATGCGTTGAAGAAAATACGCCGTAAATGCAGACGGATGTTCAAGCGAATCAGGAACTTGCCAAGAACCTTGGAGGAAGAGGGAAGAGGGAAGAGGGAAAAGGGAAAGGGGATGTTGTTTAATTCAATTTCCCGATTATTTTATTGTATTTATTTTTGGTTTGTTTTATTCCCATTTTGGTAGAAAGCACCAGAAGAGTACAAGTCATAGCCAGGCTTAGACAAGAATTGGCTCACTGACGCTCATTCCGCCTCGGCTGATACCGTCATTAGTCAGTAGACGGGTCTCAGCTGAATGAACAAATGCGCCCCCAATCTAGCCTATGTCATTAGTGCAGACAGAGGCGGTAGATTCAGTAACTATGGATGCGCCCCTGTACAATGGCTTGTCTACTAAAATGTACGGTAATTGAAGAATGCCTGTCTTGGATTTACCTTGTAACTCCCAAGAACCCTCTACAACTACAGCGTACTTGTAGGCGGATAGTAACACCAGTTCCACGTATATCTATGCATACTACAAATCGTGTTTAGTCTACATCAGGGTCCCTACAGTGTTGAGTGTGTTGACAATACGTGGGCATCTCGCCAGGATGCACATGGTGGTCGAGATCGAGGATTAATCTGAGAATGCCGAGGTGCTTTCTTGATAATGGTATAACTGCAAAGACTACGAACTAAACCCGGTGGAATTTATAACATGCAGAGTCTCAAGTTTATTGAACGTAGTGAAGCCACCTCAGGAACCATTATTATCTTATCTTTAAAAATGTAGACGCACCCTACCCGAAGCTGAGTGAGCACTTCTCGTCTAAAGGAGCAGCGCAGTCCAGCTTATGAAGCATACTCCCTATTAATAGACGGCCAGGAGCTGCTTATATCAACCCACCATCCTACCTCCTCATCTGATGTTGCTGCTGCATCCTGCTGATCTCGCTGTTGAACCTCAGCTTGAAGCCGTTACAGAGGGCGCGCATGTCCGGATACTGGTTCTTCATCATCTCGAACGCGTACGGGATCACCTTGACATGCCACGTGCCGATTGGAGATGACTTGCTAGCCTTGAAGCACAGGTAAAAGTAGCCGGGGTGCTTAGGGTTGATGCAGAATAGGTAGATCGAGCGGTTCGGGTTGGCATCCGAGTATGATGTGAGCCATTTTTCTGCCCAGCGTTAGTATTCGGTTCCTTAATCATCGACAACTGTGGCCAGAACACTTACCAAGATCGGCGAGGCTTCCCTTCTTGAACTTCTCGTGACCCACCAATTCTTCGACTTTCTTAGACATCGCCTTGACGTGGTCCACGATCAGCTCGTCCAGATCTGAGTATACGTATTTAGCACCGACGCGTAGTGTTTTCCCAACAGAGAACTCTGTTTCTTTTTGCAGTTCGAGGACGTCAATGTGCTGGAAAATACCATCGGCGACTTTCCAAGTGACGGTAAGGTGGTCGTTTCCTTTTGATGACGGCCGAATGACCACGTCTCCTACCGACTGAGAGCCTAGGTATTCCTCGGCTTGCGTTGAGTTGAACGGTCTGAATAACGGGTGCTTAATGACTCTCTGCGTGCGGCCCGTGACCTTATCCTTTTCTCGCAGAGCGTCTTTATCGTCATCCTCGAGTCTGAAGTCCCAAGTACCACGGTCATGGTCATTGTGCTTCTTGTATGGCCGTCGTATTTGATCCTCGCGCAAAGTGAGCTTGGCGAGAAAGTCTTTGCGGTTGAGGTCCATGATCTTGGCCTGGACTGTCTGGCCGACGTGGATCACATCGCGGATGGAAGAACTGCTGCGGTGGCTGACTTCGTGAGCCTCGATTCGGCCTTCAATACCACAGTCAAGCCTGGCAATGGCGAAATCATCCTTGACCACTCGCAGATTAATCGGCACAACCATGCCTTCACCCAGAGTGTCTTTGGTTTCACCGGTGAGCATGACGAATATCTGATCGGGAGTGAGTGCACTGAAGTTTCGGCGGAGCTCTTCGTAAGGTGCTTGTAATTCCGCTCTGATCGTCTCTAAGGTAGCACGCTTCCTCTGGCTGTAGTTCTTCTCCAACTGTTCAGCGTATTCCTCTAGAATTAGTTCGTTGACCTTCTCTTGCTCATCCTCCCTAAACAGCTTGCGAACAATGGCGCCGGCCCCGTTTTCGTCTGTCTCCGCCTTGACATCCTCCTCGTCTAACTCGAGAGCGTCCGCGGCCATCTTGCGACCCAGCTCGTAGTCTTCAGGATGGACACGGGTGTTATCGAGGGGTTCTGATGCGGGGTTCGTAGCGTCATACTCGATATAAAGGAAACTAGCACAGTTGTTCCAAACTCGGGGGCCAACCACCGGCACCTTGTTATTGTCGGGGTCACCAACGAGCTCATCCCTGGAGTTGACCACGCCACCATTGGTGTTGATGGCCTTGATGACACTAGTCGCTTTGCGAGGACCCAGGCCGGCGACGTAAGGAATAAGATTAGCCGTATAGGCATCGCCAACGGCCTCGTTGATATCAACGCCGCACAAGTTCACCATGTCGACCATAGATGTCTCGAGGTACTTTAGCAATTTGTCTTGAGGCAAAAGGTGTTGGCAGCTATTGAAGAGCAGAGAGGTGACATCCTTCCCCAGAGCTGCATACTCCTTCATGGGATTCTGTAGATATCGTGCCAGACCAATACAGTAGCGGGTGTTTGCGCCTAGGCTCGGGTGGTCGCTCTGCGCACGGGGACTGTCTTTATAGAGCCTTGCGACTTCATCGTTGACGACAACGACTTCGAGTAAGTCGCTGCGGTAATCGTCAGAATCCGGATCAAGGTATTCGGGGCCCATCAGACTCTTCTCGCTCACGAGAGATTCCAAATCTCGAACCAGCCGGTGGGTTTCAGTCGAAAACCCACTGACACCTATGACATCGGGCTTTCTACGGTCAACGAGTTCGACGAAGGCCTCCCGTTGACTATCATCGCGAGCCAAATTCCCAAATTTGCCTTGTTCAATAACACGGCCATCCTCTTCAACCCAAGCCCAGAATATCGGGTCTCTAGCGGGGTCGCTCATGCCATTAGATAGAGCAAGGACGCGGGGCGTGGTGCCCAAAACCATACCCTTCGGCTTGTATGGTGCCTGGTCAAGTCTCTTCGAGTATTCTTCGCGGCAGAGCTTCAACAGCTCTTCTTGACACGCTGTTCGCAACGAGTCTTTTACCCCCTTGGTTACCACTCTTTCAAGCTTTGCGAAAGCCAAATCCAGTACTTTCAGACGCTCATCATTCCAGGCATCTGCAAGTTCACTGTAATTATCGGATGCGAACTCGGCGTGTAATTGGCGCCGGAATTCGCGCTCGTTCTGTAATCGGAGCCGGACCTCGATTAGGCCTTCCTCTTCGGCCTTCATCATCTTGAGAAACAATTCAGGCCGGCGCGCAAGGTCGCCAATGGTCTGGTTGATGAGATATTTTATCTCGTAATACGGGTGGGACTCGTCAATTCTTCGGAGGCCTTTCTCGGTTCTGTGGCAGCTGACCTCGCCCATCATGTAGTAATTCGATCTGAAATGCTTACGCATTCTTGGGCTCATGAATAGCTCTTCGGCATACATGTGCCTCGCCTGGTAAAGCACTTGATCGCCAGTAGGGAAATCGCCGTCCGTGAGGCTATCTGCGAGGTCAATCGGTAAATTTTGTTCGTCATCCGCGATCACCTTCTTGCCTTCACGAAGGGCATTCTGTGCTAACCGATCAGGGGAAATCCCGTAGGCCTTAACGAATCTGTAGACATTGCTTTTGCGAACGCGGTCGAAGATGGAGGATTTTGCACCCGGCCGTTTGGTTCCCTTAGACGTTCCATTCATAGCCGCGATATCCTTCAACTGGGATGCGTATTGAAAGTTGACATAGTCCTGCACGTCTTGGAGTTCCTCCATGTTGACAGCTTGGACTATCATTTCAGGAATCATCTCATCCGTGACACTGCCAACTTCTCGAAGATTGTCGTAAATCTTCTCCAGAGCATTGCGCTTCTCAATCAACGACCGGAACTTGATGTCCAGCTCGAGAATTCGCCATAGGTCGTCCTGTGTAAGTAGTTTCTCCGCGTTGACAATATACTCTGGTGCTTCGGGGTCGTCGCGGTGCTCGGGATTCCGGGTCTTGCGGGCGTGGATCAGATAATCCTTGCGATGCTGGAAGACATAAGGAACCTCAAGCTCCTCCACGACAAAATATTCAAGGACTTTGCCGACAGCTTTCTGGAAGGGACCATGCAGATCACTGGAGAGTTGTTTCTTTGGCCACATTAGGTTTGCAATCCAGAGAGACTCTTCCTTGAACTGGTCGGCCGTGATTTGAAGTTGCTTGAAGGGTTTACGGTCTAGTTGGAATCGTTCAGGTTCATCGGCGAAGCGTATCTCGTTGTCCTCGTCTGTCAGAAGTTTCTCGGCGAGCTGAGAGGGCTCAAAGACATCTTTGAGTTCAAGAGTCTGCTCCTCCCTCAGTCGCTCCTCTTCATCTTCTTCATCTTCCAAGGCCCATTGGTAGTCCTCTCCGTTTCCGAAAATAGCTTCCATATCCTCCAGAGCATCCTTGTCAAGCCCGGTACGATCGACTATGTGGCCGGCCAGGGCTTTATCTCGGGGCCGGGCGACTTCCTCGTCTTCCATTTGACGCAAGCGTTCGTCCTCGTCCTCGGGAAAGTCTTCTTCGATGAAGCCGTCAAACTCGTCAACGGCGGCGCGGTGACTCGAACGGCCATACGGTCGCTCGTCGGCGGCTTCATCGTCTTCATCGGAGAACATGTCGTCGAGACCACGTCTCTCAGGACCACGAACGTCATCATCTCGATGGCCACGCTTCAGGCGCTTGAATTTACTCTGTCCACTATTATTAAAAACGACTATCCACGGGGAAAAGTTCGAGTCGTACCTGCGAAGGTTGTTTCCGCTCCCATTCGGGGATAGATTCACCAATGAGGTCAAGATCTTCCTCGTCCAGCTGAGCTTCCTCTTCGCGCTCTTGACGGCGCTTGCGTTTCCTTCGTTTGCGCTGTTCGTCCGAGTCTTCTGCGATGTCTTCGTCTTCGTCTTCATCTACAATGAAACCTTCCCGAATCTGTATCGCAACCCGTGATTAGCTATGTGGACACGCATATACAGTGACAGGAGCTATTCGCGACACACCTTTCGGGCTTCTTCCTCATCATCGTCATCTTCATCTTCTTCACTGGAGTCATCCATGTCCGCGTTTCGATTTCGAGGCCTCTCCCTCGTTTCGCCAGTCTCCTCGTCAAAAGATTCGTCATCTTCTTCATCGTCAAGTTCGGCCTCCCCCACGATCAAGTCTCTCATAGAATTGCTCATTTTGATGGATCAGGCGGGGACGAGGGGTGAGGTCGCGTCTTTGTTTGCCGGTCTGGCAGGTGTGGTGAGCGTGAACAGTAGAAAGAAAGGGTAAAATTCCGATGGTTGGTAACAGTGGAACAGAGACGACCGTGATAGCGCCGTCTACCACGTGCAAATGCAGATGCAAATAAAAAGAAGAATGGTGAGGGAGCGTGAAGAAAGTTTTGGGGATTTACCTGGGGTGATAGGTAGGTGACCTTCAAGAAGCTGGAAAATTGTATCGCGTTTCCCGATAGCCAGCCTCGCGCCGATTGGATTGACGGGCTGCATGTACGGACCTCTAGGTGTCAGCTCTTCTAGATATGGTCTGTGCGTCAAAGACACTGGTACGAAGTACATAAGGTACCTAGGTACCTATTGAGTCAGCCTAGATGGGGGTCCATGGGACCTTTCCTGATTGAGGGGCCGGGTTCAGTTACCTAAGCCAATTCACCGCCACAGTTGGTTTCCTTTCAAGCCACTGAGCCACATGAGCTACGGATTTGTACATACATGAGTGGAAGGTATCGGATTGAGGGGCATCACGCTAGGTACCTACCTGGTGAGGTTGACTGTACCTACCTACTATCATCTATTAGGTATCTATCTATTCGTGATATTGAAATTACTGTGCACATGTACCATAGTAGCGTTTACACGCATGCGTGTAGTTTACGGGGTACGCGTATCTCCAAGATTGAGCTTCCCTAGGAATTCATTGAAAGAGTCTTGGAACTACCTGAAGGTTAGAGCTGAATCCCACCAGCAGTTCATACGTCCTACCAAGAATACATACATACAATGTCAGGAAAATCACATGTGACGAAACTTGTTGAAGCATCATAAATTTCTTATGGGTTTATCAACCTTCAGGCATTCAACATGCTTATTAGGTAGAATTGGTGTGCTTTTCATGTCTGAAAATACTTCAAACCCTAAAATGCTTACTTAAATACCTACTTATCGAGAAGCATTTGCCTGCCTTGTCTAGACTGCCCTTACATTCAAGACACGAGAGCACACTCTAGTTGCCGCGTATACCTAGTCGATTCCAAAAGGTATGTGGTTATTAGCTCTAGTCAACAGGCCTGCCTAGGCAGCTTACCAATGATATGTGTAGGAAGGTAGCAATAATATTTCGAGGTAGAATGGACTTCCAGGCGTATTCTATACCACTGCTGAGTGCAACAACTTCAACAAACTAGCTACATCACCCGATGTCATATTCAAGAACGACATGGGTCTGTCGGTGTTAATAAAGCTTGAATTACAAGGTTAGGTAGGCTGATAGGTGCAAAGGCAAGCATAGAAACACTTTGGGTACCTAGCAACCTAGCAGGCCTAGGTAGGTAGGTATTTACTATGGAGGTAATTATGCATATCAAATTCTCCATCATTCTCACCTATGAGGAGGCAAAAGTGAAAAACTTACCAGAGCTTGGCCTAGGCCAATCATAGCTAATCATCGACTTGAGACATGCATGCGGTTCTAAACCAGCGTGGGACGACGACTAATCTGGAACTGTCAGAAAAGACGACTGCGTCGCTTCGGGCCACTACCTACCGTCGTAATAGGATGCATTGGCTCCCGCGCACGGAGTGACGGGCCTTCTGAAAAGGGGTAGGGGGTTGACAGAAAGTGACTCTCTAGGTGTGTATCGGTTATCTCTTTTGGAGCCTAGGGGAGAATTTAGTAGAGCTTCTATTCCATTTACATAGCAACTAACTTAGGCAGCTGGTGCTAGGCTACATTGATGTCGAGGTCTTCTCAGGCTACAGTCCGAAGTAGGTACCTAGTTTATTAGAAGTGCGAGCGCGACTTGATTGCAATAATGGACAGACCAGCGGCCTGAGAAGGTCATAGCCTGACAGGCTGACAGGTTAGGTACACAGTCTGGACAGTAAGCAAATACACAGGTGCTATAAAAAGTGCAGTACCTAGGTCGTCGTGGCTTGTACGAGGTAATACAGATTAGCTGCAGCTTTACCTAGTAGTTAAAGACTATGTGCATGTCCAGATCTGAAGTCGTTCTCAACTAAAAGTTCGTTTTCAGTTAGAAATTAATTGATCTCTGTCGCAGCCATGACTTTTTCCTACACCCAGGCAGGGCAGGCAGGCCCCTTACTATGTACTACTGGGGTTGGTGTAGCCGTACATGAGGAATAGGTACCACCCCGCCGCACCAGCTGATACCCGGTACATGTCTGTCTCCAACCTTAGTCTGGCTCACGTTGGTGGAAACGTCAACTGGAAAGGCCCGCAACCACACCTCAACCTCACCTTTTTGTCGCAGTCCACTCACATCGCAGCTGTAGACGCTTTGAACATGGCCTGAGGAAAGCCGTTTCAAATCCCCAATACGGTCATCCAACACCAATGTTTCCTCGGCTCTGACACTTCCATCTCCTTTCTTTGTGCGAAAGTGCGTGCTTTGCCACTCCCTAGGTCCTGCTTCATTTCCCTCCATGGCACCTGTGATGCCTTCTCTTCTTTTTCTATAGCAGGTCAAAGCAAGCTATCGTGACTTCTTTACGGCCTCAGTGGTGCCATTAGACCCGGCCTCGAACTCCCAGCGACGAGGTACCTACATACCTTCTAATACGAAGTACCTAAGCGACCTACCGGATACATACCTACATCTCTACTTCCTACCTATTGAATCCGTCGTCGTCCGACCCTTCCATCCAAGCCGCAAGGGCCCGAAGCAAACAGATTCGTCCATTTCAACTGCTCTAACGCTCGTGCATAACATAACACCAGCACCTGTTCCGGCATCTTCCTTGGATTCAGCAAACCACCACCACCACCACCAACACCATCGCTACCTAGGTAGCCACTAGGTATCACTGACCTAACATCGCTCAGCACCGGGCAAAATCCAGCCAGGCAAATCCACACTGTAGGTACCTGATCCGACAAGTCGCAATTGCACAGGCACCCTTATCATCGATACCTGAACATCCCGACCATTCAGCCAACCCACACACACGCCCGCTCCCACTACTGTACCTACTAGTCCAAAACATCAGGTCGCACCACCCGAACTGGCACTACAAACACACTACCTGACTGCCCCTTCACACAACCCCGTCCTCCTGCGTTTCCTTTGACCAAGCCTAACTTAAATTAAATAGTCGTTGGCCTTCGTTGCGGTCTCTTCCTGGTCAATTCTCCCCGGTCCATCATACGGCAGCGTAACTACAGCCATACACCTATCACGGCTCACTGGTCCTTCGATATAGAAGAGATCCGTCGTCGCATCCCGACAATTTATACCGCCTTTGAACATCGGGGGCTTGTGAGGGGTACAGGCATACACAATTCCCACAGCCGCCCCGAACCACGCTGAGCCAATACGCCTTCACCCGGGCGGTGGGCATGCGAATCGCCTCCCCGTTTCTGATCCGCGCAGACTTGGAGCTATTTCACTAAGGCGTTTCTTGTTGCGCCTTCGCCCCTTTGGATTTTCTCTGCCTTTCTTCGAACGTCGGTACGTCCCGAGGACCGACATCACAACCACCATCCACCATGACGGACTCGTTTGCCCCGCGCTCTATGAAGCGCAAGAACGTCAAGGGTCTGGCGCTGACCCCCGCCGCCCCGAAACAATCCGCGTCCTCGAACAGCGAGCAACAATCTGGCTGGGGCGCTGGGGGCTCAAGAGCAGAAGAGGCAGGCCAGGAGGCACAGCTTGAGATCGGAATCGAGTTCAACTTGGATCTCCGGCAGGAGGATCTGGAAATTGTGAAAGAACTTGGCTCAGGAAATGGCGGTACCGTCAGTAAGGTCAAGCATTTGCCCACAGGAACAACGATGGCTCGCAAGGTAATCAATGAGACTCCCTTGGACTACAAGAATGGAGAACTAACGTTGTCCAGGTCATCCATGTCGAGGCGAAGAAGGAACTGCGGAAACGAATTGTGCGCGAACTTCAGATCATGCACGGCTGCCATTCCGACTATATCGTCACCTTCTACGGTGCTTTCCTGAACGAACATAACGACGTGATAATGTGCATGGAATATATGGATGTTGGGTAAGTGAGCTCAGGGGAACATGCACAAGTCGTACGGATCTAACGAAATGACTATAGATCCCTTGATCGAGTCTCCCGTGTATTTGGACCGATTCGTGTTGACGTTCTTGGCAAGATTGCCGAAGCCACACTGGGTGGCCTAACTTATTTATACTCTAAGCTCCACATCATGCACCGGGACATTAAGCCCTCCAACATTCTCATAAACTCTCGGGGTCACATCAAGCTTTGCGACTTCGGAGTGTCGGGAGAACTCGTCAACTCTATCGCCGACACCTTCGTCGGTACCTCAACATACATGGCGCCTGAACGAATTCAGGGCGAGAAATATACCGTGAAGTCAGACGTGTGGAGCTTTGGTTTGTCTATAATGGAGATGGCTATTGGCAAGTTTCCATTTGCCGCAAGCGAACAGCTATCAGATGGGGACGGTGCCCCTGCTGGTATCCTGGACCTTCTACAGCAGATCGTCCACGAGCCCGCGCCGAGACTTCCTAAGAGTGACGCTTTCCCGTCGATTTTAGAAGATATGGTTCAAAGGTGTCTGTCGAAGAACCCCGACGAACGACCGACACCTCAGGAACTCTGGGTAAGCACCAAGACGTCTTGATCAGCACTATCAACATTGCTAACATCTGTTCAGGAACGAGATGCTTTTGTCCAAGCAGCTAAGCGGACACCTGTGGACCTAAGAGCATGGGCTGTTGGGCTCATGGAGAAGGACAATCGCAAGTCGCATCTGGCCCCTCAGCTTTCCCCGGCCACCCAGGAACTTTTGCGAACCAGCGATTCCCCTACAAACCGGAATGAGGGTAACTCGGCTTACACGCCTACCTCGGGGGAGATTCCAATTGCAGGAGCGGTTAATTCGCCACGGGATCACCATCATCATCATGGACATGGCCATGGCCATGGACATAACCGATCACCTACAAGGAACGGCCGTACAACTGGCTCCGGTACGCACCCAGGGCTTGGCCACAGATCAGTGACATCTAACTCTATCCCCAAGGCCGGAGTCGCAGATCTTTCATCCGGTAGTGGCAGCACGGGTGGATCATTCGCCTTACCGGTCCGCCCTGCACCTTCGGGTGGCTTACCACCACCGCCACCAAGAAAAGAAACACCGGAGGAAATGCGGAAAGAGTCCCGGCGACAAGGAGCGTTTGGTTCGCTGTCGAATAGTGGCTATGGATACCCGCCAAAATAGGGATTTGCCGTTGCAATCCTTCGGTCATCTACCCAGCTACCGCGCCGCGTTTGTCAAGCCAAGCTCGACTTCTCCTCTGGCATCCCGCGCCGGGCCAGAAGAAAGTAGGAGCAAGACTTTTCAGCACCTGCATTGTTTGGCGTAACATCGTTTCGGGGTATGGAGCCCATACCCACCACATATCTGGCCTCGCATTTTGCGTGCGTTGACAAGCATGCGCCGTTTTAAGAGTATAGCGAGCATTTGGTGAGAGGGGGAAAGGGGTGAGGCAAATGTGGTCTGGGATTTGAAGTTTCAGAGTAACTATAGAACGTCAACTAGCCCGCGTAGGGAATGGTTCTGCTGCAGGTGTTCTGCATAGGTATTCGTACAAATATCGCATGTGCCAGAGGCAATGCTTGATTCTAGATCTTGGCCGGTGTTTGTGTTCATATGCATTGCGATTGATTCATGTGATTTGTGTGTGAGCTATGCTACCTACGCTACCTGCTTTGCTTGATGAGGGGGGGGCCTCGGATCATACATAGCCTAACTACCTACTTAGGTAATAAGGCATCATCTTCCTGATGAATGGCGGCTGGCTCACGTAGTAGACGCACGACGTACTATCTCCCTGCCCACGAACCCGCGGTCCAGGACGTGGATGAGCTCGTCCAGCCGCCCGATGACCAGGTCGGTGTGGTCGTGGTCGGCCAGGTGGCGGTTGGCGTCGTTGACGAGCAGCACGGTGGCGGCGCCCGCCGCCCGCCCCGCCGTCATGTCGTCGATCGAGTCGCCCACCATGATCAGCGCCGACGCGTCGCCGACCTCCTCTGTCTCCTCCGCCTTCCCCGCCTCCTCCTTCTTCTCCTCTTGCGCGCCGCGGGCCACGCCCGCGGCGCCCTCCCGCTCGCGGGCGTCCGCCCCCGCCACGAGCGACGAGACAGCCCGCTCGTCGCCGCGGTCCCGCACCCCGCGGACCAGCCCCCAGCTGCGCGCGATGAAGAGGAGACCTGCTGGGTCGGGTTCTGGGTGCGGAGGCAATGGGGTTAGTAAATGCTTGATCCCTGAAACCTTCGACTCTGCAAACGCCTTGGAAGGGCGAATAGGCTTTCTCAAATAGACTGGATTAAGAAGAAAAAGGAAGNAAAAAAAAAAAAAAAAAAAAGGGGGGGGGGGGGGAGGTAAAGGCAAGAGCCGGACACGTACTCGGTGGCCGGAAGTCCCGCGTGATGACCGGCGCGAACTCGCTCCCGGATAGAAACTTGGTCAGAAGGTGGTTCACGGGCTGCGCGAAGTTGCGCGTGCAGACTAAGGCGGCTAGGTTAGCTTTCTTTTCTGATAGGATGGTATGGTGAGGTATAAGGGGTCTCGAGTATGGTGACTCAGAGGCCCTTTACTCCCGAGTACGTAGAATCTGACGGCAACTCATTTTCATGAATCCAGAAAATGTGGTCGGCAAAGGGGCTTCAGGCACTACTCACTCCCCTTGCGCAGCCCCCGGGCATCCAAATAGGACATGAGGTCTACCAGGCCAGGCTGTGCGACTTGCTGGACCATGGATTTGCGCTCGATCGCCCGGATAGACTCCATGGCCTCTTCTTGGTGAGAGGGGTGCGGCAATGAGTAGATATGCTCCAGGATGTCGGTACTCTTCGGTATACCCAGGACGGAGCGCATCTCTCTGAACATGTAGTTCTGGGGTTCACTGGGGTTGAGTCGTTGTTAGTGAGTTGAAGAAACAGGGGTGTGAGAGAATGTGGAATATGGGATCTCAACGTTGATAGAGTGAGTATGCGATCTACTCACACATGTGTCTGCTAAGACTGATGGTACATGCGTATTTAATATTATATAGGAATTACAACTCACCATAATGTTCCGTCGACATCGAATATCACGCCCTTCAGCCTGGGCAAGTCACCGTGCTGTCCATGCGCCTCATTCAACGGCGCGAACCGCCTCGGTGTTGCTTGCGCCATCGTAGAGAGGAACCGGCGCATGAACACGTGTATCTGAATCTAAGGAGGCCTTACACGCAGTCAGAAAGATAGGCCAGATAATTTTTATAGGAATAATTTCGTGATATACATTCGTTTCAAAGCTTCAGACGGCACGGCATCGAACATGACACTAAATAGTCGCTATCAGTTGAACCTTAATAAGTCTGGGAAGATGTGTAAGTCACTCAGCCCTCGGCGGTGATGTGGCTCGTGCGCCCGACCTACGGGCTACCTAGGGCACCGCCGGCAGCTCCCCCATCCAGGCCCGAAGAGCACCTGAACTGAAGGTCCCCCAGGTCGCTTCTGGACACATATTCGTAACCTCATCCCACATTGCATCATTGCCAGAAATAACTGTTTGTTCGCCAGCCTCGACCCCAATCCCAACCCCCAAACCTGCCTCCGTCGCTTTCATAGGTATTCCCGCCATCCGAATTTTAACACCTCGGTTTAAACTAGACCTAAGATCACGGAAGATGGCCGACGACGAGAAGACCAAGGCCGAAAAGCTCGCGGCGGCCAAGAAGAGGGTATGGATCCCCTCCCCCTGCACGGCTTTAGCTAGTTATGTGATGCTAACCTCGATCGCCAGGTCGAGCAAATGAAAAAGAAAAATAAGAAAGGCGGCGCTGCTAAAAAGGACAAGGAAGCGGAAGCGACTGCCCCTGAACCGAAGCCCGAAGCGACGACCAGCGCAGCCGACGAGCCTGCGGCAGAAGATGAAGCACCAGAACAGCCCGTCTCGCCAGCCCCGAACAGTGCCTCGCTACCTGAGCAGTCGAAGATTCGCTCCTCCTCCTTCCGCCAAGGAACAGTGTCGCCGACCGGATTTCCCCTGAGCCCCGAAGGCGAGACGGCTCCCGAGATCTATCGAAAGCAAGTTGCACGCATTGAGGATCTAGAGAAAGAGAACAAGAGGCTCGCAAAAGAGGCAGGCGATTCCGAAAAAAGGTGGCAGAAGGCTGAGGAGGAGCTCGCCGACTTGCGGGAGGCGGATGGGGATGGATCCGAAAGCCAAGTCGACAAATTGGTGAGAAATGATTCCTGGATCATCAGTGGTTGGTATCCCATGCTGACGAGGCAAAACCGTAGAAAGAAGAAATTGCGGCCCTTCAGCGCCAGAACTCGCAGCTTCAATCCGCTGCTGCCACGAAACGCCATAGCTCTTCACCTTCGACTTCCCTGACATCACCTCAAAGCGAACTGCAAGACCAGCTTGCTTCGAAGTCGGCTACTATCGAGACAATGGAGTTAGAGATATCGCGCCTGCGCGCTCAAGCCGAGAGGCAATCGTCAACAGGAGGCACCCACCAAGAACAGATCGTGGCCTTAGAAGAGAAGCTTGCGCGCTCCGAGCAAGCTGCCATGAAGGCCCAGCGCGAGCTCACAGACCTCAAACGCAACTTGGAGCGCACAACGGAGCGGGCCGTGAAGGAGGGCAGCGAGCGCACTAGCGCGGAGACCAAGGCCCGGAATCTCAAACTCGAAGTCGAGAAACTAACCGGGGAAAAGGCCGAACTGGAGAAGAAAGTTGAGGCGTTGGATAAGAAGGTTGTCGCTCTAGGCAACCTACACAAGGAGAACGACAGTCGGTCGTCAGCCCTCCGAAAGGAGAAGGAGCGCGCCGAGAAGGAGGCGCAGGAGGCCAAGGCCAAGGCAGAGAAGTTGGAGACGGAGAACCTGCGCTTGAGGAAGAAGGACGCTGCTGAGGGCGGCGGTGACGACGATGGCGTGGACGAGCTTGAGGACGAAGAGCGGCGGCGCATGGAGAAGAAGATTCGAGATCTCGAGAGCGAGGTCTACGACTTACGCCGAGGCCTCTGGCATCAGAAGCGGAGGGAGATGGAGCCCGGCGCGGGCGAGGAGGCCACCAGCCCCACCGGAGGCTTCACCAACATCGACCTCGGCGGCGGCGGCATGGCGTCGCCGGGGATTGCGAAGAAGGGTGCCAAGGGCTTCGGCGACTTCTTCGCCAGCGGCATCAACGCTCTGACGGGCGCCGCGGCGGCGCCGCCGGCGGATGAGAAGGACGAGCTCCTCGAGGACGACGACCTGGAGTTCGACGAGGAGGCCTTCCGGCGCGCCCAGGAGGAGGACAACAAGCGCCGGCTCGAGCGCATCAAGGACATCAAGAGGGGCCTGAAGAACTGGGAGGGCTGGCGGCTGGACCTCGTGGACGTCCGGAGGGGCGGGGGGGGCTACGGGGCCGGCGAGATCTTCGAGATATAGGATATAGGGGGGTTGGTTCTACCGATCGAAAAAGAGATGGATACGCTGTATGATAAAGAAAATGCTACGAGTATGAACTAGTGCAAAATGTTCTCTGCGTGCCAATGTACACACGCGGAATAGCTTCTCGCGTAACCGGTAGAGACACCGCGGTCTTGAAGGCAAGGCTTTCCAGGAGAGGAATGCCTAGAGATCGCACGAAATCGTAACTAAATAACGCCACCCTTTTGTTGCCGGATATTCGTTATTTTCTTACCTTCAAGTTCACATATCCTTAGATAGGAAGTCACCCGCGTCACCTATTCTTCAGCACATATGGCAAGTTCACCATTAGCGAAGATCACCGGCTTCAAGGTGCCGGCTTGACGAATAAGTCAATACAGTCTATCATCGTCCGAGCTTGAGGTATCCTATAGTCGAGCAGAGCCTGTTCTTCTTATCTACTCTTATCTACTCATATTCTTGTGTTCTGGTGTGGACAGCTCGAAACTTAGATATATCCTTGTCTCTTCTCATTTAATCCTACTTCCTTTCATCTTCTCTCACTTATTTACATCTCTTCTTATCACTCCTCACCTCTTCCTAACTCATTTGCGGACCAAGCCTTTTAACGAGATATAATTTCCACAGCATAGGAAAATTATGTACACTGCGCTACCATATTAATCCGTGCATGCCCGTTTTCCCACCAAAACTCACTATGTTTCCCAAGTTATAACTTCTTTAAAAAAATATATAAAAATTATTTTTTCAAAAGATATATATTATTTTAAGCTTTAAAATATTTATAATAAGATTTATTTTTATGGTGATGCACGGATTATTATGGTAGGTCATTGTACTAGAACAGTGTCAATTTCATTTCGATACCATCCGACTGAAGACGAACCACTCGTCCTACGTAAGCCGTCCAGGGACCTTGCCGATACTAAACAGACCACATTTCATAGTTTCGCTCCTGAATCACCACTTTTTGACTGTTTATCATGTTTTCCCCTTCCGCTGGGGCCGAAGTCCGTCTCCACCAGCGGAGTCATCACTTGCGAACAATTACTCACATCCCTCACGAGAACTGCGAAAAGAACTCCCACGTGTTCCCCGGCGCAATGGGCGTCGACGAGCCCGCGTCAGCGGCTGCGGGCGTGTGCGGGCCGTCGAACGCGACGAAAGTAACCGGGTGTCCCTCGGAGCAGCCCTGGTAGTCGACGCGCGCGGCCTTGCCGCCGTCGGGCAGCGGCTCGGCGTCCACGGGCGTACAGCCATTGTTACGGACGAAGGTGTCGCGCATGGTGCGGCCGCCGTCGACGGGCAAGACCTCGTCGCGGGTGCCGTGCTGGCCGTAGTAGGCGACGGGGCTGCCGGCGGCGTCCTCGCAGCCGCCGCTGAGCAGGCCGCCGGACAGGACGGCGACGGCGCGGAAGACGCCGGGCCGCGCGCACGCGAGCGCGTACGACATGGCGCCGCCGTAGCTGAATCCCGTGGCGAAGCGCAGGGACCGCTCGACGCAGAGGTCGGCCTCGAGCGCGCCGACCATGGCGTCGGCGAACGCCACGTCCTCGCCGCCGGCGTTGGCCCAGCCCGACAGGCCCAGGATCGAGCCCTCGACCTGGCCCTCCGGCGACACGAACACGGCGCTTCCCCCACCCCCCTCCGCGCCCACGCCCGCGTCCGCGTCGTCCAGCGCCGCCAGCCCGTAGTACGGCAGCAGCGGGTCCAGCCCCGCGCCCCCCGCGCTGCCCTCGGCCACCTGCCGCGCGCTGCCGCCCAGCGGGTGGAAGGCGAAGATCAGCCGGTGCGCGCGCGCCGGGTCGTAGGGCTCGGGCAGCCGCACGATGAACTGCCGCTCCTTCCCGTTCACCGTCAGCGTCTTGTTGCCGCTCGTCATGGTCGTCGGCGGCTTGCCGCACCCGGGCGACGGGCCGGCCGAGGCGCCTCGGAGAGCTGCGGCGGCGGCCAGGGCGAGGAAGACCGAGATTGTCTGCATCTTGGTGGATGATCCCTTAAATAGCTGGGGGGGATGCTTAAGACATGACAGTTATGTAGGTACAGAGCGGGTTGAAGGTGGCTACATACTTAATTATATGGCTCGCTACTTGAAAGACCCATTGCCGGCTAAAATAAAGGGGACCTCGTTATAGCCAGCAACTTACTTGTAGTTCGGCTCGGTCTCTTCCGCGGGCAACTGCCGGGTCCATTACACAGCATTCTACCACTGAGGCCATCCGGGGACCTGCTTTGGTGGACACTCGAAAGCTACTCCAACTCACCACATAGCACGAGCAGCTCCCCGAAAATAGGCCTATATTCCGCCTTTTATATCCGAAGGGATTTATCCCGTTTCCTCGACATGGCTGGGCGCCAAGACGCATGATAGAAGAGGTCGAGTCAGGTCCGCCTCGTTCGTCTTGAAAAGATCATGAAGACGAAATTGCCATGATGCTATCTTGTGAGGACTCAAATAGATAAATATGGTCAATCTTTCAGCTAAAAGATCTATTTTAGACATATTGAGCTTCCGGGTAAATACACACTAAGAAACCACTTCGCGAGAAACTAGATACCATCTTCACACGAGACTTTAAGATAGTTAAGAAGACAATCATCACAATTACTTGGGTTAAGGAAACGTCATATAACGTAATATGGATATGTTTGTTTAATAGGAAATGTAGTTTTGCTGTCACTCAAAAGCTCCAATACAAATCTGACTTGAACACTGCACAAAGAGGTTACAAGCTAACCGTGGCTGCACCATAACTAGATGCGTCAAACCTCATTTCAAATTAGAGGTAGAAGTCACAAGATACTGTTGGAAGGGGGGTAAGGGATGAACACTCGAGGCTCCCGAGAAGTATCTGAGTATCCTACACTCTGAGGTATCTAACAGTGTGCAACCGTGGCTTCCGTCTGCCCACCCAGGGACATTTGTGTTTTTGTATATGGGGTCGGAAATCAAAATTAATTTTAGTCGGGCACCAAGAGTGGCCTTCGGGATCATGCCAGTAATCCTGTCCTACACCATCAGGTTTGACAACGGAACGTGTTGCTAACTGCTCTAACTTGACCGTCACTTCGTTTAAATTAGAAGCACCGAGAATAACGGGAGATTTCTGTATAGTTAGGCTACCTCGTCATTGATATCATAAATCGAGATACCCTTCTCGTGGAGGAATGGTGCCCTGAGCCCCCATCCTTTTTGTCAACACGGCCGGCAACACTGATATGCCTCACCATGCTTCACAAACATGTTGGAATAAATATAGAAATCCAAAATCACGGTGCCTTTCTGGTTCTCGTGATCCCGAACCAATAATCGATGGTGAGAGCCGAGTGGCCCGAAAGGTCTATGATGACATGCGGCGCTGACGGGGCCATGCGGCCTGGTTTGCGACCTCGGCCTCCTCACTGCATCTACCGAATGCACAAAATTCTCTAAACAGGAATCGATCGTCCTTATTATAATAAAACTCCGCGTGGTGAGCAGTTGGTGTCCCGACTTTTCGGGTTCATGCGGCTTGCAACCAACCGTCAATGCGTTTCTGACCACCAATAGCCGTGGTGTATACTCCTGTTGCAATATCCATTATTAGGACATGTGCCGCCACGAACCAACATCATAAGCATACGCGCGATTAATTTATTGTAAATGACCAGATAGACTGAGGAAGGCTTTGGGCAAATTTGGGCGCGCTTTTTTACCAAGTTGGTTCTATTATCACGTTGGTTGTTTGCTTACCCTTCTAAGCAGAGTCAACGTGCGTGAGTGCTATACCATACTTATGTCTCAAAATCGATCTATAATTCGTATAGTTTTCCAATGGTACCACCTGGGGGTCGGTAAAGAGGGCTAATTAGCAATTCATCAGGCTAACGTACACGATGGTATTTGATAGATCAGCTTATCAGGACCCTCACACCAGAGCATATTGGTGAACAACATGCCAAATTCGATTACTCGAACACGTCTAAAGCCCCGAACATCTCAATAATATCTTAGGCTTTCTGAAAAGTGAACAGAGTCTGTAGAACCTGGGTGGCAGGTCTGCTGGCTGGAGGACTTCTGAGTGGGTTATCCTGATTCCTTCGTCACGAGTCGAGAGGCCCCTTCTCTAGTGCGGCTGGTACGGACTTAACAAATCTCGACAGGATGGGTGACACAACAGTGGAGGGAGGCTGGTTGGAAGTTTGTTGGTTCTCCTATGCTTATGTGGCTATGTTACCGCCCCTATTTTCTCAGCTCATCTGTTGTTACTGACCTCGTTGCTCAGTTGTGAAGCGAATCATCGCAGCTAATACGATATATGCGCCTCATCTCACGGCCAGCTTGATTTACACAATGATGGTTGCCCGTGTTGGAGGCTGCCGTGATGCATCCTTCACATCCGTAAGCTGAGTAGCGGTTACTGACTGGCGGCGACGCGAGGGGTGACGGGGGCGGGGCTTATTCCATCTATCTCGAGAAGATGTAGTTGATGCTTATACTCGGCGACGTTGACAACCAAGAGAAGTGCATAACCCTTTGTGTATAAAGCTGAGGAGGTCCGCAACCGTTGAGGAACTCGAACTCTCCTCTTCACGCAACCAGCTCAAGCACATCCTCAGCTAACATCCAAGCCCCAATACACAAACAAAGAACTTGTCTTTAACTCTCTTTTTCAAGATCCATCACCATGCAGTTCAGCTTCACCTCCATCATCCTCGCTCTGGCGGTCTCCTCAGCAGTCGCCGCGCCTTCTGAGAAGCGATCTGCCCAGACGCAAACTGGGGTGAGTCCTCTCCTTCTAGTTGGGGAAAATCATAGAGGTAGAGCCACGAAGCTGACGAGAATCTGTTTTCATGTAGAGCTGCAACGGCACCTCGTGCAGGGTCGGATTCGAAAACTACCTATGCAACCAGGGATCCGTAAGTCACCCCTTGTTAACAACAGCCCAATTTTAATGGTCAGTTAGCTAACGCTTGGCTCCGTATGCAGTGCGTCGGCAACGGCGGCGGCGACGGCAAGCGTTGCACCGTTGTTGACAATGCGGACCACACGAGGACTACGTGGTGCCCCGTCGGCTGCCCAGACAAGAACCTTTGCTAAGCGTGTTCCTGCGCCGCTAGCTGTAGAGCCAGTTCAACATCACTTCGTGATGCCGCAGGGCTATTTCGTCAGGGTCTGGAATATCAGCGAGGACTCAGGAGAATCCGAGGAAACATTTGGTTAGGTTGTACCTATACGCCGTTCGTTACATAGCTGTACTAGCTTCAATTCAACATTGGGGATTCTACAAATGTTGATATTATCGATCCCCTGTGAAATCTTTTGTCAAATCAAATAACGAAGGGAACTACAATCGTTCCACTCCAACAATTGTGACTTTGTTGTTTGACCTTATCCCAGCTTAGGGGATATACGATATGGCGTAGTAACTCTTCCCTTTTTCTATTTAAATGGTTATAAAGGCTTATGTCTGACGAGAATAGTTAGTGGGACAAGTAGTGGGACAGGATGTCGCCTTTTTCTTTTCACATTATAACACGGGATTATGAGGCCTAGGTACGTTAGGTAGTTGGTAGTCATTAAGTTTCTTTGAATGAGGAGCAAAGAACGTTGTATAAGATACTGAAATCATCTATAAGCTCCCTCAATACTCGAAACACGTAACTAAGGCCGCATCCCAACGCCTTCATACAATGAAATCCCACGAGTGCAATAAAATCCAAGTTCAGATGATGCTACCCATACGACCCAAGACTATCATTCGGTAGCTTCAGCCGCTAACGCGAACTCTGCTTCCCTGATGTACCTCCAATTTCTCGTGCCAACCTCATGCTCTCGATATAGGCTCTCTATTACCTGGGCATCCTTTACTTCACGCACAATGTACGTTCTGTCGCCACCCCGAAGGTACACATAATGCCAAGGGACGAAAAAGCCCCTTTCTCCTCCAATCGGGCTAGTCAAATGAAAGTCGACCGATAGATGCTTGGGTGGTATTCTTCCATAATTTTCGTCATGAAAATCTAGTATGCTGTCAGCTCGATGGCGGTGGCTTCGAGACACTCTCAGTAACATACGGCTGAAATTGGTTTTGGCAGCGTTGTCCAATTCCTCCCCAAAGAAGCAGCCTGTGAGTTTTATACGGATGCTGGGCGCCCATATCATGAGGCTATACCCAAGAATATTTTCAAGGTTCTTGGGTATGGCGGTGAGGCCTCCGTCTCGATCTTGCACTATAGGTACCATGGCCCCTACGACATTTGTGCTGTCTGCGCCTAAGTTCCTTATGCCCAGTGTGCCCATGATAATATTTCGAACGTCATCGCTGATGGACTGGACTGTTTCCTGGACAGAAAGATCCGCTGTACGGCGTGCTTCTACCATGGCTCTCCACTGCCGGCGCTCATGCTGTTCTTCCCGAGCCCTTTGGGCACGAGCCGTTCTGTTCCTACGGCGAGGCATCGTAGAGGGGTCCTGGTAATTTGGCTGTATGTGTCCCAAGAAGAATAGTTGTATGAAGTATCGAAGGTTTCTGAAGTTGCTGAAAGTCCGGATCTTCCTTTGCTATCAGTATTATTAATTTTGTCTGGAGATGTAATGATATAGCTAAGTCGCCTTTTGTATGATTTCAGGTACCTAAGGCGGTGCCTATGCAACGTGCTTTTTTCCCTGCTTATCCTCCAGTAAATGATTGCGTAGGAGATTTCGTCTATCGTATAATTAAGATCTTTCGACATTCAAATCTCTTGGCCATTGGCTTATGGCTCAGCAGTAATATCTGTATAGCTTTATATCCACCTCGCTGCGAACCCTCTAGCAGGAGGATTCCCTAGGTATATCTACAAATCAGTTTGTCACCGGTTTGCGCAAATTCATCGCCTATAGAGCTCTTTGTCTAATATCCCCATTCGCTAACCTGGGACAACGTGAACTTGGATTGTTAGAACTTTCTGTAGCTCAACCAACAACACTTGGACGCGTCAAATTTCCAGTCACCAACGTCAAATAAGGAATCACGAATTCGTAATGATGTGGGCTTTGACCACTGTCACACATGTGTACAATCATGGAAAGTTGGCTCCTTGAGACAATCTTCACACGGTTATCCTTTGTACTGAGTTGCTGATCTTGCCTGGATCAACCCCGAAATACTGGTCATTTGAAGACACGGTGATGTTTCGTGTTGGTATTTAAATGTAGGCCGCCAAAAACCTGGCGATTCTTTGTTCTCGTTCATCTGGAGGTTACTCTCGAACGACTAGACTGTCCCACCAACTGCATGAATGCTTCACTATTTGCCGTTTTCCGGCCAATAAGCACCAACCAACACTTCTCTTAGCCTGATAGTAATACGAGTATGCGTACGAGCAAATTACTGTTCAAATTTACCGGCGTACAGAATGTCGCCAGGCTGGCCGTTCATCCTCTCCCAGATCGACCGCGGGTCCAGTTCCAGATCTCTCTCTGCCGGGGCTCCCTTAGATCCGGCCAACTCCTTCTCAGTCGCCTCGCGGGCCAGTTGTACTGTGCTCGTGTTAGCGGGGGTAGGCTTACAAATTTTGAGTGGGAAGGGGAAAGAGTTCGAGGCACTACTCACCATGCAGATAGACGGCCGTCCGCTTGCCGGTGAACAGGGCGTGCGGCACGTTGGTGACGTTGTCTGAGTTGGCGTCGCCGATGGCGTAGACGCCGGGGATGTTGGTCACAAGGCCCTTGGACTCGTCGGCGGCGAGGCGGCCGCCGTACAGCGTGACGCCGAGCTCGGCGCCGACGTTGGTCTTCTGCTCGTCGGGGAAGCTGGTGAAGAAGGCGGCGCGCTCGACGGACGGGCCCTCGGCGAAATCGACGCGGAACAGGTCGTGCTCGGGCGCCGTGGGCAGGGCCGGGGAGGCGCCGGTGTCGCCGCCGTCACGCAGACGGTTGATCGAGGCGATGGTGCGGTTCTCCACCGTCACGTTGTGCAGCCGCAGGTACTTCTCCCACTGCGGGAAGCTCTTCTCGGCGGCGGCGCGGCCCTCGGGCGTGTCGGTGCCGTTGACGAAGGCGATGACGTCTGAGTTCAGCGTCGAGATCTCGCGCACCAGGCCCGCCGCCTCCTCGAGGCCGGCCAGGAGACCCAGCGGCTGGTCCGCGTGCTCGTGGCCGTCGCACCACGGGCACCAGTAGATGCCCTTGCCCCAGTTCTCCTGGAGGCCGGGGGTGCCGGGGAGCAGGTCGCGCAGGCCGGTGGCGAGGATAATCTTCTGTGCCTTCACGGTGGCCTCGCCGTCTGGGTACTTGGCCACGACGTTGAACTCGGTGTTGTTGTTCAAGGGCTCTATCTTCGTGACAGTCCCATTGACCGCGGTGACGGTCTCGTAGTGGGAGATCTGCTCACGGGCAGCCCAGCGGTAGTACGCCGGTGTCACGCCTTGTTTCATGTGTTAGTCGCGTGCGAGTGTGACGGGGACAACGGCATTTCCTTTACCATCGAAGCCGATCACGTCGTGCATGTGCCTCGTAGGATCGTTG
Source organism: Xylaria sp. JS573 (assembly GCA_000966885.1). NCBI lineage: Eukaryota > Fungi > Ascomycota > Sordariomycetes > Xylariales > Xylariaceae > Xylaria > Xylaria sp. JS573. The sequence continues at coordinate 465,042 of JWIU01000011.1, read as the reverse complement.
CGGTACTCTGCCGAGTCGATCAAGAGAACGTTTCGGCGCACACGAGCGAGACCCGAGAGGGCGCTGAGCCCGGACGGGCCTCCGCCGACTATGACAGCATCATAGGTCTTGTCGGTCGGAGGAAGAGCTGCAGCTGTCGCGAGCGACAGCAGCGACAGGAAGCCGAAGCTGAACATGCCCTTCATGATGACTAGTTACTTAGATCGGACTTGGCACCAGCTGCTGAGATTGGATCGGAACCCGCTGCGGAGGAATGACGGCTGGCATTCTTCTATACCAATGCGACGCGAGGAGCCCTCGCTCTTATAGCTCGCTGCCAATTTCGTAGCACCGAGAGAATGAATGCAGTGCCCCTGGACGGATGATCACTACTGCATGCGATACCCAGCTAATAATAGTTGGCAGATCACAACATCTCGCGCGCTCGTATAGTACCATGGCTGCCTGACAGATGCGGCACAAAACAGGTTGGTGTATGCAACTCTAATCTATTTTTGCGCCCCCTGCCGGCGTATGGAGCTTTAGCATGGCACGATAAGCACTTTAATGCGTCTAACACCCTCCAAAAAAGATATCGAATCGAAGAAAGATGAATAGGTACAGGCCACGGAGGACCGAAGGCTCACACGGTCGCGACAAGAAGTGGGGGAAGCACGGGATGAAGGGAGATGACCGGGTCTCAGAGATTTGATCTTTGATCGTATTATTGCGGCTAACAGGTCGACCCGGTGGTGTTAGTAACGGGGCCAACCGCACCTGTCTCGGCACATAAAACGCCACGGAATGATGAAATAACGGAATCGATGGCCTGCTCAGCTGCCTGCTGCCGCTGACCGACGTGCGGGACGCCGATCCACCACCTAACTTAGACCGATGCAGCTGATGAGAGAGATAAGAAGAGGAGAAGAAGGAGAAGAAAGAAGAAAAAATAATAAAAAAGAACGAACGAGGGAAAAGAAGAAAAAAGAAAAAAGAATAATGCAATAGCTGTAAGGTAGTTACGCGCTATGGAAGGTTCACTTACAGTAGGTTTGGTACAGAGGCGAGGCACGTGCTCCGATCAGTTCATCTCTAACATGAAAAAGGGGAAGAAGATTCATCGATTGGCCACATGGAACTGTATCAATGAGGGGAACAGCGTTGCCAGATAGAGACAAGATCCCATAACAAAAATAATACTATGTACGAAGACGAGGATTAAATCAACAAAACACCTCCTTCTCGAATCGAAACACTGGCCAGCATGGGGCCCGTCGGAAAACTTTCTAGAACTGCCACACTCTTCCTTTCGGTGGCGCTCTTCGGGAATTATGGGCTGCCAAGCGCCGCTCCGCAACATCTTCATCTCACGGCCTTGGTATCCGACCAACACGGCAGAGCCGGCTTCCAGTGCTGGGAGATGTCAACCCCCTTCTCGAGCTATCCGACCGTCGGGCGTGCCATCCCAGGCTTGGCCGACGTCTCGAATGTCTCGTACGTTGTCCTGCCCCCGCGATCGAGCGAAGGCCTGCACAGGCCGCCCCATCCTATGTAAGTAAGTGTCCGCTGCAGTTGGACAGATCTAGCTCCAATATATGCACGGTATGCGAGGCGTGTTCACCCATCCCTTGGCAGGTTCTTCGTGCTGCTCGCCGGCACAGCGCATGTCACCCTTCCGGGTGGCACGGCCGATTTATGGATCAGGGCGGGAGCCAATGGGTCCATCATGGTAGCCGCCGACACCGTGGGCGAGGGCCATTACACTGCATACCCCTCTGATGAATCATCGGTGGCACTGCAGATCCCATTTTCGAACGGCCAAAAACTGCCGGCACATCATGTGGTCGGAGACGGGATATGCGAGACACAGACGGACTCGCGCGACGTGGACAGGACGCGTGACTCGATGATTGACCAGAGGGTAATGGTCTAGTCGCTACACGAGATGAGCGATATCGCATATGTATCTGCTTTGGGACCTCCCCTCGCATGCTTGTCTTGAAGACGCGCATCTTTCCCAAGGAATTGTCTAGTGGAAATCTAGCGTGGTTCTGCACTCCATCAGCGTCAAAGATTTAAGGAATCCAAGTATGGACGTCGAGTACCTATGTCTATGCATCACCATTTACCAGATTTACCGATAGATGTTAGTTTTGGCTCTAGCAGAGGAGTGGCCGAGATCAGCCTCAATGTCTCTGCCTGCAGCATGCTAGCCGTGTTAGCTTTCCTGTTTGGGATCTCGGGTAGTCACGCGAAGCAAGGGACTAGAAGTCGTCTTCCATTGAATACCATGCATCTACCACATACTCTGCTCCACGTAGGTGCTGTGGCCGTCAGATACCTACTGCCTCCAGATCGAGAAGGTTATGGCGGCTGAATGATAGCTGGAATGTCTCGCCAGCTGAACTACCTATATTCTAGTGTTCGGTCGGAATCAATCATCATAGTGCGCCTGGCTCGTGACGCAACTGTGTAAGCCGTGTCCTTCACCGTCATGCCCAAGCACAAAGTATAGATCATGCATGCATATTAAGACATGGCGTCGCTAACGTACCTGCCGTTCCGGTACGCTAGCCTGGGCTCTAAACTATTATGCACACGTCGAAGCCCCTCTTGCCCTTCTGGGAGCGCCTTCGCGTCGGTATCATCGGGGCCGGCATCCGCGAGCTCGGGGACTAGCGCTGTTGGTGACGGTATTATGGGTAGGGAGTTGGCGAAGGAAAAAGGGAAGTAGAACTGCTTTCCAAATCTACGGAGATTCGCGATACTTGTCCAACTTACTCTATAAGGCCTCAATATCAGGGATAGAGGAACTATGACTAGTTAAATCATATATCAAAACGGAATGCGCTTCTGTCCCTCAAGTCACATTAAAGTGCCGGCATGCACAACTGTCATACCAGCATCTACGTCCATTATGGTATCACTGGAAACAGACCAAAGCTTGAGGTGGGTGCCAATTTCGCATTCACACGTCCCAGGTATCTGCTTGGCATCATGAACCGTACCACTACCAACGTCCCACCCCTATATTAACCCTTAAGGTGTAATCTCTACCCTCCTCCAACCATGCAAGACGAAAATGAAACCCGCCAGAGAAGAGATCTGTTTCCCCGCCCGGAAACAATCTGTAAATGCTCGCCTAGTAGCCTTATGAACGCCCGGCCGAACCCTCATGTACACTAAACAAGGGGCGTATGTACCACCGTGATCGTCGCCTCTCGACGGCCGCCGCCGTAACCAGCTTGTGTCCTAAACGCCTCCATGTCATGCAAACGCGAAGTGGGGTATCAGCGCCAAAAGAAAATGCAGCAGTTAGGAAAGAAGAACAAAGAAAATCTAGAGGGATCATTCAGGGGACCGGGGCACCGTCGCCGAGCAGGGGATCGCCCGGGGAAGCGCTGGTAGCCCGGTTGGCCAGCCGCTCGGTGCTGAAGGAGTGGAGCATGCCCTGGAGGTTCTGCATCTGCTCCATCATGGCGATCTGCTGGCGCTTCTGCGCCTCGACCTGGCTGCGCAGGTCCTGGTTCTCGACCTGCAGCCGCTTGACCTCGTCGCGGAGGTCGGTGTCCGGCTTGCGCTTGTCGCCGACCTGCTGCTCGCTCGTCGCGGGCGCTGCTGGCGCACCACCACCTCCTCCGAGGGCCGCGGCAGCATCTTCCTGGAGCTCTTCCATCGGCATGTTCTCGTTGTTGCCAGGCGTGTGGACTCTTCGGAGATGCTCGTTCAGGTTCTCGAGACGCGAGAAGCCTTTGCCGGTGTGGCGCTTGCAGTTGATGTGCGGGCAGTTCAAAGGATTCTTGGGACCGCCGTGTTTGCCGTGCACCTCACGCTCGTGTCTCAGCAGGCCGCCCGAATACGTGAAGCCTGGAAGCTTCTCGCAGCCGCTCAGTGCACACTTATAAGGCCGATCATGCTTGTCCATGTGCTTGCTAAACAACAAGTTAGCAACGCTTGCCCGTCAGAACACTAAAGCTAATGAGGATATCTTACTTCCACTCGCACTTTCGATTGAACTCCTTCACGTCTTCAGAGCAGTTTGGCCAAACACAGACATATTTGCCGTCGGCATTCTTCACGGCCTGACGATCGGGTTTGGGAACCGGCCTTAATCGATGTGTCGGGGGTCCATTATCCAAATCACGCAGAATTTCCGGAGGAGTCGGTGGAGCAAGAAAGTTGGTGGGTTCAGGCGTGGAAGGGATCAACACCGGATTCAAGGGTGGATCATTGAAGGACACCAGCTCATGAACGACGGACGGGGGCGAGTATGGAACATCATTGCTGTCCTGATCGCGGTCGTGATCAATGTTGTCGCCGATATCCACATTATCATCATTTCCGTCGGGGCCGTCAGGGACGTCATGGTCAACACGATCCTTGGGATCATCATGGTCGTCGTGACCAATTCCGGAAGGATATGGATCGGACTGGAGGATGTGTCGGTTCTCGTAGACAACACTCATGGTGAAGTGATAGTCGTAAAGAGCTTGATTATAGGCGCGATTGGCGTTGAAGACTTGGAGGAAGTCGAGGCGTACGCGGTCGTTGTCCCTGACGTTCCGGGGCAGGATGTACCGGCGGCACAATCCAGGATACGCCGCGATCGGCTCGGTAGGGGCAGTGATGCAAAAGCTGTACTGTAACCCCTTGCGGGCGAAGTTCTCCTGGATCGCGAAAATGTGCTCTATGACGCGACTTTGGCCTATATCAAGAAGCGCGTATTAGCTGCCTGGTATTTTAGGTTGCGATTAGGATGAGTTAATCGGCGAAGGTGGTGAAGAAGATAGCTGAGCCACACAGCCTGACAGCCAATCGCAAATCGGTGTTTTGTCATTGGATAAGGCGCATCCGCAGTACCCTGCCCTAGCCACAATCTCCAAAAAAATAATTATCCAAGGATGTTTTATTCCGAGGATTATCCGTAGGCACCAGTGCAAGAGGAAACAACGATCGGGACTTCAAATATGACTTCACAGCTCACTCACCTTCGACATCTTCAGTTGGCCAGACTTCGACAGCATATGTCCAGCTGTGGTCCTGATTCTGCGACAGATCCGGAAGCTCATTTCGTCGGGGAGGTCCTTATTTATGTTAGCAATTATCCTCCGCTAGGCTGACGCAGCCTGACGCATCTGGTTCGCCCAACACGAGGCAGAGTTATCGGGCGATACTAGGCACTTTTGAACGTGACTCACCTTGCTCCGACACGTCTACTATGTGGGCGGGCGTCTGGGATGCCTCCTGGACTATAGGTCTCCGTAAGACCTCTGGGATTTGCGGTAGCTCTGGTACCTGCAGTGCTACCAGTTCTTGATAACCATAGGACGGTGGGGGAGGCTGCACAAATAGGTTATGATGAATTCCCGGATGGTAGTAAGAATATGGACGCACAGTTGCCTGTACAGGAGCCCAAGGCTCTGTCATGTCATTTGGGCCCACGCCCCATGGCGTTGCTGACTCAAACTGGTTGGTGAATGGTGACTCTGTTGCCTGAATGTAGGAGCCAGGCGCAGGCGAGTATGGATAACCATGCCAATTTGATTGGAAGTTAGACATGGTCGGCTACTAGTCATCGGAGTATGTGAGTAAACATCCTTGCCTCATATTGGCATAGATCCTTACCTAGAAAAGAATAGAAGTAGGGAAGATGGCGGCCTTCCGATTCAGCCGCGAAGCTAAGCCTTGCTCCCAGCAGATGTATCGAGGACGATGGTACTAAAGTGAAAGGCAGAAGATGATTTGGTGCATGGTCATGTCAGACCTTAGACCTGAGAAACCTGGAAGGAGCAGCACTCGGGTACATGGCTGTGGGATTCCTGAGTCGGGACTTCGAGTCCTTAAAATCGAGGCCCGTACAGCTTAGGATCAGGAAAAAATATTAAAGCAATACCTGGAATCGAGGATCCTTTAAGGTGCTCGAAGTGTGTGGCTCAGGCCCTTTCTGCACCGGCTTTGACAGTTGCTGGTCCTGCACTCCTGAGGGCTTTCGAGGTCGCGCTGATGCGATCGAAACTAAGACATCAGCATTCGAGAAGGACCTTATTCAATCCTCGAAATAAACCCCCCACCACCTTCCCCTCGAGAGGTCTCAGTGTCGAGAACATTGGGGTTAGTCTGAGTGTCTAATAACGAACTCAGCCCCATTCTCCTTCCTTTCTCCTATATTAGTACGAGTGAGCAATTTGAACGACGAGGCGATACACCTTGCTACTAAACATGTATGGAGCCTCCATGGTACAAGGTAGACAAATACTGCTGGAGAGGGCATACGCTGGAGAAGGCATACGTTCGAGAATTCTATCAACGCGTGGATCATTCTCGACATCTAAAGGGGCAGCCCCTACCGTTTCATTGCTGTGACTCGAATCAAATGCTTTCGAGAACCGACAGACAAACTGATTTCTCCTCTACCTTTGAAGCGTTCTATCCAGAGGGAGGTGGTCATCTCGAACCAAGAACGGCATACCATTGTCCTTGTTATGGGGGGTTCCTGTAGCCTGGTCTGAAGGTGTGTTCTGCAACAACACATTTCCTCTCACCAGCATCCCAGTGTACATTACGACGTTAAATATAGGCAGCCCAGCTGCTCGCGATATTGAACAAAGACAGCATAGCGGCACTATCCGCCTTTGAAGGAAGTATCCTAGACTACCCAAGTCTCATGATGTATTTCCAAATCAGTACCTGGAGGGCTTGAGCTCCATTCTTTGGCACTTGTCCTAGACCGATGTAGATGGACTTGATGGACAACATCTATTTGAAGAATCCAAGATGCGTAATCAATTCAGGACATCATTTCGATATGTCGAGATTAAAAGTGTCTTGCCATTCAAATCATCGAACCTAGCTCTAATTCAATAAAATCATCCGCAGATTCACGGCCAACTATCTCGTGCGCCATACAACAAACTCCTCAGCAGCTAGTACACTAATGAGCCACTCCCCTAATTCATTCTGAATCTACGTGAATTTGTCCCTCCCAAACCTCTCTCAAGATCCCATCTATAATAGCGGAGGTGATATGATTATCACCTCTATATCAACCTTTGCCAGCTTTGATGTGCACTCCAAAGCCGGCTAGGCTTGTTATTACCTATAGAACAGGTATTGGCCTTTTATGTACTACAGGCGTCTTCGGTTGTTTACATAACTGATGCTTCGGAAACTTAGAAATGTACCTCGCCTAGATTTATTTAAAGATAGCTACATTACTATAAGTACCCTCGTGGTTCGAATGATATTATATGCTGGCGGCTACTGCCCTTAGGCACTTGTGTGCACATGTAGGTAATAACAATACTAGATTCGTGGCAGCCAAGCTGCGTGGGTATCAGAATAATCTTCGAGGCTGGTTGAGGGACGGCTACAGAAACTTTGGTCTAGGTCGAGGAAAACATGGGGCTGAGAAGTCCTGCCCAGGCTTGATAAGACAAACACAAAACCAACAGCTCGCAACATCACTTGCTGCCATTTGGGCTCTTTGAAGTTGCCAACCCTTTATCAATGTTATAGCAAAACGAGTTGGTTTATGTTAGGACTAAAGATATATCCTAACAAAGGATACCTAGATATAACCATGCATTATTGTTGTCTGTGAGAACAAAGATCTTGTAATATATAGGTAATCACCATGTCGACCAAAACAGACAGACTTTTCATCAGTGACTAGCGGAACAGACGCATCAACACTGTTCGAGTGACAGAACCAAGTATCTAAATCATTTAGATCACCTACCAACAACCGTTCAAGATTCCGGTTCCTATTTTGCCCTTATTTTCATTTGTTTTCCAGTGGATGATCCTACTCCTAGCTATCTTTGCAGGCCTTACGCTCAGAGATGACCTCCTAGATTTACTAGCCGACTTCCTTCTCTTATCCGTTATTATCGCATCTGTATGCTTTCTCTTCATCATACACCCAACGTTATATATTGTGGTTATCATAGTAATAGCTAGGGTGTATCTATAACTTTCTGGCGTTATTGAAAGCCCTATACTGATGTAAATGCATCATGAGCTATGCTCTCGAGGAGGAATTGGGAATCAAAAAGTCCATCAATAATATATGACGTGGTGTTCTATTCTGTTATTCATTTCTGCGTAGTTTCGTGATAGAATGCTCTCTACACGTCTAGTCAAAGCACCTGCAGAGCGGCAATTCGCCCGGAACTTTGGGTCTTAGGTCGCATTACCTAGCCATTGCGATGATAGGGCATAAAGCTTGCTCGTATGCCGATGCCACCCAGATAAACATGCGATGCACTTGTAAGGCATAAATTTACTATGTGCGGTGTCGACTCGCTCTCACCCTTGCTGCATTTTGGCTATGGCTCGATTTGAGCATCAAGCCGACCTTAACCTATGCCCTGTGCCCTAGCGCAACTAAAAGAAAATCATCTTTCTTGACCGTCTTCGTATTATCAGAGAAATAGCAGGATAATCTTCAACGATCTTCAAGGCGCTCGAGCACCTGGCCCGAGGAAATCACCAGGGTATGTAGAATGCTGGTTCCATAAGGAGCTATCCCCCAAAGGTGCAGTTATTCATGGTAGAGGTAAATATGCGGAGTGTTACCACCGGTCAAAAGCCGTGGGACACGGAATGGCTAAAGGGGTAAACTCATGTGACCAAGATAAATGGCCAAATGCGACCGCATCCAAGAACAACAGGCAATGTTTGATGAGGAAAATGGCTATCTATTACCTAGACCAGTTGGAATTAGAGAACAATCTCGAAAGATTTTGTGACAGGGCCCTACCTAACGTGAAATGAAACTCATAATACCCTTAGAAGCAAGAATTGGATAGAGTTCCATCTGACATCCGTATATCATTGCCGAGATTTTGAGATGGCAGGCGGATCAGCGACCCAAGTCTCTGTATACGGAGCGCCGTGCGACTCTGGACTTGTTATCTTGCCGGGGCGCTCTCATATATATCATGTAGCGTCACATGTGTAGTCATTAGCCGACTCACGTCCTATTACTATTGGACGACTTGGAGTAAAGCCAAGAGTGTTATCACATTCTATACTCTATCTGGGGTCACGTTTTCAGACTGGTTGTTGATTTCCCCATACTCTTATCTTGCTTCCCCGCCCAAGTTGTCAAACGCCTCTTAACTTGAAGCCCCTCTGTCATTGGCAAACGCTGTCTAAACTAGATCTCATATGACAGGCTCGTTGTTTGGAAAGAGCTAAAGATGTTTCGACAACTCATACATATTGTTGTTGTACTTCTGACCATAAGGGGTAACGCAAGTACAGCACCGCCCTTGGGATCCAAGAGACAGACATTGCTGAGCAAGTACTCCCAAGCAGCTGAGACGGCTTCTGGCTCGACATGTCCGCTATATGAGTCGGCAGCAACGGTAAAAGCTCCACAGGAAAACATTTGGGCGCAGATATCGCCGGAAGACAACTTGGCCGTGTGGGCTCTCCTTCACGATCCCATCTCGGGGCTGAACCTGACCGACCCGTCCGTGGCCGGTGTCAGCGACAACTACGTATGGTACATCGATACCGTACCGGTCAACAAGTCCGATGCTCTGTCGTATATCGACGGAGCAGGGCCGAAGCCCGGCCCGTGGGCCCGGGTGATCGTATTCGAAGGCGGGAAGCAAGAACCGATGTCTCAGGAGTACATGGTAGGCCCCTTGCCCGTGTCCGGCGAGACCGGTATCCAGAAGCTGGATTACGTCTACAACGGCGGGATGGGAGGCTCCGTCCCGTTCAATGCGCGGTTCTACGACGAAAAGCGCACTGCGGCAACGGAACCCCTCCTGACATCCGTGATGTCCAACATCAGCGACATAACATCCGCGCTCATTGGAGGGGTATGGTACGGGTCTTCAGACCCCCGGACGACGCTAACTTCGACCAACACGGCGCCCGCGTCGTTCAACGGAAGCCAGGCCTTCGAGATCGACATGTTTCGACTGCCCGGACCCGCCACTTTCCTACAGCCTCTGGACTTCTTCGTCATGCTCGACTGCACGGGCACGGACGCGTCGCTCTACAGGCTCAAGGGCATCGTCACGAACTCGCGGTTCTTCGAGACCGTGGAGGAGCTCCGCGAAGCCTTCGAAGCCGGCGAGCTGGCAGAGGAGTTCCGTCCGCCCCGGGAAGACGCCTGGGCCTTCGTGAACTACGACCCGGGGATGGGGTCCCGCGAGCTGGAGGAGAGGTTCGCGCCGCAGAGCGTGGAGATGGGCGGCAAGCGGTATAGGCTGGACGCGGACCAGCGGTACGTCGAGTACCTGGGCTGGTCGTTCTACGTCGCGCACACGAGCTCCCTCGGGGTGATGTTCTACGACATCCGCTTCAAGGGCGAGCGCATCCTGTACGAGCTGTCGATGCAGGAAGCCGCGGCTCAGTACGGCGGCTTCCAGCCGAAGGCGGCGACCACCCTCTACCACGACACGCACTATCGGCTGGGCGCGAACCTGTTTCCACTCGTTGAGGGTTTCGACTGCCCCTTTGGCTCTACGTTCTGGGACGTGACGGCCCATTATGGAAACAAGACAGTAATCAGCCCAAACGCTATCTGCATTTTCGAGTCCGATGCCGGCTTTCCCTTATCGCGACACCGCTCTGGCGAAGAGGGCGAGGACAATGCCTTCGGGTTCTCCAACCTGGGCGTCGTGAAGGGGTCGCAGCTCACCGTGCGCTCGATAGCCACGGTGGGGAACTACGACTACCTGTTCGACTACGTGTTCCACGTCGACGGGTCCCTCGAGGTCGTCGTCCGCGCGTCGGGGTACCTGCAGTCCTCGTTCTACTACCGGGACCAGGGGAAGTGGGGGCCGCGCATCCAGGAGGCCGTGCAGGGCTCGCTCCACGACCACGTGGTGACCTTCAAGGCCGACTTCGACATCCTCGACGCCGACAACAACCTGCAGGTGACGGAGCTGCGGGCCGCGCCCACCGCGCAGCCGTGGTGGCGGGAGCTCGGCGAGTTCGAGCAGATCGAGCTCGACGCGCGCAACATCGAGACGGAGCGGCAGTTCAACTGGCCCGACAACGGCCAGGCCATGTTCTGCGTGAACCACGCCAGCGCCACCAACAAATGGGGCACGCCGAGGGGCTACCGCATCGTGCCGGGCAAGTCCAACATCCACCTGAGCACGCTCAACTCGCCGTTCTCAAGGCATAACTCGGCTATGTCGAAGTCGCATCTGGCGGTGACGCGACAGCACGACACAGAGCCCTGGGCAAACAGGTAAGCGTTCCATGGCACTCTCCATCACTTAAGGTTATACCATGAATACACATTGTTCCCATGTAAACATTTGCAAGACGATTCAGAGAATGCGTAGCACCTGCTCCAAAGCCGCTAGCGATCACCGGTCCTGACATACACCGGCAGCATACAAAACCTCAACCTCCCGTGGAGGCCGCAGCAGGACTTCGCGAAGTTCTTCGACGGCGAGGGCATCGAGGACGAGGACCTGGTCGTCTGGTTCAACCTCGGCATGCACCACTTCACGCGGAGCGAGGACGTGCCCGCGACGCTGTACACCGAGGCCGTCAGCAGCATCATGTTCTCGCCGCAGAACTTCTTCGACCGCGCCCAGGACGGCGACCTCCGCAACAGGAGGTGGATCGTGCCGGCCGCCGACGGCGAGACGCTCCAGTACGACGCCTTCGGAATCGGCTTGCCGCAGTGCCAGGTTCCGCTGCGGGAGCCAGTTGTGGCGCCTATGGTCGAATTGTGACCGGCAAGGCACCTCGACAGGGTAGAAGGTGGGACCAAACTACCTAAGCCACTTTTGCTTCGAAAGGTCCCAGTTCTTCAAGGCATTAGAAGTAAGACTCTTTACAAACAGCCCTCGATGGAATTAATTAAGATTCGGTTGGTTGGAAGATGTTCAGTTGACACCGAACCAAACTATTCTCAATGGAACTGGCTTCGGGTATCTTCGAACTGTGTGACGGGTATTTATCAGACAGGTGTCTCGCATCTTCGAACGTATATCTATCAATTACTCAGGCCAGACATGTAGAGTAGGGACCACGTGTCGATGCTATGCTTATCCCAACTCCCGTTGTGATCCAAATCGTACAATTGGAGACAATCTTGTAGAACTCTATCGAGGATGCCTGTCCCAGCCCGGTTCGCCGTCTATGATGCATTTCTCATGATGGCTCATGCAAGCAGAATAAAAGGCCAGACCCGAACGTATCCATCCATACTCCGTGAAGCAAAAGTTTCCGCTGAAATCTCACTAATATTTCTTGTATTTCTATGAGTTGATTAGCATGGCGAAGTAGAAAAGAGCTAACTGCATGATCTGGCTTACCTCGTCCACCCTTCTCCGGTTCTGCGGGTCTAGCGCATTCGTAGCTCCCATCAAAGTCTTTCCTATGGCTTTGCTCGAGCCTATAAGAGGTCTAAAGATGATGGTAGGCGCCCGCTTGAGGACAACCTTCGCAGCCCCTTGAGCACTCTGGCTGTCCATTACTTCTCCGGGTACCGCAATGATGGCATCCCTCGCCACGTTCAGGTCGCGAGCAAGGCTAGAGTATGCGCCTCTGAGCCCTTGGACGACGCCGGTTGGCTGGTCGGCGTACAGACTAATCTGTGTCGGCTCTTCGGTATTGAGCTCATCTTCGTCCCATCCGATAACCTCACGCGGTTCCGGTTGCTTAACAAGAATGCCCTCAGCACCTTGAAGAGCATACTGTGTGCCAACTGCCAGCTTAGCTCCGAGCTTGACAATTTCCGTGCCCGTCGTTTTCGCAAATGCTGCCGCGCCTTTGCCAATGCTACGTACGATCCTGCCGTCCTTTTTATATTCCTTGATCGGAATCTCAACAAGGTTCTTGAACCCGCTTCCAACGTTGACCAAGGAGCGCACAGGGGCGAGACCAGCGAGTACGCCGGGAAGCTGGTTTCTTTTGACGTCTGGCATCCATATGTCATTCAACGTCTTGCCTAGCTTGTCAAACCCTGAAACACCGTAGATAATGGTATGCCTCAGGACCATCCGCGCCTGATCAAGCACCAGGAAATTCATAAATTCGGTCGTGTGACCTGACCGCAGGCCCGCATAGTCAACACGCTTGGGCTTGAAATCGAGGCTCACAGGTATGTTATTCACTTCAGCTCTTTGGATAAACGGTATGTCACTTGGCGAGGCGTGAACGGGAGCCGAATCGTCCTTGAACTCGAAGAACCGCGTTATAAAATCCAAAGCATCCTGGTCGACATGTAGGCGGAGTGGAAGGACTGTCGCTTTGAGGACGATCTCAGAAGCGGCCAATTCCGGTAGTGGTTTGACATTCAGAATTTCAAGATGAACCATACTGGTATCCATTTCTCGTTCACCCGTGTCCTGGTCGTAAGTGGCAAACTTCTTCCACGTTGATGTCGGCACATGATCGAAAACCTCGAGATTCTGGACCCGGACATCGATTGAGCTCTGCGTTTCACCAGAACCTGGAGGAAAGGTAACCAGGTCCACGTTGATGCCTTTCAGTTCAAAGGTAATCTTGTGGCGCTTGCTGCGATTAAGCTTCAGCCGTTTTTTACCCCGATAGGAACTGCCCTGCCGACTCGGCGTAGCAGTCACTGTTGTCGCTATTGACTCGGTCTCGGTGGCATTGTCGTTCAACTCTTGATTGATGACCTGGGCGAGCTCTCGGGGATCTCGGTTCGCGGGGATGCCTATGTAGATTGAATTGAAGAGGAAATCACCAATCACAGTCTCCTCGTCCACAAATTCCATGTCTGTATTCGAGCGAACACGCTCGTGGCGCGATTGTCGTTCGATCGCCGTGGTCTCAATGTCATTTACGGCTTTTGAGATGATCTCACGGGTATGGTCCCAATCGTAGCCGTCAAAGAGGTTCCAGATAAAGTGAACATCACGAACGCGAACTGATAGCGGGCTACGCTGCACTTTGACGGCGTTGGATTCATCGTAAGCGTTGTTCGCCGAATTCCAACGGTGAGCTGTGCCTTCAATCACAGAGCCAGAGCCGAAATAATTCTCATGTATTACGAGCTCTCCATCATCAGACTCATCTGGCTGGCTGCTAAAATTCGTGAGTAGAACACCATCATTTGTATCCTGCGATGCCGTCCTTTCTAACATGGTAGAACCTGCTCCACCAGAAAATTCGTCTTCGCCAGTAGACTTGTCGTAGAATTGGGACTCAACAGCAAGCGGGCTTGACTGGCCTGATTCACCAATCTCGAATTCTCCATCGCCCTCGCCACCGAGCTCTTGGGCCAAAGCAAAGTCATTGTCGAAGTCATAATCACCTTCAGCTCTACCAAAGGCGTCTGCGGATATAGACGCAAGCAAATCTTCGACAGGGACGATGTTGGTTCTGTACTTGATTTCTTTACTTGGTGGCGTCGGAGGGGCGAGGGCGTTGGCAAGTGCGATGAGAGTTTGCGTTGAATCTGCGCAAGTCTCAAGAACTAGAAGGTCATCTCGAAGCTCAACGTCAATCCATTTGTTTCCGTCCTTTGGGCTGGTCCCGACTTGAATCGTGATTTTCGCCGACGAAATGTAGCATATATCTACGTAACCCTGATGACATAGCTCGACTACCTGCCGGGAAGCGTTTGAAGTGCGTCGCCTGGTGGATGCCCGGGCACCTTTGGCCTCGCACACTGAAACATCGTCAACAAGAAGGACTGATGCTTTATTTATGTGGCCTAGAGCCTTTGCATCGTCTCCATTGGAGAGTGCGACTTCGAAATGGGCATCCGTTAACACAACTGTCATCTTCGATTTCTGTCCTAATGGATTTAAGCCCAGCAGACAATCTCGGAACACGAAGTCAACCTTTGTTTGTTTTCCTTCTTTCGTCTTGCCCTTACTGTCATCCGGGATCGGGCTAGGGTCGACTTGCTTGCCTCTAATGGCAGCATGGGCGTGTTCACCGAGGTTTGCCACTGAAGCTGCAAGAGTTGCCTCGAAGTCTTGGGGCGTTGTATCTTCTGCGAGACCGAGAATATCCATGACAGTTGGTACGCGATATTCGATGTGTAGATGCCGCATCCTAAGTTTGATGACTGGCTCCATCTCATCACCAATTATCCTCATAGTCAGGACAGGACCAGAGCTTATCTTCTCGATCGGTGAAATGGAGGTCCCAATCAACTCCTCGGTGTAGTTGCGCTGTACTGAAAGGGTCCCTACCCCAAGTGCCACAAGAGAAGG
Source organism: Xylaria sp. JS573 (assembly GCA_000966885.1). Classification (NCBI taxonomy): domain Eukaryota; kingdom Fungi; phylum Ascomycota; class Sordariomycetes; order Xylariales; family Xylariaceae; genus Xylaria; species Xylaria sp. JS573. The sequence goes on along the minus strand of JWIU01000011.1, from coordinate 449,884 downwards.
AATGGTGATGTGACCAACTTCGAAATCCTTCAGAGATGCCTGCACAGAGCCAAACTTCCCACCAACATCCACTGTAACATCCATGTTGCGCACAAGAGCAAGCGTGAGGATACCCGGCCGGTCATCTTCCGGCAGATACTTGGCAACAGTCGACAGTCGGGAAACCTCTTCCCCTAGAACAGGTAGAATCTGAAGTTGCTCGAGTTTGCTCACGTGGACTTCAAAATCATCGACATTGATGCGTAATACAGCACCTTTTCTCCTCTGTCGAAGTAGCGTGTCCACCATGATCTCATCATCGTTTTGATCGAACTTGTACTTAGATGGAATTATGAGTTCTAGAAGCCTCTCTAGGTCGTTATCCTTCGGCGTCATCCGATATTCGAGACGGGTATTAGTAATGACGGCATTTATAGGAGGGTCACTCGTCGACCGCCTCATGTGTGGTCCCGTGAGATGAATCTTAGAAATGCCTATGCCGATTCCCTCCTCTCGACTGACCAACTTGACAGCACTGGTATCTAGGCAAACGCTGCATTCCTTTCCGACGAGATCTAAGCGGAAGCCGCCAAGTCTCAGGTTCATTTTATTTTCTGAAACCGCTGATGTGTCGTCTGGACTTATGGGCGCGTCAAACCGAACGCCGCGTGGTTTGCGTGGTGGCTTTGCCGGACTCGATGACACAGGTGAGGTGTTTGACGTCATGGAAGAACTCATGTTTAAGAAACTACTCAGGCCTCCAAACCAACCAAATGTCTCGTCCAGTCTTTGAAGGTCGAGTTTGACGTGAAGAGGTAATGTCTTGATTTCACATGTCGACGATTCAGATGATTGGTTGATCGCCATCGAAATATCTGCACCGGCAGAGGGAAAAGCATCTCTGATGGAAGCCCGCATCTGTATACGCTGATCAAACGAGAGTATGTCTTCGTTTCCGTATCCAAACCTGAATTTTCCCAGAGTCACTGACGTAATAGTCGAGGATTCGGACTGTGAAATGTTCACACTTAAGTTTTGGAGTGTCGCACTGAGAAGAGCCTCGGTGCTGAATGAGTCTGGGCTGGGATGGAATATCCGTTCAGGAGTATCAGCCACCCCTATCAAGCTCTCTAGGAAATGTATGGAGATCTGCTCAAGGGTGATTCTCATGTCTGGCAAAGGCGATGAACCCTTCGTACTTGTGGTTTGCTTTGCCCGTCTCGAACCTGGGACTTCAGGCTCCTTTAGAGCCGATAGAATCCGCGATACCACCATGGCCAACAAGAACCCGGTAGATAGGTCAGAACGAATCTCTAATGGTGACAATGTTATTTCTAGAGAATTATCGATTGACTCATCGACTCGTGTGCTGGGAGCTTCGGAAATCGAGGCTGTCGATTGGGCACCTGCATACACCGAAAACGTTCCCGGAAGATTTGGCGATGCTGAGGAGGCCAGGTGCCCTCTGCGAACTCCCGACTCTGATTCTTGTGCGGGCGGTACTTGTAAGTGCTGATGATTTGAAGGGACATACAGCGATATAGAGCTCAAAGACACAAGCTCCTTCACTAAACGTGTCGCCCCCCTTGGCGTCGCAGACTCCTCGGCTTGACCGTCCTCTACTTCCGCATTATGCGGTTGCGTTGCTTCTTCGAGGTTATCGATGGCCCGACTCTGGTTTGGATTAGTGCCTACTGGTGAGCCCCTATCCGGCGCAGGAAGTGGATCATTATTAGGAAGTCTTTCTGGGCTGGCCGCTGCTGGGCTAGCTGAGCTAGGAGTTTGAAGCTCAGGCTTCGGCCTGGAATTCGGCGAATTCGCGATGCTCGAAGGCTCAAAATCCCACGCGCCGGGCATGGTTTGGCCAACGTGGGAAGATGTGGCCTCTGAAAAGGCGCTCATGTACATGCTTTCCGCTTCTTCGTGACTGAATAAGTGAGATCGCGAAAGGTCGTCACTTGAGCGAGCCGATTCATCGCTCTTACTTAATGCTGGTGGGAGATCCTGGTTGCTCATCGTTGACTCGGTAGAAGCATTACCCCAACTCCTTGAATGCTCAAGGGCTGGCTCGGATCTCGCAACTGGTTCTGGAGATGCCCACTGCTGGAACGGCGCGGCAATAGCGGATTGGGTTGGGTGGCCAAAAGGAGCTACCCCAGTGGTATTCCGAGGCGGAGTCTGAGGAGCCAAGGCGCGGGGGGTTGACGGCGTAGATCTGAATCCCTCGTCATCTGTTTCCTCTTTTGGACCGCTCAAGTCGTAAGGTATGTTGAAGGCGTCTTCGCTGTCCATCAGTGGATGGTGCTGCCGACCTTGTTGTGAGCCATCCGCATCATCCGCATGCCATCCCGGGGTAGGGGTTGATGTTGTAGGGGATTCCCGAGCCAGAGACTGGCGACTTGTGACGACGGGGGAATTAGTGGCAACCGAGGAAGGCATGGATGGCGATCGGGCCAGGGTCGAGAAAACATTTGCCTCGGATATCAAACAAGCTCGGATCTTGCTCAATAGCACATGCCGCTTTCCTTCCTTGCGGACTATCTTAGGTAAGTTCTCCGCTTCTGCCGTGCTCACCTCTGTAGTGACACCCTCCACATTCACCTCGTCGACAGCAAGTTGAAAGGTAACTAAGTCAGGAACGGAGGAGTTGCTATCGACTGGAACTTCAACATCCAAATGAAAGGTTATGCCCTTAACGGAAACTTGTATTCTATCAAGTATCCCTTGCACGAAGTCGGCAAGAAAAGCGGGCAGCGAAAGGGGCTGCCCAGTACCTAAAGGGAAGTCCTCGTCACTTCCGTCCTCACTGCTTGATACGGACGCCCCTAGATCGTGACTTCCGGTATTGAGAGCAGCTTGGAGGTCCGCCTTGTCTTTCGACGGTTGCGTCTCCAAGAACGACTGGGCCAAGTCGATGGCATGGGGGACAGCGGTATCTTCCTCAGACTGCCCAGAGTCTTTCTCAGGCGACTGCCGGGAGTGGCCAGGTTTCGAGGCAATCTTTAGTTTTATGTCTACGCCGTCGATTTCGACCGTGATAGGGCTCGTGTAGAAGGCAGAGGGGACGGTAATACGCAATAGCAGAACCCTGGCCTTCTGCAGTTCGAACGATGGTGGGAGCTGAAGGAGATGCTCCAGTTGCTACATGGAAGCAAGGATTAGCCCTACGATTTAAAGGATCGTGACTAGGACTACGTGCCTGCAGTTTGATCCCGACATCTTGCAATGTGAAGACGTTGTTCTTGCCCATGGCGAAGTCCAAGTTGTCTATATCCAAGGCATCGGTATCGAAGTAGTTCAGCTTGGACAGAGTATATCGTAGCAGCCGCTTGGGCATGCTAGAGCTTCGAAAGGACTGGAAGAAGGTCGCCATGGTGTTGGTATTATTATTATCTATCGTCCGGGATTAGGATGATGGGGTCGACGGCAGCTTCACCGACGCGCAGAACGCGTGTAGGGGAGTAGGCTGGTTATCACGATACCCCGGGAGTTGGGATGCGGGGTGGAAGCTCATCGTTGTCGAGACTGATAAGGCTATCAGGAACAAAGGTGACGGAGATGGTGTAGAGATGGGATGAGAAAAGAAGAGACTCGCAGAGCCTCGATGATGTGGCAGGGGAACGATGGCGTTTGAGACGTCTGCCCCGATGACGAAGGGGTACGAAGGGCCTAGGTATGGATGCTGAGTCGAAGCAGTGGTCGTCTGCTGGTGGCAGAGATGCATAGGCGGGTAGGTTAGGCCAGAGGCAGGTACCTACCTCAAAGCTACCTATATACGCAGTACATCCATGTACATGTAGGCCTGCTGCTCGGAGGTAGGCTACCTGGCTAGGTAGGTAGGTAGGTTTAGGTACCCCATGGTGTGCCAGTTACTAGGTTCGCTGAGCAGTAGCAGATGGGCGAGTGTGTCATTCGGTCCACTTTTACTTTTGTAGTAGCCAAGCCTATCAACCGCTGTAATCGCTCTATCGATATTGCGATAACAACCCCCTAGGGGATCGATACGCTACCTAGGCAGGCTGGGGGCCATTCAAAGTGATCACTTGCTGGGTCTCTCTGCATTGCGAGTGGGGGGCATCAGCCAGCTGACCCTGTCGACAGGTACATACATCCATATCTCCTATGCTGTACTTTGCCGTTATACCTAACCTACTACCGCCAGCATGTGGACTAATACATGTAAGATTGCTGAACTGTTCTTCATCCTGTCTGTCATTAGGTAGCATGGATACAAGTCAATAAAAAGGCACACAAAGGCTATCTGGAAAATATTCGCCCGAATATAGACTGACCACCTGCGTTAAGGCAATGAGAGAGATCGCATTTGAGCGGTATGATCAAGCCCTAGTTCGATTTGGCCTTCTTTCATACATAATCACATAGACACCATACTGCCCTTTTGCAGGCAGACAGTCGAGGCGCGTTGGAATTTACTTTGTGGATCTGTGCTGAGTGCATGTTGGACCCTCAAGGCAAGTCATAGTTCAAGGCTACCTAGGTAGGTAGCTAAGCTTTGAGTGTTTGATCTTGTTAGCCCTAACGTATGATGGAGTCTTGGGATTTGGCCCTTGTTCATCCACTTTGTGAACCTCTATCTAGCTTTCGATTTAGCCTGGGAGGCCTATATCTAAGCAGATATGCCACTCATGTATGGCTAAATACCTAAGCGACACATACTACCGTAAACTAAATGTGTATAGCTCCTCGAGGGGAGTTATTATATAACCTTAATGCCGTTTTTCTTCTTATTCTGGCAAGACCTTAGCGTAGTTGGGCTGCGGCCGTTCCATGGAGTCGGAACAATTGCCAACTTCAGCCGCATAGCTGAACGGCCATTTGGCAGCTCAACTTCCCTGATAGTAAGCAGCCTTAAGGTAATGAAGTTTCTACGAATGTAGGTATCTAGACATATGCTACCACATCTTCTCACTCTAACGAAAGACTATTCAGGGATAATTAAGCTGTTAGTCCATGGGTAGGGTTAGAAGAGGCCTGTCTGATATGTCTTTTTGGTAGTGTTAGCTCGCTGATAAGGTCTCCAAATGTCTCAGAAAGGGACTATTTCCATGGCGTAGTTATTCATGAAACTATAAAAGGCCACACACAGTAGAGGTAGCCTTAGAGAAACGACGCAACTCACATTCTCCCTGATGTGGTGTGCATATACACCCCTTCTTAGCACGTGGATTTAACAAGTGAAAAATCAGTTAAGGAGCTTAACACATTGGATCATGTTTAACTGGTTACGATGCTTGTGACTGAAGTTTGTCACGCATAAGCCCTGCTAAAGACTCGTTTTCTCCATCTAACTTATGTTTCTTTTATTGGCAGACTTTGCTGATCTAATCTGCGCAGGAGATACGCAAGCTTTGCGCAGGTGTGGCACTAATGGCCGTTTATTCTCGTCCTACCACCCAGGACATGTCGGCTCAATTCTTATTCTCAGATGCTTACATGAAGGGAGGAAGCATGAAGGGATAGCCACCATTCTTGACTCGGAAAATAGAGAGCAAGAAACTGTACACCAACACCAGAACAGCACCCCAGGCAATGACGGTGAGTTGCTGGAGTTTAGGATCGCGGACCCGCGGAGCCTTGAGTGCTAGTGAGATGGTGGCGAACGACAGTAGGCCATCTGTTGACGTCAGCACATGTCCAAAGGGTTGAGCCGTCATTAATACTTACAGATGAAAGCCACGACTTGGGTCTCAAGGCCAAACTGATTCTGGAAACCACCAGCGAAGTAACTGACCCCACCACGCCCATTACCCGCCACGTATGGTACTTTCCGGATCTGGTTGAACATATGCCCGCTGGTGAACAGAAGGATGCCGATCAAGGTTAAGCCAGCCCAGACATTACGGTTCTGGATAACGGGCTGAATGTATGGCCGTGCGTGCCAGAGAATACCCCCGGCAGCCAACACAGAAACAGTTGTAACCACCCATTTCACATAGTTCACTGGTCGGTAGACTGGGGGATGCGGTCGGTCAGGTAAGTGTCGAGAAATCCATTCGTGGATCCTTTCAGCGCTTTGTGGACTACAGAGTTGTTAGAACCAAATACCCGAACATATCAAAATAATTTCTTACCCAGTGAAGTCATAACGGATAGGTTCAATGGTAGTGACGGCATGCGGGCCTGTGGTCGGCTGGAAGAATAACAGCACTGGCGCTGTTTGGAGACCGAGCTGAAAAATAATTAGCTAAGCAGTTTGACTTGCCATGCGCCTGGTCTTTTCATACCGATATGAAAGTATCTCTTCCATCGAGAAAGTCGAGGCTTCCGAAGATCAGACGCGACTCGCCGTTCTTGTCGCCCTTGGCCCAGCTCTTGCCCAGGACATCCCACTCTGGTTGAAAGTCGTTGCAGAGTTGGCAACCAAATCGCGCATCCAATGCCGTCAGGAGCACGGCGACGGAGTAATCTCGTGGGGCGGAAGTGAGTTTCTTGTAGGACGAGTCGGCGAGCTTCAATGGGGAGGAAGCCTGCGCCTTTGCATGGAATTCGCCGAATCGATCGGTCGACGACGATTTCTTGGCGGCAAGGGACCCGAAGGGCAGGGCGAAGGAAAAGAGAAGGGGCAGCCAGCGCATGATGACGATTGCTCTAGGTAAACCTCGGAAGCATACAATGAGGTGCCTTTCGACTGAAGTAGACTGCGCCGTGGCTCACTTGTCAATGGGCCTAGGCTGTCGTTGAGAAACTGGACGTCACGATTACAACTCAGTCCAGCTTGAAGTTCAAAAGGTGTCCTCAATTGCGGGTGCTTGGAGCTCAAGCTCTGTTGGGCGCAGGGGCCACAGTGCCGCGCAATGATGCGCTAAAGGACTGCAAGTAGCCAGGGTATCCCGAGGTATAGCCGTCGCGCTAATCCACATTAGGTACTTTGTTGATTTGGGGGAGTCCCCACCAAACACGTCGTCTCCTCATTCACCCTGGCTGCCAGTTCCAGACCTCCCACACCACACTTCCAACTTAGGCCACACAATTTCATCATACCTTAGTCGATATCTGCGAAGGTACTGGTTCTTGTTCGGCTGCTTAGGATCCTTAATCTGGACACTGAATCAATCTTTTGTACCACAACGCGTCTACCTCAATGGGTAGAGCTACAAAGGCCGCCATGGGCCATGACCAGCAAGTAAACATGGACATTGACGAGGTATGAGGACGATTTGGACCAGAGTTTACCCAAGAGAAAAAAGCACCACAGCAAAGTTTTTTTGTGGATTATAGGCTGACTTGAAATCGGGTTGAAAAATAGCGCAAGGAATTATTACACGACCTCGAGATGAAGCACCAAAAGAACACCGGTGACTCCGACCTTCTAATCAAGGACGAAGATGTCCGCCGACTAAGAGTCCGCATCCTGATGTTGCGAGACGAGAATACGTCGCTACGCGAGCAAATAGATCAGAACAACGAAACCAACACAAAACTAGCTGCTCAATGCGACAATCTAGGTGTTCAGCTTGAAGCGAAAATGGAGCTAGTGCGCGCGCAGGAGCAGCAGTTGAGAAAACAAGAGCGTGAATACTCCAATTTGCAGGTATGGCGCCCTATATCAATCCTCGCATAATTGGGCAGTTACTGATTATCTACAACAGACCGAGCTTGAGTGCATGAACAATGTAACACAGGATTCGGCAAACCTGCTAGCAGAAAAGCTGTCTCTGAGCCGTGAGCTAGCGGTTCTAAAGCCTGAGATCGAACATCTACGGTCGCAGGTAAACCATCAACAAGAAACACTTGCAGAGAAACTGGCCCTTGAGCGTCAAGTCAACACTCTTGAAGTCGAGCTCGCAAACGAGAAAAAGGCAACAAGACGCGCAATGCAGAAACGCGAGAGTAACGACCGAGTCGAGGACGAGCTTCGAAAGCAGCTACGTGAGGCAGAGAAAGGGCTGACCGCCGAGAAAACTGAGCGTGAGAGACTAGAAGACCAGCTCGAACAGGAGAAACGCACACATCAATTTGCCTTGCGAGAGCAAGACAACACTCGGGAGTTGGAAGAAGATCTCCGGAAGAAGCTTCAGGAAGCCCAGAAGCAATTAAGACAAGAGAAGGAGGACAGAGAAAAGTTAGAAGAGGAACTTCAGACTGCGATACGCGCATCGAAGAAGGCACAGAAGAGCCAGGCAAACAGCGACGCGGAAGATGAACTGCGTACGCAGCTCGAGGAAGTCCGGAATAAACTGGAGTCTCAGCAGCAAGATAATGCAAGGATCCGTCAGGAGAGCCAGTCGGAGGTTTCGGAAGCCATGGCGCGAAGTGACCAGCTTGAGAAGAAGATGGAGAAACTGAAGACGAAGCTGCGCGAATCTCAAGATCAGCTGAAGCAATGCCAAGCTGATCTTCGTAAGGCGCAACGAGCACACGTCTCCTCGGATGACGCTACGAAGACCAATAGCCGACCTCAGGCCCTCCGTAAGAAGAAGGTCCACGAGATGGCCATGGGCGATTACACGAACATCGAGATCCCGACACCTGGAGCCGAAGCCATGACAAAGGGACGTCGTACGCATAAGAAACCAGGCATAGAACCTACCCTTTTGGGCGAGAAGTCGACGTTCTCCATCACCCCATTCCTCAACCGCAGCAAGGGCAGTCTTGAGGACAGCCCGGTGGACGACGAGGGAGAAGTCGAAGATTCGATCTTAGGACCGGCACAGGCGAGAGGACACGATCACACGACTACCGTGCCTGTGGCCCCAGCGGAAGAGGCCACGGACACTGAGGCGGTCTCTACAGCTCCGGCTGCAAGCGAGGAGCCTAGCGAGAAGCCCAAGCCCCAACTCAAGTCCCGCGGCCGGCCCAAGAAGGTCCTGGGCGAAGCACCGTCGGCCAAGAAGAATGCGCAACCGGCCACGAAGAAGAGCCTGAAGGCGAAGTCGAGCCTCGAGAAGGTGACGGAAGAAGCCGAGACGAATAGCCAGGACAACGAAGCCGCCGAACCCAAGGAACCCGCGGAGAAGACGGCGACCGTTAAGTTCGATTTCGCGCTTGCGCAGGACGAGGGCGCGTCGGCGGCGGCAGGGGCCGGCGGCGGCGAGCAGCCGAAGAAGAAGAAGCGCAAGGTCCTGGGCTCGACCAAGACGCTGTTCGATGACGACGACGACGGCGACGAGGGCGAGGAAGACGCGCCGGCGGCCAGAAAACCCGCCAAGGCGGGCGCTAAGAAGGCGCTGGCCAAGGCGCCCCTCGGCGCGAAGAGGAACGCGTTCGCCGGCACGGCTTCGTTCTCGCCGCTGAAGAAGCATCGCAGAGGTGTCGGCGCAAGTTTCCTGGCATAAATCGGATCTCGTGATGGTCAAGCGGGCGGGACTTGCATCGGTTATGGACCAGAATGGAACATGCATTTGTAGGCGTTTGTGTTTGTGTTTGTGTTTCGGTATCACTCTTGTTTGATTCACGGGTTCGGTGTTGGGAAGGTTTGTAGAGTATCACTGCATCGTCAATATGAACGAAATTGTTTCTTCTGCCATGAGATTATTCTACATCAACAGTGCACTCGCCTGAGCGAAGGCTCCTGAAAGCTCTAGGGCTGCCTGACGTGACGTTCCATGTAGCTACCTTAAGGGAGTATTCCGGCATTGCAGCACCGTATTTTTCACACAACGGATCCCCAATAACCCAAGACCTTGCTAGCAGCCGTGTGTTTAGGTATCCAGTTCGAGCTTCCCACCAACGACGACTACAGCCTCACCGCCCACCTACGTAGCCTTCGTCTTGCGCGACTTTCCCTTGATAACCCCGCCATCCTCGATCAGCACAAGCTTATCCTCGCGCCAGCTCCAGACGGCGGCCACAGCGGCAGCGGGACCGGCGACGAGGGCGAGGAGCGCGATGGCCACCGTGGCGCGCAGGAGCGACACGGCGCCCGGGCGTCGTCCTCCGTGCGTCAGCAGGCGGAGGACGTCGTAGGCGGCGACCCAGGCCCAGAGCAGCGAGGCGCCGTAGATGCCCCACAGGTCCCACTGGAAGACGTAGTGCAGGCCGAGGGCGGTGCTGTCGCGCCAGGTCGCGCGGTCCGGCACGAACACGTAGCGCAGCGAGAGCTGCGGGTTGGCCGACGTCAGGCATATGTACAGCGCCCCGACGTGTACGGCGGCGGTCACGAGGCCCGTGACGAGGTACGCGAGCTTGAGGTGCTTGAGCTCGGCGGGCTTGCTCCCACCGGGCCGGCTCTTGTTTGACGATGGGGAAGAGGGCGCCAGGAAGGAGAACACGAAGAGCAGGATGTTCGCGAAGATCGGCGAGATCTGCCACAGCGCCACGAGCTTCTGCTGCATGCTCGTGGAAAGCCATGGGAGGTACATCGCGATAGTCGGGACGAGGTAGCCCACCAGTGCAGTAGGGAGGGCTGTGCTGGCGTAGAACAGGGGAACCTCTCTTCCCGAGGTGTAATACGCGTCCTGGGCGGAGCTGTATACATAGGCCAGGTAGTACAACGGGATGATGATAGCACCGCCTATGGTCTGATAAAAGGGCGCGAACAGAGCAGGACTGCGTAGTTGTATCCACGCGTTAGCAGGCTTCATTCATAAAGACGCGGTTGGAGTAAGGCAGCGAACTCACAAGCTGATCAGCCTACCGGCGTTCCGCCGGCGGTAGGCCTCGATGTTCCAGATGCAGAGGATAGGAACCATGCTCACCAGGAGGTGGATCTGCTGGAGCCGCACGCCGAGGTCCAAGCCGGCGGGGCCGGCGATGAACGCGACGACAAGCATCCGGCACATCCCGTCGATAAAGGGGATCCCCGTGAACTCCGTCACCAGCGGCGTGCCATTGTCGAGGCGCGCCGCGTCGACCTGGGCCTGGAAATTGACGGGCACATCCTCGAGCACCAACTGGACGCGCAGGAGATAGGTGAAGACGACTGCGAAGGCGACGAACACGAGCGCGTAGAGCGCGGTCAGAGGCCGAGAAGACCCCGCCGGTGTCGTCGAGGGCTTTGCCATTTTCCCACTTCTTCTATTGGTGTTGTCTTGATCTTGGAACCGAGATATTACTACTAGATGGGATCGAATTTTACGGTCGGTATGTCCCTTAAATACATACTAGCCCAGCCAAGCACTTTACGGCACCAGTGCGGACTTTACGTGCTGGAGGAGCGAAAGCTGCAATCCTTCCGAGGCTTATTCGTCAGGCAGCAGGTATAAGGAGGCCGTATGGTCCGACGGTTTGCACATTGTGTCTATATACGGGGCGGACGTGTGAATAGAATTCCGCCACACGGTGAAGCGCGGAGGTTACAGAGCCTACATATATTCTAGTATCGCATCGCTATTTGCTTTGCAGTACTGAAGCTCCTCGAGGGTGAACCGCCAACTGACGACGCAGTAGAATGAGCAGCGGAGTTCACGGCTGACTGTGTGCGGAGGCTTGGCATAAGCATCTACACATCTGTAGGCAAGCAGGCAAGCAGGAGTGACAACGATGCCCGGCCGACAACAGATGAGCCAGATTGCGAGAAGAGTAGAATCAATAGCGCCGTCAGGAAGTGATATAACTGATCCTGTAGCTCCACCTAGCTGCAGGTGGTATGCCAGTACATACGTGTCCAGGGATTATCAACCAATCATCAACTGGGCAGTGTACGTGAATGAAGGCTGTTGTTGTTCAGATCACAAAGCATACTTAGTTACGAGAATGACTGGAAGCACCTATGTATAAGACAGCATGTAGGTAGCGGAGATAATTATCCTCATATATACCGTTATAATGGAGGAAAACTGAAGAGTCGAGGACTGACGACTTCCAGTTATTTAGGTAGAGATTCGATAATATGATACTACCTTATCTATCAAAGTCGTTTAATTGCATATCGACTAGCATCATTATCTCGTTATCTGCCTAATCGTTAAAATTCACATGAGTAACCTCGCATATTCCCAGCTGCGTGGGTAGATACTCGGTACGTCATCACCAGGGAACCATTGTGTCCGAAAATTATCCCCCTGATTAATCGGAAATGGGAAAGCACACGCTCATGATTTTTTGAGCTTTCGTGTTGATGTGGGCGTTGTTGAGAACAGCGGCGCCTCGCAATGGAGGGCTTGTGAGATCCGCCGTGGCGGCAGCCAGCCAACCCCCCAGCCCCTTAAGATCGCTTGCGCAGGGGGTACCAGAAAACGCGCGCTGGAACTCATCGAATTCAAGATGGAAACAGAGACAGGGAAACGACTTTTATGCACGCCAGGCGAGGGTCCAGGGCCTGAAGAGTCGCGCTGCGTACAAGATACGTGAGGTGTGTCTGCCGTCCTAAGGTACGTTAGGGGACGAATCGCGCTTACAAACGGTCGCGTAGATGGACTCTAAATATAGGCTATTCAAAAGAGGCCAGACAGTAGTCGATCTGGTAAGCGGTCCTTGATCTACGGCGTCACAAGACTGAGCATTGTAGGGCTATGCGCCGGGCAGTTGGTCCCAGGTAAGAGATCCATGTTCTCTTTCCATGCTTGTCGCTCACCGGGTTAGGTGGCCGTTGAACGTACGAGGCCAAATGGACGTGTGATAGGAATCGATATCATCCCAGCACAGCCGCCCAAGGGGGTGTCGACCATTCAGGGCGACTTTCTGTCTCCAAGCGTCCAAAACCTCGTGAAGCATTACCTCGTCGAATTTGCGCAGTGGGACAATCCCACCCCGGACACGGAACCTACCGCCGAAGGTGAAGCCGTTATTTCTGAACGACCAAGTTACATTGATGCCGAGCGAGCCGAGTCGGTTGAGCCGGATCCCGAAGAGCACCCGGAAGGCGAGAACAGACTCGTTGATGTATGTATTCTTGAGCCCATACGCAGGTCAAACCTTCAAAATTAGGTTAAGTGGAATCGGTTGATGACTGACAGTGGAATAGTTGGTTCTTAGCGACATGTCAGAACCCTGGCCGCAACTCCGCGGATATCACAGCAGGACATTGGGTAACCCTTATTTTAGGCTGATGAACACGAGCGGCATGCCTTTTCGGGACCACGCGGGTAGCATGGTCAGTGGATTAGCCCTCGAGAGATTCTTTGTGAGCAATTGCTTATTATATCCACAGGACCTTTGCCTTGCAGCTCTAGGATTCGCTAGTGACACCCTCCGGTCCGGCGGCCATTTCGTGTGCAAGTTCTACCAGGGCTCCGAGGATAAGGATCTAGAGCTGAAGCTCAAGAAGATGTTCGCAAAGGTCCATCGGGAGAAGCCAGACTCATCAAGAAGTGTCAGTAAACCTAGCTGAAGTATCACTTCGTTCAATGCTAAACCTCGATCTAGGAATCACGAGAAGCGTATTTTGTCGCTCTGCGCAGGAAGGGTAATGTAACACTTTCCGACATTGAGCAAAGATAAAGACCTGGGCTTCAGCTCATTGTATAGTACTGTACTGCCTACTTAGAAGCAGGAGACTCCAATATACACCTACATATTCATGCGGACGGTCTTTAAACTAAACAACACATAGGCCTAGTTCGATTCAACAGAAACTGGAACGCTATCCCACCAACATCCATTACCACAACCAATTCCCCGGGGGTAATACCTGCAACAGCTTCTAGCCTATGCTGGGGCGGCAAATCCATAGATGATAACTCACTCCACACTCTCAAGAATCTACTGCCAAAAGTAGATAGACATTATTCTAATATGACCTAGCAACACCAGCCAGGAATGCTGCTGGTATCCTCTCCAAGTGACACGGTGTTCGGTGGCGCACATAGGTTGTGGCTTGAGTTTGTATGGGCATTCGTACCGTAGAAGGTTCCTGCACAGGTCCTTCTTATCAGTGATACCCTATGCAGTAACCTTAGGTGAATACCGACGCACCGTTGCCACAGGCACAGACTGCTCGAACAACGCAGCAGTGCGGATCCTCGAACGGAACGCAGACAGCCAGAATGTCGGTTTTGTTTGGGAATGAGGGCCGAACCATTTTGAAGGAGTTGTTGAGGAACGGCGGCTGTGCTGCCTTGAAGGACGAGTTGGGATAGAGTGGTGCTCGAACGACGTCGAAGGATGTGTTAGGATCAGGCACTCCGAACGCAAGCTCGGAGCTCAAAGCAGCTAGGAGGCTGGCAAGAGTAGCGGACGGCTTCATGCTGCTTCTTGTCGTATTTCGATCTGGAACGAACGTGAGTAGCTGCAGGAATTTGGCTGATGATCTGCCAGCTAGGTTATCTTGATGTGTGAGGTGGCTCCAAAAAATTACAGGTTTGAGAAGAGCGAGATCCCCTTTTTGACTTACTATTCATATACAGACACGGAAAGGAAGATGCTCATAAGTACAATTCAGTTATTACTTCTCAATCTTCTCTCATAGTGTCTCTAGTAGGAGCTGCTCCTGCATAATAGGTATGCGATGAGGAGAGAGCCGTCGAGTTTGGGATTGTTTTGGGGAAGGTCAGGTAGGTGAGTTGAGCCTACTTCCAATGCATCCATATCTTCATGAATGAGCTGAAACTTACCTTCCTGTTGCTCCGGAATTGACGGTATCCCATTCATTCTCTTTCAAAGCCCTCGGTCTTCAGCTCCCTGATCTCAACTCGCTCGCCCCAGGTGCTGATTTTGGAAGTTCCTGTCTTAAATCCCGCTGATACATAGTTGCTCCCATTCCCAAATGATGCAAGATGTCCGTTGAGAAAGACATCTGGATCTATTCTCACGATCCGCACGAGCTGGCGCCCGACGACCTACATGATGTGTGCCTCAATGACGAAGACGAGGAGACTCGATCGCCTCTCCCAGCCGGAACCCGACCAGAATTACTCAAAAATACCGCCCATGAATGTCTATCCATCGCCTTGATCGCCTTCGCAGCGGCGTCCCCAGTATTTCTCCAGCGTTCCGTCGTTGTTGTTGCCGGGACCATCTCTGAAGCGCTTCGCATGACTCCCGCCCAGATTGCATGGGCTACAGCAAGTTCGGGGTACTGTCCATGTCCATTTGTGCCAACTAGAATCTCTACTAATAAAGACATAGACTCACTACGGGCGCATTCTTACTTCCCTTTGGTCATATCGCTGACACGTGTCCTATACTGCCTCGGAAAACCCTCCTAGTCATCAGCTTGATGGTCTTTTCGCTCCTCACGGTATGCACATCGTTCGCGCCGAATGGCGTGGTACTGGACGTCATATCTGGGTTGACTGGCGTGGCCTGTGCCGCAAATGTCCCCATTGCGGTGGGCATCTTGAGCCTGATGTATCCGAAGTCATCACGCCGCAAGAACATGGCTTTCTCATCCTTTCTGATGGGGACCCCTGCAGCGACTATCATTGGCGGTCTCGGGTCTGGGGCCCTAGCTCTCGAGATCAGCTGGAAGGCCCCCTTCATATCGTTGGCTGCCTTGTATGCCGCCATCGCTGCCCTTGCCTGGGCGTTCGTTCCAAATGTCTCGCAGCCCGAGACCGCCCGGGACGAGGCCGAGGTACGGATTCTTACCGACCCAGAATCGTTTCCTATCCTATCAGTCGAGACTCCTAAGCGAAAACCAGCTATTCTACAGTTCGATTGGCTTGGGCTGTTCCTACTTGTCACAGGTCTCCTCATGTTCACGATTGCCTTGACGATCGGCCCCGAAGGCCCGGAGCGTTGGAAGACGCCGACCGTCATCCTTCTGTTGACTTTAGGGTTATTATCCCTCACTTGCTTCTTATTTTGGGAGAGCGTTACACAGACCCCGATGATACCCCCTTCAATTTGGGAAAACTGGAACGTGACCTTGGTGAGGAGGGCTTCTGGTAAGACAGTGATCTTACGCTGATGTATTACACAGATCATTATTTGCACACTATGTGCCGCGATGTCTTTCTATTCCCAGCTGTTCTGGGTCTCTCTGTTTCTAGAAGAGCTCGAGGGTCTCGACCCATTTGACGTCGCCGTGAGAATGCTGCCGCAGGCTCTCATGGGTTTGCTATTCAGTCCACTCGTGGGCCTGATTATGCATAGGATATCCGGAACTGTGTTGTTGGCGGTTGCTGCTTTTTCTTTAGTTGCTAGCAACGCGCTGCTTATGTTTCTACGTCCGGGAGGCGGCTATTTGTCATGGATCTTCCCGTCGTTGATGTTGAGTACTTTAGGGATGGATTGGACTATGAACATTGGATCGGTGCGTATTATACAGCCTATTCGTATATCCACGAAGGTCTGAATAGTGAGGGCTGACAAGATTTCAGCTCCACATATTATCTTCTCTGCCACTGAAACAACACTCTGTTGGTGCTTCACTTCTCCAAACGACCAGCCGCCTCGCAGTACCCCTGGGTATGGGAATCACTACCGCAGTTTGGTCATCATATAATGGAATAGGAGGATATGATCACCCTGAAATTGCGTATAACAACACTTTTATTGCCACAACGGCACTTGCTGGTATCTCGCTCCTCCTAGTTCCATTCATACGCATTGGGAAGCAGGGCCAGCCAAATCGCGAGACATCAGAAGCCCACAGCAGCGACCCTGAGTCGAATACGTCCAAGCCCAGCGAGCGCCCATCTCACAACCATCCAAGCAAACGCTGGTCTCCAGTCGACACCCTGGCACCGTCGGTGGCTGGAGGCAGACCATCTACCAACGCCCCTTCTGTGTCATTCAGTTCGTCGCATAGGAGCAACGATACCTCGGGATCGGATAACACGGCGAGGACTACGATCCGGCGGGGCCACAGTCCATCCGGGAATATCGTCTGGACCGTGTGTAAGGAGTGCGGTACGAGCAAGCGTTCCACCGAGTCGCACACCACGGTGGGCGACCCAACACGCTATTTCAACGACGCTATTTTCGGAGGAACCTCCAAGAGACACGCTCGGGCGAACAGTCAGAGTAGTAACTCCAGCCATAGCCCGGCCCGGAGGCCATACGCCGGAGGCAAGCGTCTACCTAATGTGGGCCGCCAGATCATGACCCATCAGATGCTCACGCAAGGTATACAGCCATGAGAACCCTGAAGCAGCTGCTTTGGGGCGAGTCATTTTTGTATCTGTTCTGGAAAATCACGAGTCCGTGGGGATAGGAGGCGGGCCTTCTGGACGGTTAGCAGCCGATCTTGGGCAGTAATAGTGCTAGCAATTTTGGAAGCGGCTGTGATTCTCTAGAATTTTTAAGCCTTCTATTCGTAAGGGAGACCTGCGATGAGTGAAGTAAATAAATAGATGAGGAACAATGCAGATCTTTATTGGGGGGTTGCATTTTTGGAAGTCTCGTTGGGTTGAGCCTTGCTGTATCATTAAATCCTATAGACATCAACGGCCTGTTAGCCTTTCTAGGTTCCTATTAGGTCTCTCTTCGTCCACTGGCTGTCAGTGTAAATTTATATCGAAGTTGACTTCGTGGCCTGAGAAAGCCCTCCGATACTCGGTGCCTTTTAACTAAGAATCAGTACTACACGGAAACCAAGACAAAACTCTGGTCGGTGCCGAATCCTAGCCAAACCCATCGGAAAGACAAGTATTGGTTTCTCATTTTCATGAGGCGCAGCTATTGCGTCCATGAGCTAGACAAACGAAGTACTATGAGGAGGGTGTGCGATTCTCACACGATCAAGAGAAGAACAGCGAGTGACATCTCCGTGCCACTGCCCCGCCACGGGGACCACGAGCACAAACCCACCGCGGTCAAGATACGCGTGGCACTTCATCAGGCGTTGGCCCAGAGAGTCGATGGTTTAAGCAGCTTTCTCCTCCTGTGTAGTGTGACTATTGGCAAACCCTTAAAGCAGTCTCCCTTTTACCCCACCGTCGCCTATCCCATCATCTAAACAAAACACAAAGACATTCATCCCCTTCGGTTTCGAGGTAGCCTTCTCGGCCGGCCTCGTCCTGGCCATACGGGCCGCCGTCGAGCCCGCCACGACACAGGACACGGAGCATGTGCGACAAGCCCGCGTCGATGTCCTGGACGAGATGGTGTACAAGGGGAACCTTGTTGTGTTGCCGATATCCGCTTCACAGAGCTGCGACACCGACAGGAGACTCTCGGAGAGATCAGGGTGTCGCAGACAAGGCCGAGCCCAAGCCGCCACGTGTTGGACGGCGGCAAGGGCGCAAACGCAAACACAAGCGAAGGTGTGGGTGGGTTACTTCTTTCTGCTCACCACTTTGACCAGGAGGTTCACCCCTGGCAGATGCCATCCGGCTACTAATAAGCGCATGTGCAAGATGACCTTACGCCCTTATCCGACATGCAATTGATCAGATCATATCTAATATACCTCCCGTCAAGTTCACATATCTACTCCTCGAGCACGGCCGTATGCCTCGAAGAACACACGTATGACCTTATATATGTGTCGATGGCTCTCGTTTGGCAATGCGGCTCATACGACGGTATCGACAGCGTTGGGGTCTGGGGTTCTCGTCATGGACAGTGTCGGGACAAAGGGCCGGAGCGAGTCGTCGGCGGACGTGGCGCGTCTTGGACACGGCGGCTAAGGATACGTAGGATCATGCTAAGGGGCTATGTAAGGGGTGGTCGACATACAAATAGTAGGGAACGAAACAGCTCAACGTCTTGTGTTGAAACTCTTCACAAGCAGCAAACATCAGGAAAGTTGGAAGAATTCCCGAGCAAAGAGGAGAGCGATGAATTGGAGAAGACCTGACCCTTTGGTCCCCGCGCTCCAGCGTCAAGCCCCCTAACATGGGGTGGACCCCTGCTCTTTTAGTGCTCGACTAGGTAACTCCGGGGCCCGAATGGCGTCCTAGGTCCGGCTGTCAGGTTTCAGGGATCTGAATCTCACATGCGATCTTTTCCCCCCTTCCAAAGCCATCTTCCAACAATAGCTTGGTTCAGTATCGCGTTGCGTAGGCGGACGCCAAGACGAGCCGCAGTCTTCAAGACAAATTAAGCGTTCCTGCAGCAGCATGAATTGTTGTCAATTGCGCCAATAGCATCCTATTTTTGGACGTTTACTCCCGCTATGCGGCTTAGCCCGACCTGACCTGACCCTGACCCTGATGACAGCAGCCTCATCAGTATCTCTAGCACATATCTGTAACAGTCCATATCAAAGCAAACAGCAAATACCTAATCCAACAGGTTTACCTTTGCTCGGTACGATGTGTCCTGACTCGAGACCCATACGGTACCTAATTGCACATGACAGGTGTACATACCCCGATACTTCCGATACATCCAGGCAGGGTGTTTAAGTGCCAAGTCTGTCACCGCAATCTAGAACACATACCTACCTACCTAACGTAGGTAGCATAGCATACAACTACTCACGGCATCCCTTGCGCTTCCCACTCCTGCTGGCTGGATGATACTCACAGGATCGGCCTTGCTTGCATTGCCGCGGTTTAGGTATGTCTTGTTGTCACGCATGGCCCCAGCCTGTTCTCCACTCTGGTTGCTTCTGCTTCCACCTCCCGGCGGCCCCGACATCACCAGTGGCTGTCTAAGTAGAGCCTGAATGGAGTTTGAAAGACATTGCTGTCCACCCAATCAACCACTAGCATTTGTCGGCGTGGCCTTCTAGTGTATCTTGCTGGCGTATACGTGTATCAAGCGATAAGTTGTTAGGTTGTCTCGACTATACCCAATAGCCAGCGAAGGTGGTCATTCCCCTCCCGACTGATTGCTTGTTGTTCTCTTTCGTTCGTTATCTCCACACCTTCCAGTCTGCACAGCATCGCCTCCTTTATCTCTTCTCCAGGCATAGGGACAGGGTGCTAGGCTGTCCTGGGGTGCCTACTGTCTTCTTCCTGTGTTTGCCGTGGCTAGCAAGGTCTTGCCTTGACGCAGAGTTCTCAAAGCAATCCTGGAAGTACCTACCTACCTACCGAGTCACGCAGAACCACACACTGGAGCTTGCTACGACTTCGAGCTTGTCCTTTTTACCTATCTCTTCACCGTGGTTGGATACCCACCACACTCTTGCCAAATATCTCAAGCTCTGCTCTTTACTATATGCCATACCTATCACCATCGTCCCATCACTGTTGTTAACACATCCTTGCCTCACTCTGTTGTCCATCAGTGCTTCGTGCTCTTTCTCTGCTTCAATCTTGTCGTCTCATTCCGCAAGCCTGACGTTTGGACAACCAATCAAACAATCTCGGTGTATCAAAAGCGGGGGAATAAACCCACGACATAAGCCAGTCATGGACGCTTATTCGATCTTGTTCTCTAGTGCCTCTCAAAGAAGCGTGTCTAGAGTTTGGAAGGATCTGAAGTCCTGCCGCGAGTATAGCGTTGTGGAATTGGACTTTGCAGACATGTTAGAGAAGCCAAATTTGGAGCCCGCAGTCGGACAGGTAGGTTTACCTACCTTATTGAAGGCCTGGAGTTCACCATGTCAGCAAGGCGTTTCATCGTTTTTGATTTGCAGCTGAACGGGCTAGATGCAGCCCAGCCTCCTGAGTGTACCTACTCAGATAAGTGAACAATAATTTAAGCATTCAGCTCACGCATTCTACAGCGCCGCAAACGAAACACCGGTCGCAAACTCCATATCGGAGTTGTAGGCGCTGGGTTTGCTGGCCTGCGCTGCACCGATGTGCTTCTCAAGCATGGCTTCCAGGTGACTTTGCTGGAGGGGCGAAATCGGCTTGGCGGCCGAGTGCACCAGTCAGCATTGCCATCTGGCCATCTCGTCGATGCAGGACCGAATTGGATCCATGGCACAAACGGAAACCCCATCCTAGACCTTGCCAAAGACTCCAAAACTGCTGTTGGGTCGTGGGATACCAAGAGCTCCGTGTATGACGAGGAAGGAAAGCCGCTTCCGCTTTCTGATGCAGCGATCTATTCGGACATCATGTGGGACGTCGTAGCAGCAGCGTTTCGCCACAGCAACAAGCACTCTGCGACTATTAGCCCTGATGAGAGCCTCTGGGACTTCTTCCAGAAAGAGGTTCCCAAGAGGATACCGGACGGCGAACCTGACTTCCAGCAAAAACGGAAATACATCTACCAGATCGCCGAGTGTTGGGGGGCATTCGTGGGAAACTCTATCCGCACGCAGAGCCTTAAGTTTTTCTGGCTGGAAGAATGCATAGACGGCGGTAAGTCTTTGATCGTTTCGAATCTGCTTTCTTGCCACGCGAGTTTGCCGAATCTAACGGGTTGCAGAGAACCTGTTCTGTGCAGACACATACCAAAAAATCCTTCAACTTGTCGCAAAGCCCGCGACCGAGGGCGCAACAATAAAATACCAGACTGTTGTCAACAAGGTCATAAGTAGCAGTGATGACGGTGGCAAGTTGAAAGTCCTTGCCGAAGGCGGAGAATCTTTCGAGTTTGACGAAGTCGTACTCACTTGTCCCCTTGGATGGTTGAAACAGAATTCACAGGCCTTCGAGCCACCGCTCCCAGCGAGACTAACCAAAGCCATTGGAAACATAGGCTATGGTTGTCTAGAAAAGGTAACGTTTTATTCGTATCCAACGTACACCCCTGTCTAACGCTAGAGAAGGTCTACATCAGCTTCCCGAAGGCATTTTGGCTGCCTTCTCAACCCGAGGATCGCACAGTTCAGGGATTTTGCCAAATGGTCTCCCCTACCTATGCAACTGACTCGAACCCGCAAAATTGGAACCAAGAGTTCATCGAGTTAGCCTCGTTAGATCCCCCATCCGTTGCTCAGCCGACAATACTGTACTATTTCTACGGTGACCAGTCGAAGCACATCACGGGCGAGTTGGCGAGGCTCCACTCCAAAGAGAAACAGAATGCGTTCTTATTTGAATGGTTCAAGCCTTATTATTCACGCCTCCCCCATTACGACGCCGGCTCACCGGACTGCCAACCGTTGGGTTGCTTTGCGACCGATTGGTGCAACGACGACCTCGCCGGCAACGGCAGCTACAGCAACTTCCAGACGGGTCTCGCGGAGGGCGACGTGGATATCGAGGTCATGAGGGAGGGCATGCCGGATCGGGGCCTCTGGCTAGCCGGCGAACACACTGCTCCTTTCGTGGCGCTGGGGACGGCCACTGGTGCGTACTGGAGCGGCGAGTCCGTCGCGAAGAGAATTTCCCAGGCATACGGCAGGAGGGAAGGCGATTCTTCCGTTTTGCCTTCGTAAACGATGTCGGGTATAGCGCACTACATCCATACATGATAGGGGCATCACAGGATCAGCTGCAGAGGTCTTGGGCTTGACTGGACTATGCTCCACTCTGTCCTCTAGATGACACCAATACATTAAATCACAGCGCTTTTGAATACGGCGGACATGGCCCATTTTTTCGGTCTGAGCATAGAGTTACATGGGTATCATCACTCCAAAGGGTAGTATGGTCCGAGGAGGCCATCGACTAACTAGGAGGTAGTAAGGCAGAACCCGTCACACTATCAAGCGAATTGCCAGTCTTAATGTTAAATGAGACGTTGCCAGAACATACAGTGACCGTGTCCGGCAAAGTTCCAGCAAATGGCACACACTAAGCCTTCCTCCGTGAAGTGTTATCTCCGTCGCGTCTGCGAGTTACACATGGGACTGCTGAGTTTTCAGTTGTTTTCAGCCCTTTGTGCGGGGATTATCAGTTCTTGTTTCCCATGTACCTAGTTAGTCCGATTGGACTTACGATGATACACAATCCAAGCTTAGCAGGATAAAAGGTCCTCGCCTTCGGTTATACAAGTCCTTGCTCTAGGAATCCAGGGCCCACAACCCAGAATATATACGGGTCATAGGCTATTAGAGCTTGCCCGTTTCCCCATGAGCACAACTTCTTTGGTAGATTATACTTGAAGGTCAGTAGCCTCCTGAAGATAGCCGTGGCTATACTGATAAATAATTCCATTCCGTCCTATTTACTATCAAGAAGCAAGCCGACTGTAACATATACTCAGTTGCTCAGGGTCATGTTATTATGCACAAAAATGCACTTACTATCCCGGGTTCCGGGACTTCTCAACAAGAAGGCTTTGCAAAAAGGACATATTAGTTGTCATTATTCATCAGTCGTTTATTATCACTACGCACTACCCACTTTGAGAGTGGACATCGGATGAGCTTTGCCATCGTGCATCATCGTAACTTTTCCACGGCTGTTGACCCTAGATGTTGAACGTTTCTTGGTGGGGATGGCCTGATCTGACGCAGGGGGGGACGGGGGGTTTCAACAGGGCAGGTCAGGAACTCTTCGCAGTCAAATTTTGATCTTATCTGATTGATCTGATAACCCGACGAGCTTTCTCGTGTTCGGTCAAATCACGTTGCCGGTAAGGCTGGTGCTAGCCCAAAAGAGAGGCCCTGGGGCCGGCGAGGACACCGCAACGGCATCTTCCATTGGGTGCTCCCCCCTTGTCCCATCCCGGTATTGCAGGATCGTGTGTGACCCCAAACCTGCCCGAGTAACTGCGGGCGAGATCTCCCCGACCTCCCACCGGTATAAAGACAGCCAGCCGTACGTGCAGTAGGATAGGATCCATGTCTCTCCTTCACACGACTCGCCTGGCTTCTACGCAATATCTCCCGCCTCACCAACCGGGGATCTGATATCAGCTTCTGTGCGTTTCTGCGCGGCCAGATTCAGCAGCCATGGCGTCTGCGGATGAAATCCAACGCGACGATGGGGCCGCCAAGAAACCACAGCACGTTAACGCCACCGTCGACGACGAGAAGGGCTCGGGGGTGTACGACTGTGCAGCCGACAAACCCGTCACGGTAGACTCGAACACGGGCGGCCTTGCCGGGGTCGAGAAGATCGAGGCGACCACGAAGACGTGGACGAAACCCTGGCTCGTGGCCGCCTATCTCTGGTGCGTGGACGGCGCGTGTTCACTCGCGGTCGGACCGAGCCTGCGCCGCAAAGTCAATCTACTGATCGTTTGGTTTCTCCCAGCATATGGCTCATGTTCTTCACCGACTCGCTCTCGCAGCAGATGTCGGCGGCCCTGCTCCCCTACGTCACGAGCGCCTTCGGCGCGCACGGGCTGCTCGCGATCACGGGCGTGGTCTCGGGGCTGGTGGCCGGCGTGAGCAAGCTGCCGCTGGCGCGGGTCATCGACGCCGTCGGGCGGGTGCAGGGCCTGCTGGCGATGCTGGCGTGCGTGGTGATCTCGCTGGCGCTCATGGCCGCCTGCGACAGCGTCGAGACCTACGCCGCGGCCCAGACGTTCTTCTGGACCGGCATGAACGGCATCGGCTACGTGCTCAACGTCTTCGTCGCCGACACCACGTCGCTGCGCAACCGCATGATCCTCTTCGGCCTCACCTCCACCCCCTACGTCAGCAACACGTTCGCCGGCCCCGCCCTCGGCCAGGCCTTCCTCGACGGCAGCACCTGGCGCTGGGGCTACGGCGCCTTCGCCATCATCATCCCCGCCGTCTGCGCGCCGGTCGTCTCCATCTTCGCGATCCAGCTGCACCTGGCCAAGAAGCAGGGACTGTACGAGAAGCCGAAATCTGATCGCACGTTCCTCGAATCTATAAGGTACTGGGTTATTGAGCTTGACATCGCCGGCATTGTCCTGATCGTTGCCGGGTTTTCGCTCTTCCTCCTGCCCTTCAGCTTATCCGCGTATCAGCCAGAAGGGTGGCGGTCCCCAACCATCATCGTGATGTTCATCATTGGAGGGCTGTGCTTGGTTGCGTTCCCCTTCTTCGAGAAGTACATAGCGCCCAAGTCCTTCATCCCTTTCGAGCTTTTCAGGAACAGGACGGTGCTCGCGTCATGCTTGTTGGGCGCAAATTCTTGGATCAGCTCCTAGTAAGAAGCCCCCTTGCCCCTGACTTTGATGTGGGAGTGTTACTGACCGTCCCTAGTTGTTATAAGATGTACTTTTCTTCCTACCTACAGGTCGTCTTTAACCTCAGCGTCTCGCAAGCTGGCTACATTACTAATATCTTTAATATTGTATCATGTGCAATCGCGGTTCCCTTTGGATTGTAAGTGGCTTTGCCGCTTTTCTGTTTCAGTAATTGCCATGTCTGTTAAACCCCTGAAGCGGCACCGATACTGACCCACCTCGCAACAGCGCCTTCCGTTGGTCGGAGAGGTACAAATGGGTTGGCTTCGTGCTGGTGCCTCTCCAGATCCTGGCGACGGGCCTCCTGATCAAGTTCAGGATGCCGGGGACGCCCATCGGGCTCGTCGTCTTCTGCGAGGTGATTGGGTCGATTGCCGGGGGCGGGCTGGTGATGGTCGAGCAGATCTCCATCATGGCGTCGATCCCGCACCGCGACGTGGCGGTCGGGCTCGCGCTGCTCGGCATGGTGACGAGCTGCGGCGGCTCCGTCGGCCAGACGGTCAGCGGCGCCATCTGGACCAACACGCTGCCCCGCAAATTGGCCGAGGCCCTGCCGGACGACCTCAGGGCCAACGCCACGGCCATCTACGGCAGCCTGCCCCTGCAGCTCAGCTTCGAGGTGGGCACGCCGGCCCGCGACGCCATCGTGCTGGCCTACGCTGGGACGCAGAAGCTGATGCTGATCGCCGCCACCGTGGCGCTGCTCGGTCCCATCATCTGGGTCAGCCTGATGAAGAACCATCGCTTGAATGACAAGGAGCAGACGAAGGGGCTTGTCTTCTAGAATTCTATAGAATTCGGGATATGCCTTGTTCTTAATACTTCTCAAGTCCAACGTTTTTGACCTGTGATACCCCAGCTAAAATAGGAAGACTAAGTCTATTCTAAGATATTGATGCATCAAAAACAGGGCTTGTGTTGCCGGCCGCCTTTCCTCACGGGTGAATCGCCGTATTTTTCGGCGTACAAGAAATTCCCAGAGGTCTTTGGTAGAGTTACCAGGTCTTAGCCTTCAGTTCTTGTTGAAACCCTCATTACGACATAGCATCAACAGCCCATCTTATTCGAGCAAGATTATTCAGTGGTGATAGGTTAACGAATAGAGTTGGATATATATTGGCTGAGAGTATTAATACGTGTAATTCCTCAACCTGAGTAATAGGGCTAGGTATCGGTAGAGTTGAGGTATGACGCTTAGATGTGGTAGAGACTCGTAGTAAATCTATACGAACAATACGGAAGAGATCCTCCTAGTCTATGTTGTGTGAGTGGCTTACAAGGGTTCGTGAAATAACATCGACTAACAACAAGTCTTGTCCGTCACATCGTTAAGCGAGTACTGTAGCGCGTCTTCGGAGGCGCGATTCCGTGTCCGTCATTGAACATCACATTCAGTTCCATTATAGGTAAGGTGGCATTTCCCCAACTTCTGGTCGTCCTCGAGGCGCTGACCCATTTGGGGTATCGAGAAAAACTCCGGAAGCTGGTTGAGTTGGAGTTTTAGCCGGAGTCGTTCATTGGTGGACCCGTACCGTCTCCGTGCGGCTAAATAGGGGGGAGTAGGGGGGAGACCCTGAATGTCTAGGTTGCAAGGCAGTCCATGGAGGACTGTTTCACCTAACGACGCAATTTAGCCAAACATAAGAGCTCCTCTGTTACCAGTAGATGCAGGTACCTTACTTCTCTTGGCAGCACCGCCTCGGCATTGTCCGTCACATATTAACTTCCATGGGGAAGCAATCTATATCTTGCGCATCATCCCAGATGGAGAACACTGCCACTAAAGCTTTTTTTCAAATCAAACTTGGATCTACTGAGTCTGTTATCTGTAACGGATGCCTTTCCATGCCTGCCATGTATCTCAGTCTTCCTATCATGTAAGCCATATCCTCGCCGGGGTAGCTACGTCTGTCTTCGTGTTCTTCAGAAGTTGATGGTCTCAACTACTAAGCCCCCACGTGCTCTATAACTCTCTCGTAATGGCTCAATATGGTCTGCGTAGGCTAAGTAAAAGGGCCAAGCAAGACTGCATGAGCGAGAATATGGGTTAGATATAGGTTAGATTGATCTATCCTGAGATTCGTCGCCTCCACACGATACCAATAGGCCCGAACAGGCGGCTACATAGATGGCGAATTACGATCTCCATGTGGGAAAAATCGAGAATTGTCTACTATAGCCATGTGGCAATCGTGGTGGTCTGGGCAGGACCCCGCATTATCCCATCTTAGCGGAGCATCTAACGGCAGTAGGCCTGCTCGGAGTCAACATACCGAGGCCTTTCGCGATTGACGGGCCTAGTTCCTGATTGCCACTTCATGTCCATCACCGAGGACCTACAGGGATCATCAGGGCTCGAAGGGGCCTCCGCCCAACACGCCGGGCAGTATAAGAGATTCTATGGTCTCCTTCCTGAGGTTTGTCTCGCTTCCCTCTCCTTTCTTAACCCACGCGTTCATTATTGCTTCTAGGTTGCACTCGACTTATATAGAATATGAAGGTCACGTATACCGGTGCGGCTGTCCTCGCCGCTGGTGCCGTTGCGGCACCTTCGAACACCGTCCGAGCCCCCAACAAGGCCGCGGCTGCTTGCGACGCTGCTGTCTCGCTTGACGCCAGCACCAACGTGTTCGAAAAGTACACGTTGCACCCCAACACGTTCTACCGAGAAGAGGTCGGCAAGGCTGTTGAGGCTATCACCGATGCGTCTCTCAAGGAGCAAGCTGCGAAGGTCGCCGACGTTGGTAGCTTCTTGTGGCTGTAAGTCTGGTAAAAAGTCCCAGCTTGGATGTGCGCGGGAGCTCACTAGGTGTTTAGCGACACGATCGAGAACATCGCAAGGTTCGACCCGGCAGTGGCGGACCTCCCTTGCGAGAACATCCTCGGTCTCGTCATCTACGACTTGCCCGGCCGTGACTGCGCCGCCAAGGCCTCCAACGGCGAACTGAAGTACGATGAACTGGACAGGTACAAGACCGAGTACATCGACCGTAAGACAAGACCGGCTTTCTGCTTTGAGATAAGACTCCGGGACTGACCGCGACGCAGCCATTGTCGAGAAGCTCAAGGCCAACCCCAACTCGGCCTTCGCTCTCCTGATTGAGCCCGACTCCCTGCCTAACCTCGTCACCAATGCCGACCTCGCCACCTGCAAGCAGAGCAAGAACTCGTACGAGGAGGGTGTCGCGTACGCCCTGAAGAGCCTCAACCTCCCCAACGTCGTCATGTACATCGACGCCGGGCACGGCGGCTGGCTCGGCTGGGACGCCAACCTCGACCCCGGCGCGGAGGAGCTCGCGTCGGTCTTCAAGAACGCTGGCAGCCCCAGCCAGGTCCGTGGTTTCGCCACCAACATCGCCGGCTGGAACGCCTGGTATGTTCATATTTTTATTTTCTAGCCACTCCACTCCATACGCCACTCCAATATCCCTGCCAAGAAAGAATGAAGAAAAAAAAACGGTAGACTTACTGACTGACGTGTGCTTCCCCAGGGACCAATCCCCCGGCGAGTTCTCCGAGGCGTCGGACGCCAAGTACAACTCGTGCCAGAACGAGAAGACGTACGTGCAGAAGTTCGGGGCGGCGCTCAAGTCGGCGGGGCACCCGAACCACGCGATCGTGGACACGGGGCGCAACGCGGTGACGGGGCTGCGCGAGGAGTGGGGCGACTGGTGCAACGTGGACGGGGCCGGGTTCGGCGTGCGGCCGACGGCGGACACGGGCGACGAGCTCGCCGACGCCTTCGTCTGGGGCAAGCCCGGCGGCGAGTCCGACGGCACCAGCGACGAGAGCGCCGACCGCTTCGACTCCTTCTGCGGCAAGTCCGACGCCTACAAGCCCGCCCCCGAGGCCGGCCAGTGGAACCAGGCCTACTTCGAGATGCTGCTCAAGAACGCCGACCCCAAGTTCTAGATGGGTAGTTAAGACGGCTCGTGTCTCTTGCGAGCTAGCTAGCCTGGACTAGGCAGCAGCCATTGCTTCTCGTATGATGATGATGTGGTGGTGGTGGTGGTGGCGATGTAGTCGGTAGGGGAGAGGGGGGCGTGGACTGACTGAGGATTGGCACCACTCGTACCTACAGGTGGCACCACTCATTTCTAAGGCAAAGCTTGTGTTGAATTCCGACTGTATATAACTTTCACAGCACATATATATGAACTCCCTAGCTGCAAAAATGATTAAATCACCATGCCCAGATTTTACGAACCTGTGATATTTATTGAGTGTCGTCGGTGCAAGTTTTCGATAGGGGTAAAGTAGGTATTTAACCTCAGTGGGTTCAATGTTAGTTATAGTTAGGTTAGCGCACTGTCGGGCAGCTTCAGGGGCTGCCAAGGTGCTAGGCTAGGGTGCCTAGGCCCGAGTCTTCGGAGTCCGACAATCTGTGCCCGGACATCCATGGAAGCGGCCTGCTGCTAACGGCGGTACCTGAACGGTGGAGGTGGGTATAGGTACGTAAGGCTTTTTGTACTTCTAAAGTCGCTTTCGGGTCAATCCTGACTCGGTTCGATGTGATGCCCCGTGTCGTCATTATCATTTACTGGACAGTTATGTAGCTGGGACGAGACTGCCTGAAGCTGTTGGATCTTATTAGCCCACAAAATAATAATGCTCGCTAACTTCGGCTCTGTACAGTCTGTACCGATTGTGCGGAGGGCACCCTCGACTTCTGTTTGGACGACAAGACGACCGAAATGGGAATAGATAAGCCCTCCCCTGCAATAATCCAGTGACAAGGTCAGAGGGTCTAAAGTCCCTCTGGGGAGTACAAGCTTAAAACGACAACGACGCATAGTCGTCGTCTTTCCTCGACTCGGCCAGAACCCGTAGATAAGACGACGCTTAGGAACGATGACCGACCTCATGGAAACCACGTCTAGTGAACGAACCTGGAGAACTGAGATGGCATCAGATGGGCGACAGCAGACCGACTCCGCTAGCGGCCTGTCCGCGCGGCTCGAACACTTCACCTGGGCAAACTACACCCTGCCCATGGCCACCGGCGGCCTCGCGCTCCTCCTTGCCGAGCAGACGCAGGGCTTCCCGTTCCCCGGGCTGCAGACGATCGGCAAGGTCGTGTACGTCTTCGACCTCGTGCTCTTCGCCCTCGTCACCGCCGCGATCGTCTACCGCTTCGTCAAGTTCCCCGGCACGCTGAGGAGCTCGGTCATGCACCCGACCGAGGCGCTGTTCCTGGGCACGTCGACGCTTAGCGTCGCGTCGATCATCTCGGGCATCGCGCGCTACGGCATCGACGCCTGCGGGCCGTGGCTGGTCGCGGTGTACCGCGTGCTGTTCTGGGTCTACTTCGCCGTCACGTTCCTGATCGCCGTCGGCCAGTACTCGCTCCTCTTCACCTCGCCGCTCCTCAAGATCCAGGACATGACGCCCGCGTGGGACCTGCCCATCTTCCCGTTCATGCTGTCGGGGACCGTCGCGGCCACCGGCGCCGCGCTGCAGCCGCCGGAGCACGCCGTGCCGATGATCGTCGCCGGGCTGACGGCCCAGGGCCTCGGCATGCTCGTGTCGATCCTCATGTACGCGAGCTACGTGCGGCGGATGATCCAGTTCGGCTTCCCGTCGCCGAGCTCGCGGCCCGGCATGTTCATCGCCGTGGGCCCGCCGTCGTTCACGAGCCTGGCCATCATCGGGCTCGCCAACGACTACCCCGACCACTACCGCTACTTCGGCGCCGACGAGCTCACCATCCAGGTCCTGCGCGTGCTGGCGACGGCGACGAGCGTCTTCATCTGGTCGCTGAGCCTCTGGTTCTTCTGCGTCGCCGTCGTCGCCAACCTGGCCGTGCGCCGCCAGCTGGCCTTCCGCCTCAACTGGTACGCGTACGTGTTCCCCAACGTCGGCTTCACCATCACCGTCCTCTCCGTCGGCAAGGTGCTGCGCAGCCCCGGCGTCCTGGCCGTCGGCAGCGCCATGACGGTGCTGCTCGTCGCCACGTGGCTCTTCGTCTTCGCCAGCCACGTCCGCGCCGTCGTCAACAGGCAGGTCACGTACGAGGGCAGGGACGAGGACTACTACAAGGACGAGATGGACCACGTCCACGTGAAGCCGACGAAGCAAGGGAGGGATTCGGAAAAACAGGCCTAGCCGGGCTCGGCCCTGTTTCTGTTCTTTGCATGTACTTACGATTGTTATGTTATTTATGGAAGCGGGCATAAGGCGTTATCGTGGATAGGTGGTGGCGTTCGGATCATGTTTTACTTTACCATGACGGAAATGGCTCACAGTGACCAGAGCTAAGTATTGATATCCTTTCGTATAGCCAGGCTATACGCTCGGCCTTGGCATAATAATAATAAAGTTTACATGTCCCAATCTGGTTGTATGCTAGCTAACGTTTCTGCTCTAATGGCCCTTCGCTGGACGCTCCTCAGCCGCCGTGTATGCGAGGTCGAAGGGGGATGTTCTCGTCCCTCCACCATCTTGCGAGCCCCGCCTCATCATCCGCGTCATAGATGAAAAAGGTTTCGAACCATTCGTCTTTGACACTTCCCGATTCTGACGGCACTTTATACGCGTCGCCAGGCACGATGAGTCGAGGTGGAAGGAATGGCTGCCAGTGA
Source organism: Xylaria sp. JS573 (assembly GCA_000966885.1). Classification (NCBI taxonomy): domain Eukaryota; kingdom Fungi; phylum Ascomycota; class Sordariomycetes; order Xylariales; family Xylariaceae; genus Xylaria; species Xylaria sp. JS573. The sequence continues at coordinate 418,637 of JWIU01000011.1, read as the reverse complement.
TCGGAGCTGCGGCCATGATTGGGCTTTCTATAAGGTTCTTCAGTCCAGAACCCGATGCCGAAAAAAATCGGCAAGGCAGCACCGTCATATGTCGTACCGGGATTTTCTGTCATGCTATTCGTTTTGTCGTCGAGAATCTTCCGAATCGCACGCTCACATGACCGTACCTTTTCGTCCACCGTCTTAGTATATTCTTTACGCGCGGTTCTCCCTGGATCGGAGGGATTCCCTAGGGTCCTTGTGTACTCCCTCAAATCCACCTCGATGCTCGGTATCGTGAAATGTGTGCGCCAACCTGATACTCCGCCCCCAGATGATACTTGGTCGGGGTGTCGAGTCCAGAGCTCCCCAGATCTAGCAATTCGTATCGCGTAGGGAGAGAACTTTAAAGGAGCGTTGCGTCCAATTTCCCCTCGGACAATACCATCCACATCGGCCTTTATGTTATTAAATAGCCTTTCATATTGCTCTTCCGCTGGGCGCTCGACCTGTTCGCCGCTTCTGGCGCTCATTGTATCGTAGGTTGAGTGATACCCTCCAGTTTATTGAGTATCTCGAATCCTTTGGGTTCTTGGATGATGGGATTCTCGAGCCGAACTTATTCTACAAGTTCACATCCCATATTCTTATATGCCTACTCATTATCATGAGCCACTTGCCAATTTTGGAAGTACAACCCTTTGTTTCACATAGGTCTTCCGACCAGGACTCATGTGAACGTATTGAAGGACCCAGACAACAGATTGCCATTCGCTTCTTCCCGAACATGGTTCACACAAAGCAGGATAGCCAATAGTTTTGACGCTTGCTTAGGATCCAATCAATAGGCTTCAATACTGTGCAAACTACTACCAGGGGTGGTGATATGGGTTCAATAGAGGCCACATGACTTCACGTACGGCCTGGAAAGCTGACTTTCATATAAAGTTAGGCGGTATCTGAAAGGCCTAGGGTATAATTGGTCTTTATTCTTGGTTGTAGGAAGCCTAGATCTTAAAGACTGATCAATCGCCATTGGAATACATTTGTACATTTGGTATCCCAGATCCCTGTGCCACACTCACCAACCTCGGAACATAACAATCACGCTTGTTTGTATTATGTGTGTCAACCGGTCATACTGCCACCTTCCATCCCTGCATATCAAGCCCCCTCTTGTATTACCCAAGATCTTTGCGTAGATCTATTTTGGCCAGGTAGAATCTATCTATGGTCGAAGCGCCCAGCACTCAGGGTCGGTTTCCAACACGTTCGGTAAAACCTAGCATACTGTATTTCCAGGTTGATGCAGAATTACCTAGTACAATACAGATCGTAAGAACCATAAGGATCTACATTTATTCTTCAAGTACCATAATGCATATCAGGTGCTCTTGAGTTGAGCTACCATTGTCCTGTCACTACGCTTAGGGCCACTAACTCAGTTGGCTGGTCTGATCATCGTGAAAAATCAGGGAGTCTGTATATAACATGCTCTCCTAAGCTTTCTCCCGTATGCATTACGATAGTACAAGCATAGGGACAGATGAGCCATAGGGTAAAGAACTGTCTAGCGCTGATAGGTGTTGATCCCATCTCGCCCTATGTGTCGACCCCCTGCTGTTCACGTGACATGTTATCCCTGGTGTCTGTACATTGATACGTCCGTAGCTGGGACAAAACAGGAGCCTCGTACTGAATTCTTCCCCTCTCACCTACGAAGGTCGCAGCCAAAAGTAATGCACACGGGACACACTACGGTCCCTGCTTGCTAATGTGCGTTATTTTTGGCCGCGACCTTCGTACGACATCCCCACCACGGACACAAAAGCTCACTCGGACTTCCCCGCCTCGAAATCGGCCCTCATGCGCCGCATCGCATCGATCTGGAGCTTCTCCGCGAGCCGGGCCGGGAGCAGCTGCATGAAGGCGTCCTGCAGGCCGTGGGCCCAGTACGGGATGACCGACGGCCTGCCGCACGTGGACGCGGCCAGCACGGCCCTGGCGACCGTCGTGGCCGTCGGGTCGAAGACGCTCGGGCGGATCTTGGTGTGGCTCGTGGCGGTGGTGCGGCCGACGCGGTGGGCGACGACGTCGACGTCGCGGCCCCCGAGGCGCATCTCGCCGCGCAGCGCCACCGAGAGCGTGTGGTCGAACGCCTTGGCCGCGCCGTAGAACGCGACGAACGGCAGGCCCCGGTCGGCCAGCGAGCCGACGTTGACGACGAGGGCCGGCGCGGCGCGCGCCAGCCGGGGCACCAGCGCCGACGTCAGCAGCGCCGGGAACGCCGCGTTCAGGTGCAGGTTGTTGAGGATGGCACCCGGCGCGTACTCGTCGAGCCGCGCGAACCAGTGGGGCAGCTGGCCGCCGCCCGCGTTGTTGACCAGCACCGTGAGGTTGCCGCCGACGTCGTCGACGGTCTGCACGGCGGCGTCGAGCCACGCCGTGCCGTCATGACACCGCCACGCGTCCGCGACGAAGGTGCGGAACGAGCGCGCCGGGTGCGCCAGGGACAGCCCCGCCCGCACGCGCTCGAGCTTCTCCGGGTTCCGCCCGTGCAGGATCACGTTGAAGCCCTGCGCGGCGAGCTCGGACGCGATGGCCCGCCCGATGCCGTCCGTCGCCCCCGTCACCAGCGCCCAGGCCGGCTTCCCGTCCGTGGCGTGTAGGTATTTCCTTAGGCTTGATGGTCGCACGTACAGCCAGATGAAGTCGAGCGTCCTGTACAGTGCTATAAACAGCAGAAGGATGCCCAAGGCCGGCAACACCGTCGAACTCGGTGGCAGAGGCACCGTGACGATGTTTTCTAGCTCGTACCCGTGTGTTAAGTTCATATTCTACTGAGGTTTGAGATGGTTTGAGGTATTAATTACAGCATGGAGCGAGTCCAGCGAAGTACGTCCTGTTGAACTACTTATAGCTAGTGAATTGGAAGAATTGCGTCATAGTGAGACGTTGCACAGATGGAACGTCGAGCGGCCGGTTGCTGAACGTGAGAAGGCATCGCTAACAGCCCCAATAAATATAGTACCGGCACATAGTAACCAACACATGTGAATGTGTACGTGTGTTCCTACGGATTTCGGTACGCCGTACTTATGCTCGGTGTAGGACGGATTGCACGTTGCTCCGCTGTCGGATCCTCCGCTCTAACCTAAGCCCATTATGTAGATATCAACTCATCAAAGGAACACTAATAGCAATAGTGTATATTAGCTTCAATACCGGGCCTTTAAAGTATATTTAGTGTGAGATAAAGTTGCCATGGGGAAGATATCCGTAACGAAGCCGTCGTCACGAAGGTCTTGATTTATACAATCGAAGGCGTTGAAGGATAATACTCGAATTGGTTGCTAGCTAGCTAAAAGAGAGACTATATAAAGAGACAGCAACTCGAGGCTCTCATAGATCTGAATAGCTTCCCCTTATAATAGAGATAGATCGTCAAGCTATCGCTGAGCCTTGGCGATCGCTAGTTCGCCAAGCTATTGCCAAGCTTTACCAGCGATCCCACTTACGTGACTGACGCTTGCGGGGTTTATAATGGGCTCGATAGACTATAGCGGTGGCTAGATACACACAGATGCGTGCCCGTGACCCGTAACGGCTGCAATGACTACCTAATGAGGCTATCAAGGACCATCTGGGTCTGTGGGCATATAGTGCATCTGGTGTGTGTATGAGTGAGGGAGAGAGAGGAGGTGAGAGGGTATCGGCGTGCGGCGTGAGGTAGTACATAGGTGAGGTGCGGGGTAGTCGTGCCTGCCCCTGACAGGGTTATGAGGATCCTGGAATGGGGGGTTGGTTCGTAACAATATCTCAATAAATCGGTTTTTTTTTTTTTTTCCCCCGAGTATGGAATATTCGCTAAATGGGTTTTTCGGTTACCTCGGAAGCAATATGTCGTGAACTGTTGACGCCATCACATCTCGTGGACTCGAGAGATTTATATAGCCATTCCCGGGAAAGTGAATAGCGCCAGGTAAGCTGAGTCTGAGGCGCCAGGGGAACCTCTAGATATCATACCATTGGTTACCAAAGTGCGCCTTTCGTGTCTCAAAAAGGAAATCCAACTTGCATCCAGTCAGCGAATCAATACGCTTATTAATCCGCTCGGGCTGTACAAGTAGCATAAAACCTCGGCTACGCCTTGAATTTACAGCATCTTGAAATAGCTCGATTTAGCTTGCGTAGTTCATTCTATCACTGTGATGTTATCGGCAATGGGTACACTAATGCGCCTCGTAGCAGTTTCTGCTATTTTCGGTTATGTGTTATCCTCCCCTTTAACAGCAAACCCGGTACAGCGACAGGTGTCTACGATCGACAGGTCTACACTCAATGGAAAGCTATTCGTGGGCTATCAGGCTTGGTTTAGAAAGCCGAATGAGGATGATGGCAATTCGCATTGGACGACGTAAGTCTCCTCGCTGTGTTGTCTACATTCAACTGGGCTGATATCCGAAATTCAGGGACACACCATCACCTGAAGTCGGACATGGTAAGGAAAAGTTTTGATTATACCATGTGTTTTAAATTAATACTAGTCATAGTTGGTGTCGATATGATACCTAACGTAACGGGCTACCCATCAGAATGCCTGTTCGATACCCCTTTTACGCTCCCCGGGGGTAGATCTGCGCAATTCTACTCTAACGACTGCGATGGAGTTGTGGATCTACACTTTAAGATGTTAGCGGACCACGGTATAAGTGGTGCATTTGTGCAACGCTTCTACGGCTACATCAATGAAGCCAACGGAGGCTGGGTCAATGTTTGTCGTACCTACTACCTATCATTGAACCACTTTTTGACCGCGGAACAGATCCTCAACAATGTCAGGACAGCGGCTGAGAAGTACGGACGCGGCTTCGTGATCGAGTATGACCTCAACGGGGCCAACACGGCATCGTCGAACATCACGGCCACCTACCTCGCCGACCTGGCGGCCCTGAGCTCCATCACCGCGTCGCCCGCCTACATGCGGCACAACGGCAAGCCGGTGCTCGAGATATGGGGCTTCGGCATCGTCAGCTCGGTCACGGTCGACGACGGGGTGGCCATCGTGACGGCGCTGAAGAGTGCCGGGTGGTACGTGATCCTCGGCGTGCAGCAGGCGTGGCACGCCGAGCTCGCGGCGGACCAGCCCGGCGGCTACGGGCCCGTGTACCGGCTGGCGGACATGATCCAGCCGTGGACGGTGGGCGCCTACGACGACGGCGGCTACCAGGACTTCCACGACGGGCGGCAGGCGGTCGAGGACGCCGGCGCGCTGCGCGACCTCGGCATCGACAGCAGCGTCGTGGTGTGGCCCGGCGGCTCGAGCAGCAACGCCAACCCGGCCGAGGCGTTCGACCACTTCCCGCGGCACAACGGGTCGTTCTACCAGAAGCAGCTGGACGGCGCCGTCGGGCTGCGGCCTACCTTCGTGTTCGGCGCCATGTTCGACGAGGTTAACGAGGGCACGGCCATCTACCCCGTCCTGCGGACGAGCGAGCTGCCTACGAACCAGAGGTTCCTCGGCATTGACGACGACATGGCGCCGGACGCTTATCTGACGATGGCTGGTGATGCTGCGGCTAGGTTGGCGGAAGCTTGGCAGTAAGCGATACCTAGACAACTAGAAAATTTGTCCCTCGGCCAAGTTTGAGCAGACTACAAGTATGATGAGATGTTGATTTAAGCCTCATATTGACCTAATCATTGTAATGGAGCTCATCTTCATGAACACTTGAATTCCAATTCTATAACGCTTATTACATCTTGAGGCCGCCGCAATCTCCGTTTTCTCCCTCCTCTTCTTTTACATAGAAGCACTATCTATACATCATTGACGCAGTAAGTTGTTGGTGACACATATATGCACTCTCGCTTAGTTGTCTTTAAAAAGGGGTCATCTTGGCATTTGCAACCCCTTTCTCGTATGAAAGAGCAACTTACAAGAACTGGTCAGAACCCCCTTTTGCTTTTCCGTGAAAAAGCTGGGCTTGTATGTAAAAGCCCGGTAAAGTCATGTTCTCTACTATACCGTAATTCGTCCGAATTTCTTGAGTCACGAAGCAAACAAAGCCAAATAAATATGGAGATGGGATATATTTTAGTCTCACGTTAGAACGACTGGACTTAAATTCTGCAGCTATCCCCGATCACGGCTAGCAAGCCCCTTCTGTATCATCTCACTCGACACAAACTACCACGTAGAGTCCAACCACGCGTTACTGAGCATCCTGTCAACCTATACTGTTTCCCTACCAAGCAAGCCACGTACCAAGCAAATCACGGAGGTCTACCATCTTAGCGAAAACCAATTTAGAACTATTTCTAGGTTTGGTCAGAACGAATGAGCAATGGAACAGACCAATGACCAGAGCGATGTACACCAAAGGAAACTCCCCAAAGAGGAAGTCGGCTGGAGGCGGATTATCCGGAACTTCACACCGTCGTAAGCCTGGGCTAGGAACAACGAAAGGGATTATGATCATCAACTAACTTGAATCAAGATGGTTTGCGGTTAACATGGGCACAGGGATCGTGTCTATCCTTTTACACGGGCTACCTTATACTGCGAACGTGAGTGCCACATCACCTCATCTATTGGATCGCCGAGCATGAATTGGAAACTGTAGTATGCTCGGATCTCAGGATGGTTCCCGCATAGATGTCCTTGGACTCCTAGTAACCATCCCCCACATGATGTGACAAGACCAAATACTGACCCTGAATGCTATACCTAGTGGCTCTTATATGTCGCAGACGTATTCTTCGCGCTGAACGTAGCGCTCTTCGCGACCTTCCTGGTGCTCACTGTACTGCGCTACTCTCTGTACCCCGAGATCTGGCTCGCCATGGTCCGACACCCAGCCCAGTCGCTCTTCCTCGGCTGTTTCCCCATGGCTCTAGCAAGTTGAGTCGAGTGATTTCCCCATAAGTGGGAAGCCTGCTAACTTGGGTCAGCAATCATTAACATGATTGTCTTTTCGTGCAAATCGTGGGGCACCTGGACGGTCTACCTAGCCTGGGACCTCTGGTGGCTTGACGTCGTCTTATCCCTGGCGAGCTGCCTGATCATACCATTTGTCGTGTAAGCCGAAGCACCACCCCACACCCCTATAAAGCGGAGAAAGATTATCATCAGGGCTCGCCTGTTAACAGGACCCCAGCATGCGCCACCACAAGCCGCAGCTGCACCAGACCAGCGCGGCGCTGCTGCTCCCCGTGGTGCCCGTGATAGTAGCGGCGGCCTCCGGCGGCGTGGTCGCTGAGGCCCTGCCTGACATCGGCCACGCCGTCACGACCCTCGTCGTCTCCTACGCCCTGTGGGGGCTGGGCGAGGCCTTCTCGCTGCTGATCCTGGCCATGTACTTCCAGCGCCTGAGCCTGCACTCGGTGCCGCCCAAGGAGGCCATCGTGTCCGTCTTCCTGCCCGTCGGGCCCCTGGGGCAGGGCGGCTTCGCCATCCAGCAGCTCGGCAGGGTGGCCCTGAGGGTGCTGCCGCACCACGCGGGCGCGTTCGGGGCCATGGCGGCGGCGGCGGCGGCGGCAGCAGCACAGGACCCGTCTTCCTCTCATGGGGGCGGCGGAGTAACCGCCGCCGCCGAGGTCCTCTACGTGGTCGGCGTGCTCGCCGCGCTCGTCATGTGGGGCTTCGCCGTCGGCTGGCTCGCCTTCGCCGTCATCAGCATCGCGACGACGCCCGGGCTCCCCTTCAACATGGGCTGGTGGGGCTTCACCTTCCCCCTCGGCGTCTTCACCACGTGCACGAGCCTGCTGGGCGAGAACCTCAGCAGCCCCGCTTTCGATGTCCTTGCCATGGTGCGTCCCCCACCCCCCCTTCTCTCTCTCACGCGCTCTCCCACTCGCAATATCGCCTATTCGACCGGACCGACTGACTGACTTGTCCCTCCTCTCCCCCTTCAAAGATATTCTCCTGCTGTGTCTTCGTCCTCTGGCTCCTCGTGGCGTTCCGGACCCTGCGCCTGGCGCTGACGGGAGAGATGTTCTTCGCCCCCTGCTTGCAGGATCTCAGACCTAAAGCCGAACAGGCTGATGCGGACAGGACGGCATAAAAGGTCATATGACCAACGGATGGTCGGCTAGATGTCTAAGGCGGACGACGCTCATTGCCAGGGCCCATTCAACAAGGTCTTGGTCATTATTAGTTGTATCATAGTATTGCGAGGCCTCAGCATCGCTTCGCGACCGCAACGGTGTGTGAGGGAAAGAAATCGAAAAATAGAACTTACTTCGCTCATCGAGATAGCACTGGGATCATTTGAATAATAGAGTCAATCCGTATGTTCCTTTCACCCCTGGCTACCCATGTCCACAACATCTCAACAAATATAGTACCGGCCCATGTCCTCTAGGCTAGTATATATGATGAACTGGTTGCGGCGTCTTCCTAAGCATGCTGCGTAGTTCACGAACACCTTCGCGAAAGTCATAATGTATAACGAGTGAGGAAGCTCCCTAGGCACTACATGGGGCTTCCAGGAATCGACCAGGACTCGTACTCGCATTACCTCCGCCTAGATCAGAATGGATAGGTCAATACGCTTCGCCCGAGGGCAGCATCTGCTTAGCGTCAAGTTCTTTCTATTATAGCAGTATTAGTACAAACATAACTTCGAACTCAGATGATGATGGTGATGATGATCGCCCCCATGGTATCAGTTCCCCCGGCGCGCGCCTGCATCTGCTCTGCCTGAGATCGTCTATACGACAAAGAGAACGATCCTCCCTGTCTCTTGCCCCCAAATCTCCGTTCCATCTGTTTATGTTTGTGTGTTTCTCTAAAGGCGTCTTGAGGGTATAATAATAAATGTTATTGAGAACTGTATCTTGTGGTGTAAAGGGGCAAGGATGGGGCTTTTAAACAAAAGGAAAAAGGAACGCCCGCCTGCGAAGTCACCCTATCCCAACTGGTATATGCCGCATTATAATAAAGAGAAGACTGTCATAACCTCGTCGCATCCAAAAAAAAAAAAAAAAAAACGCCAGGCTACCTGGCTTGCTGAGTTCAGCGGTATGTTGAAATATCTCAATCCGCATCAAAGGCGTAACCGATTGGTTGCGGGCTCACAGCGCCACTACCGCTTGCGCTCCCGCTCCCGCTCCCTGAGAAGTAAGTTTGGTCTATTTTGAAGATCCAGTCAAGCTTATCGCGCTCATTGCGAGCTGCGAACAACCACGTGTTGTCCGTCCCATAGACGGCGAATACACCTGCCTGCAGTCGCTCGCTTAGACCACCGAGACTCGGCCCCGAGCCGGGAATGCCAGCCCAGACCGACGAGATACTTTGACCAGATGGTTTTCGGCCATGACCTCGGCGGGCATTGCCATTGGTATTGGCATTGGGTGTTGCGTCCCCATCTGGGGTGTCATCATCATCATTGAACAATGCCAAGATCTCGGGTTGACTATCAACCCTAGAATTGCGTAGACTGACGATGGCCACTTCATCTCCGTCCGTAACATTATGCAAATGCAGGTAAGGGCGCCGAAGTTCCACGAATCTCTTAATCCATTTGCTGGAATCGTTATTGGGCACTAGAAGATACCCTCCCTTAAGCACCTTGGGGTTCTTCGGGACTCGAATGATAGTCGAAGTTAGTCTTGGTGGCTCAATCGATTCGGGCGCAACGCCGTCCGAGGGAGGCGCTGTGTTTTCTGGACGCAGGATGCGAATTACAGGGTCTGGATGTCGTGTCCAAAGCTTCAGGCAGTTGTTTAAAATTGTCGCCTCATGTTCGTTGTACTCGGGTACCTGAGGCTGCTCCGGAGGTTGCTTCGCAGGCTCTGAAGGCTGGTCAGATTGCTCCGACTCCAACTTCGGTCCATCCTCAGTGAGGTCCGACGGTTTGGGTGTCGGCGGTCGTGATGTCTCAGGTGTATCGTTGAGAAGTGCGTTGATTGAGTCTTGGTCGTCGTCACGGGGCTTGGTAGCAGGAGAGAGGCCATCTTCAGAATTGTCTTCGTCCTCCTCAGGTCTATTCTTGGGCTCAGGCAGGCCAATCTTCCTCAAGAAAAGCTGAGCTGCGCCGATTTCGGCAATACGATACTTCTTCTTCCGCGCAGCGATGAAATCGGCTATTAGCGAGACACCCCTCGGACTCCAATTGCTTAAGTTCTCCTCGCCCTTTACATAATCATGGTGGCTGCTCATCCTCCAGAGGTCACCGACATGCTTGATTGGAGCCGGCCGCAATTTCAAAGTAAATATGGCTGTCGAAGAGTGGACGACCCTCACATGCTGGAACAGAGATGAGAGCATTGACGCCTGACGCACGAATGTTCGGCCCAGTATCTGACAGTAGACGTTTGTGCTGAATCTCATGGGTTCGGCGAAGTTGTCGGCAGTAATATCCCAAGATAGCGTCATCTGGACCTTGTACTTGTCTGCTGTCGTTCGGTCCAGTAAAAGAGAGCCGTGCAAACTTGAGTCCCATTGTCCCGTAATCGTCACACTTCGGGTACCGTTAGCATTTTGGCGAAAGATCGGTTTCGAGCTCAGTCTTAGAGGAATATCGGGTGTTGGTGTGCCCATATCAGGAGTCTTGCCAGCATGGTCGACGAGTCGAATCTTACCAATCCGGACGGAGGTTATGTCTTCCCATGGTAGCGCGTCTCCTGAGCTGTGAGTAAGGTTGATCGCCACACGTCGCTGAAGTCCTTGGTGCAGCTGAAAGCAGCCACTGTCCATCTCGCTTGTCTGTGTGACCTCTACTGGAACATAATCCCCATTCTCGTTAAGCTCTAGGATCTGGATTCGACCTAGCAGATCGTGCTTCTCTTCGGTGTAGAATTGAGACTCGTTTATGCGTGCGCCCTGGGGTCCGTTCTTGGAGCCGGGCGTAGAGTCACGCATCTCATCCCAGCTAAGCAGCTTGTCGAGATGCATCGTAGACACCTTAGCGTATATGGCAATCCTGAGGTTGACTTCCTGTGGCCCAAATAACGGAACGCTCATGCTATGAACGCTATCGAATCGTATTGGGCCCTCGTCGAAATCTTTGATCATCTGGGTCGTGGTGACACCGCCTTCCGCCTTGCCTGGTATGAACAGTTGAGCATGCACGTCTGTCCCTTCACGCTCAGCAAAGCCAACCATCTCATGCATGACAACGTTATACTTTAAGGTACTTGAAGGAGCCCGTGCACTAGAGGGCTCCAGCGAAACCTTGATGATTCCGATGGCATGGGACGTGTGGGGTGACAGGACATCTAGGGTAAAATCTTGAACACGGCTAGTGAACACGGCCTTGAGAGGCACATCAACTTCGCCAACAAGCGAATACTCAGGCATGCAGTCCTCGACGAAGGGGTTGTCGAGCTTGAAATGCTGGGAATATTCTGGCTGGTCCAGGTACTGGTGCATCTGGCGCATTTGCCGCACGCGGTCGTGGAGTTTTTCTAAACTCCACAGATGTACAACCGTATTCTTGTAGTCGATAACGCGGACACCCACACACGGTTTTGGCGCTTCTTCAAGGGGCAAGTCTTCACCTTCACCAGGGACATCATTCAAGACCATATCGTACGAGGAGCAGCGCGCATGTCCCGCATCAACCACCGAGAATTGGAAGACCACGCTTTCACCTAGTTCTTCACTCATGATCTGGGCCTCCTTAAGAGTAGCTGCATGCTGAAGGACGGCTTCGGCCATCTGTACGCAATGTCGGCTCCTCCAATGTTCAACAACCTGCTTGGCCGTCTCGATCTCCCCTTCGGATAGCTTTGGCTTCGCCTTGGGCCTCTTGAGGGGATCTAGCTTCTCAATTTTGGCCTCAAACTCCCGCTTCTGAACCTCAAGCTGCTTCTGCATATCGGCTTTTAATTGTGTCAGGGTCTCTTCCATCCTCACCTTCTCCCGCTTGATCTCTTCCACTTCGACATTGGCAGCTTCAGCACTCTTGAGCTGGTCCTGGTACTCCTCTTTCTGCTTCTCCAGCTGGGTCTGCATGTTTTCCCGAATCTCTTTGAGACGATCATCCGACTCACCTGCCTTCGGGGTAGAGGGCATAGTGAGTGCTGTGTCAAGAGAAAGGTTGTCAATTGTGCCGGTCGACATGTACTTCTCTCGGATGGGATAGGATGTGTTCGATTCTAGATCCTCGTCGCCTTCTCGATCATTCACACGCTCGGCTCTTGCCCGTTGAACGTCCTCAAATAACGCGTTTAGCTCCTCGTCACTCAAGCTTTGAAGATTTTTGTCTGTGCCAAGAATAGCCCCCGCGGCTTCTCGTCTTGCGAACGACCAGTCCGAATCCCGGCCAATCCGGGGTGCAGGGGATTCAGGGCGGCTCTCGCCAAATTCGGAACCAGCTTTGCTGAACGATCGATCGTGACTTGGTCGCGGAGGGGGCGATGTAAGATCTAAGTTTTGCAGCTGGCTGGCCGTTACAGACTGACGAAGCAAGCTTTGCCGGTTCTCGTCTCGTTCTGCCCTGGCCTCCATGGGATGGTTAAATCTGAAGATATGAAAGTCCCCAAGAATGACTCTGTAGCCGGAGTGCAATCTCGTCGCCTCATTTATGCGCTTTCCATTGACCATGATCGACGCGCCTTCGTTCGGTATTATCGTAACTGTGCCGTCTGCAGCATTGTCAAATGAGCAATGCTCATGTAAGATCCGAGTGCCATTGAGACGGATGTTAGCCTGATGCTCTGCATTTGAGTCCACATTCCCGACCGTGGTTTTGCCCGGCTTGAGGTTGTAGACCAGACACTCGGCCAGGAGAGGGTCATCGGACAGGTTGACTAGATGGGGCATCTTCTTGGGGGTATGCAACCCCACGAATCCTTTCTCGATGCTTATTCCCAACTCTTCAAGGGCCGCTTCACGCTCCTTGTGGATTTCTTCAGTTTTCAGTAATTTCTCTTCCCATGTTTGGTTGAGATCTGTTAACAGTTTCTCGCTTTGACTCAATTGTTCCGCAATCTCTGCCTTGGATACCTTTTTGACAACGCCGTCGGACGATGTAATACTGACGATCTGCTTTTCTAAGGGTGTGCCTTCAGCATAAACCTCTTCGGGTGGGACAGCAGGGCCTCCGGTGCCACCGGTGGAGCCGCCTCCAAGCTTGCTTCGGAGAAGGGACAGTTCTTCCTTCAACTCTCTAATCATGCGGGCATTGGCATCCTCGTTGATGACGGCGTGGTTCTTGATTCGTTTGGCAGAATCGGCATATCGTAAAGTACTTAGAGTTTCGTCATAATTTATGTCGGCCGGACTAATAGCCGCAATCATGGCTGTCATGCTGTTTCCACCAAGTGAATCCTTCAACAGCCACGTCAGGACACTGTCTCGGTATGGAACGTTTCCGCCCGGGCCCTTCTTCTTCTTCTGTCCCGTCGAGAGGTCGGCCAATGCTGCTATCACACGGCCGAGGGTCGAGAGGGACCTATTAATTTCAGCACCCTCCTTCAGTCGAGCGCCGGTGGCACCAGTCGACGTTGCTCTTTCCGAACCAGCAAGATCGACCAGACTGATTTTGGCCTGTTTCTCCATGTCCATCTTCGTCTCGGTATCATGTTTTTTCTGGGTGAGCATGAGTGTGAATACGGCATGACTTCGACTGGAAGTTTCGTTCATGTTTGTCGCAGCAACCGTTCTCGCTTTGTTACCCTCATCCATAAGATTTTCGATCTCCTGAAAACTGCTAACCACTAACTTGGCCAAATCCTCTACGTAAGGTCCAGTAGAAGGATGCTCTCGGACCTTCAAGTTGCCCTTTGTCGAGGGGTTCAACAGGTCTCGCACTCTTTCGTTGTAAATCTCGAGGTATGATACTTCCACAGTACACCTTGTCGACTTATCCTTCTGCAACTCTTCGATTCTCCCAAACATGTCCTGGCAGATGTTAGGAATTATACCGGCATCCTTCCCGTACCCCATCATCGAGTACGACTTTCCAGATCCCGTTTGTCCATAAGCGAAAATACAGTTGTTATAACCTTGGAATGCATTGTCCAAGAGAGGCTTTCCAAGGTCATTATGTAGATTCTCTTGTCCGGCATAATTTGGGTCTTTCTTGTTGAAGGACCAGTAAGACTTGTCGAATGCGAAGTTCTTGGCCGAATGGTGGTCCTTGGCTCCTCCTTTGGCACTACTCGTCTGTGCAACCTCTGGCGGTGGTGTCAAGGTTGTTTGGTTGCCTTTCATTTCAACAATACATTTTGAGCCGCGGTCGATTTCTAAAGAAGTCAGCATGCCAGTCTAGGTCGACTCAAATATTTCGCAGAGCTGCTCTCGCAAGCAAATTCTGCTACGAGGGGCCGACCTACCTCTGCCATTGAAGGGCCGGCATCGCACCACGACCTTGATGTTTCCACCGCCTGCCATGGTTGCTGGATGAAGGTAGCTATCTTCCCGTCACAACTAAAGCTATCTATGGATATATGGGGGTGCTTGAGGCATGCGACAGAGGTTGCGCGACGGCAGGGTCTAAAGAGGCGGTCGGTTCGGCTTCTGTGTGTCTAGATGCGCGAGGTCGGTGATGGTTTGCGAGACGGTCGCAGACGGATGATTCGTTCACCATGTGACCCAGCGAGACCCGACTGATAGTCACTACCGTGTTCTCATCCTCTCCTTTATCACAAGGGAGGAGCCGGGGGATAAAGCTGGCTCCGTGACCCTTCGGTAGGATGCCAAGCACCCGAGAGTGGGTTGGCAAGCAGAAAGGGAGCGGTAGAGCTAGCGGCGGATCGGCTATGGGGTCGTGGACTATCTAGTATGCGACGGCTCGATGTTAAAATTCGGTCGCGCGCGTTTTCATGTCCCTTTTCCTGTTACTTTCGGGCGGTGTCGTCAAAAGGACACTCGTGAATATCGGTCGTTGTTGACAGGTAAATCGGAGTCGACAAGGAATTTTGGTTGGCGGCCGTCAGTCAACAATTATTGACAGTGAACGCGATCGCGACCGCCGAAGGATTAACCCCAAAGGGCCCATTAATTTCCGCCTATGGTAAATGACCAAACCAATTTAAAAATTCACGTGCCAAAAATACTAAATCCTGAGCAGCTGTCCTGTAGTCGCAGCTGCCTGAATGCCTTAGCCAGCTGCAATTGACTGTCGTCGAAGGAATGCCTGACATATTTGGCATATGAAGCAGATGAACGCATAACATGAATTAAATGAGGATGCACCTCCATGTGTACGTGAGTTGAGTGAAGAGACTGGTGACTAGGAGACTTGTATGCTCATACATAGTAAATCTACTCATATACCTACCTAGTCATTCTATGTCACTAGGTTGCATCTGAGTAACGTAACTACATGCAGAGGCGTACATGACATGCGATGCGATGTTTTGCTTATATAACAATGGGTGGCCACCAAAGGCTGCATCGAGTGATGCAAGAGCCATTTCTTGGGTTATAATATACTGAAGAGCATGATTTCGGCTACGAGCTACCTAGCCATTGTCAATTATCTACGTTGCTTTCCCCATCTACGTGTAGTAAACTTAGGCTATATGGGATGATAGTAAGAAGCCTTGGAAAAATACTACTGGGGCCTATCTTCTTGACCCCAACCAAAGCTTGCCTGACATATAGTCTCAGACTCTGAAAGACCTCGTCCGACAGGTATAGGTTGACTGCACATAGGTAGTAATCTAAGTAGTGTAGATCTACTTGCTTAGGCCGAGATCCTTGATCAACTGCCCCCTCGTAGTAGACGGATAAAAGTCCCTGTTCTTCTCGAACGTCTGCACCGCCAAGTCGCGGTCCAGCTCGTTGAGCTTCCTGTATAGCGGCCTGACGAACTTCATTCGACCAACGGAGCCGACCAGCTCAACCACGCCAGGCAGTTCCCGCCTGTCACCGGCCGCGAGCGCGATAGCGTAGTATGCTGATTTCAGCTCCACGTTCTTCGAGGAGCTAATGTTGTACGTGGTGCCCAGAAGATGGGACCGGTCGGCACTAAGGGGCGGCGAGAAGTTCTGCACGGCTTGCAGGAAGACCAGTGCCTGATTAGCATTGAAACTCTCAATGTCCTTGACACTAGGCGTGTAATCCTAAAATTAAATCAGCGTTTGAGTCCAGGCTTCCGCTAAGGTATCTTGGCCGTAGATATAATACGCTTACCGTCTTCTTCCATTGCTCGGCGAGAGCAAGGCAACTGTCAGCGTAAGCGGTGTTGAAGTCGGGCTTGGGCGGCAAGCCTGGCTTGTAGAATCGTTCCTCCCACGGGATCTGCGCAATCTTTTCCTTGATCTCCGCATTTCCATATGCCTCAAAGAAATCAAGGAATGTCGTCTTGAATTGGAACGAGTCGAGGGACTTGTTTGCCCATGTCTTGAAGTAGTGCGGGATGAATTTGTCGAAATGCTCCCGCCCAACTAACTTGTCAAGGTACCAGAGAAAATGGAATCCCTTTTCATATGGGACTGAGCTGAACGCATCTTCCGGGTCAACACCCTTATGGTTGATGATGAGTTTGGTGAACTCATGGTCAGGCCCAAACAGAGCAACAGAGTCCTCTAGAGAGTTCATTAGCATTTGCACAGCGTTGATAGCCTGAAGATTGCGTACCGAGAGACTTCCAGCCGATAATCGCCGAGAAATCGAATTGGGGATCTCCATGAATGACAGCGTTAATTCGACGCTCCAGGTACATAGTCCATCCTTCGTTGAGCCAGCTGCTCGAGCATCAGCCATATACCAGAAGGGCATGGTTAGTTAAACTTACAAGTGTTCCCACGACGCACAGCCCACGAGGTTACCACTCCAGCTGTGACTTAGTTCATGGGCAATCACGTCAACGTTTTGCCGGTCTCCGCTGATGATGGTGGGCGTAGCAAAAGTGAAGATGGGGTTTTCCATTCCTGGGACTGTTAAGCTCGAGAACAATAGTCATGAGAGGCGGAATGATCTCACCTCCATAGGCAAAACTAGGCGGCAACACCAACACGTTGTATTGGCCCCATTGGTAGTCAAAGACTAGTTTCTCTGCGACTTCGAGGAACTTATCCATATCTGCCTCGAATTCCCACTTCGCAGCCTGGATAGCCTCCGGCCCGGTTGCAACTACAGACCGTTTACCAATAGGTGCGGTTTTAAGGTCTCCCTATTCAGGATTCAGAGGTATCAGCAACCGCCCTGTATAGGTAACATTTCCTAGGAGTCACAGAGACAGTGATCGAGAGTGACCTAGGAACGCACGACTCTAAGCCGGATGGCCAAATAGCTCCCTTGTCTGATTATGTTGAGAAATGAAAGTTCCTGGGACTGACCGATGCCAATGCGAACAGATACGACGGGATCGGGACCTTCTGCACGAAGCGGAACAGCTTATCACCCTCCCTCTCGGTATCCGAAGGCAGAGGAACACCGCTTGCCACTACCGGTAGCGGCGAGGTGATGTTGAAGTAGAATTCCGACTTAACATCCGGCGTATCTTGACACGGGAAGATGGACCGGGCTAGAATGGCTTGACACTGCGAGTAGACATATGGGTGCTTCTTGTTACCCGTCTGAGCCGGAGTCATCCACTGAAGCCCAACACATTCCTTGGTGGTTTCCAGAGCAATGAACAGCTTGGCAATCTCGCCCCGAGGCACGCCTTCGGGCACAGAGACATGCAAGGGCGAGCCATAGGGCTCAACCCGGTCCTTGATAGCCCACGGTGTGGCGGTCGAGTTCAGTTGGACATCTGATATAGACAAGTGGTTGGTATCGAGAATAATTTCTCGGCTATCCTTGTCAGTCAGCGATTCCAACTCGAGGACAACGCAGCCCTCTAGGAGCTGTTTCTCAAAGTTGATGTGGAAGTTGACAGTCGTCTGCTTCATGCGCCAGTCGCCGTAATTGGCAAGGGTGTTGGGATCGCGGGGCGCCATTCTCTTTGGGATGGCACTGAAGCGTCGCAAGTTGGGTTGCGGTTGTGAGAATGACGGACTACGGATCGTAATACAGAGGCTCTTGAACAGAACACTGCCCCTCGCAAAGTTATTCACCACTCGCATAAGGCCAACGTGATGTATGGTCCTTCTCACGGCTGACTTCCAGGCTGCCTGCCAGTTCGGGCTAGCTCAGCTTGTCCTTCCTACCTGTAGGTATTCACACCTGCCCGCATTTCCTATCAGCGATAAACCTCTTTCACAGGTGGTCTGTGCAACATTTATCGCCGTTTTCCGACTGGCCGATCCGACTACAACCTTACGGCCCGGGCCAGCCCCTATTTTCTTTCGAAGCTAGCCCGCGAAGAAAATAGCCCGAACAGCTGCCCGAGAGGTTCGTATGGGCATACCCAGCATCCATGTTGTAATCGCCCTTCAGAGGTGGTTGCCTCTTTACCTCGGTGAAAATGTCGCAGTTCTCTCCATGAATACTGCGTATTGCCTACCTATGCTGATACTACGCGCAGCCAGGAATTCGCAAGCCAAGCAGCTTATCGCTGACTAGGGCCCTAGTAGGTGCGAAGATTCTGCCATGCTTCAGCCACCAGCAAACCAGGCTGAGACGTCGGTCCCACTAGTCCCAGAGCCTGTGATTCGCCTGTCTGAGCCTGCATCAGACCCTTGCAGGGAGAACCACAAACCTCAACTTCGCGTACACTGAAACAGTCGACCAGAAAGAACTTTTGACGCCCCCAGACCAAGTTAGAGGCGGTCTCCACCACTATGGCTTGGTGGTTTAGAATCCTACGCGGCGAGTTGGGACGAAAATTTTCCTACCATCCCCCCAAGACGTTTGAGGTGCATGAATGGCGTTCTCGATAGTGCTACGACTGAAAAGAGCCACTGCCACTGCCACCACTTCAAGCCATATCTATGTAAAAGTCGATGAGGAGTGCTTCGTGTAGCAGATGCATCAGCACCTTCACCCACGGCTTATTGGAAGGGTCTATTCTAGATGTAAAGGTGGCGGTTCCCAATATGTCGGTTTTCGGTATTGAGACTCAGAAGCTGGGCCGGCATTATACCAAAATCCCCCCAGCTCTTCGATAGCATCATAGACGAAACGCTACGGAGCAGAGAAGAATTTATCATTATAGGGGTAAGCTGTTATCTCCGAATATCAATAGGAGGTTTTGAGCGTCGACCGGAATCGTGGGGTTGTCTCGGTGATTGTGGTTGTGCATCACTCCTACTGTGACCATGCGCGTTTCTTCCAGGTTGGGTAACGATGTGTTATTTTGGGGCGTCAAAGAGTAGGCGCAGCACCGTGCTTTTGCATATCTACGATGTAGGAGCATGTAGTGCTTTCTATGCAGCTGAGCACAATTTCTCGATATCGCCGTGTTGCTGAGTAGCGCATGCATATATTTACAGATGCTACGCATGATCGTGTTCCCAGACCTCAGCTATCAGTTATTCAGGCACACCGCTACTGAACTCCTGTCTTCGGCGCCCTCATGCAAGACGTAGACAGTCAGCAGATCTGAAGCTCGGCAAGTTCCTAGTACGCCTAACCATAAATTGAACGGGTGTAGTTCATGCTTGACATCCAGCACTTAAGTTAGGACGAAGCTTACGGAGTACCTCACGGCTCCCTAATTAGCCAATAGTTGATGACAGGTTCTAGACCTGTTAGAGCGTATGCGGCTCTATCCAGTATTGTGGGAAGCGGGATATGAGGGACGAAGGTCCCGGAGATAAGTTACTCTGAAAAGCGATTTGAATAAACCATGGAGGTCTAGGTTTGAGGAGATGGATGTGCGATCACCTGTTCATGCTCTCCGTTCATCAATGAGGATGGCCGCGTGCCCGTTTCCTGCAAATCATGGTTCGGATTCTTGATCGTTGAACTTCAGGTACGGCTCACCCGGGTAGCCAACCTCGTGCATGATACGGAGCAATCGGTCTGCGCTAAGGCGGCAGAGTGGGTGGTGCTCTACCCGTCAACGCTCGGGTCGGGTCTTGGCCATCGGGAGTAGTATACGTTTTGAGCGTAGTAGAAGCTCTGCAATGCCCATTAGTGATCGACGACTGGTTTCGTGCGTTTCTTACCTGCATTTCACTTGCATGAACTCCTCCTCACCTTTACCAACTTCAGGACTTAGACGGATGAGTACAAGGTATTTCGCACATCCCATTTAATGTCATGTATGATGTTTATGAAAGGAGTGCTCGGAGTATAAACACATTGAATAGGGCACTGGACGTGGTGGAGTCAGATGGTCAGAAGAGCACTTAGATGGTATCCGCTAGGTAGTCAAGTAGTCTAACATATATGGTAGTCAAGTAGTCTAACATATATACTACTACAGATACAGTATGGAATATGAGTATGGGTAGCTTAAATGCAAGTCTTAGGCCCGGAGCAGGGCTTCCTCAATATAAAGAAGCTTTTCCTAGGCAAGCCCCGGCTGTGTCGGCTGCCCTGAAACCGGAGGTGAAAATGTCATCGCCGTTCGATAGATAGAGACAAAAATGGATAGGTACCTGTTGCTACCAGGTACCTGATAGCTACCTAGCGCAGCGTTGCCATGTGGTAGGCACTACATGGTGGGATTGTGGGGAACAAGGCCATTAAGAACCAAGAGTTATTCCTGTGGCTGTCTGCGGCGATCCGTTGTTTAGAGCCACGGACCTGGTCCTCAATTAGTAACGTGAGTTGCAATGCACAGATCCTACTACTAAAAAGAGTGATGGCTTGTTGGGATGGGGCATGGAACCAAGCTGGCGGATGTGCATTCAAGTAGGTAAGTGGCACACACGCGCCCTTTCATCTTGAAATAAAATACATCGACAATATCCATCTTGAGGCTGGTTGTCGATGCCTATTGTAAGACTGGTTGAGTATCTGCCAAGTCCTGGAGCACATGCCTCAATGTGCGCAGGCGGTGAGAGGTTGGAAGCAGAGGTGCCCCTTGGCCGGCACTTCCAAGTCCCTTGAGAAAAGGCTGTTTCAAAGGTTTCCAGAATCAAACTACCCAACTGGGATGCTGGGGCGCCGAGATCTGGACGGAAAAATCGGCATTCATCACTCAATTGGCACGCGGAGACAATCCCTTATTTGATATAGAATCTACTAATAAAGAATATGTACCGGTGGTCTGTGGGTATCGAGTTGATCTTATATCTCCATACCTACATACTGACAATTGAAACATGCTGGCCATTACCAGAACCTCGATCTGCCTGCTCTGTCCTATCTCACCATTCAGTGCAACGTCAAGCTACCCTTCTTACATGGAACAGAAACGGCACACTGCAGCTACCTCGAAAGAGACTGCATATATTACCTACTTATGTGGTGAGCGAGTCTTGGCTCTTCTCCAGAGCGGCAACTCAATCAACACTTCATACCAGCTCAGCGATTCAGACGAATCAAGACTCTCAAAGGATAAGCTGATAAGTCTGAAACTTCATTTCGATGCTGCAACCCCGCATTCCTCCATGAATATGTCATGAGAGCTTTTACAAGCAAGCTCGATGGTAAAACTTGACGCCTGGTGGCAACCACCTACATATTCCTCTACCATTGGCTAGCGAATTACAATACTATATTTATTTATGCACCTTAGCACAGGCGGTTCCATATGCTGAAGAAGTATACCTAGCAAACATCCATCAAGAAGAAGCTTGCTGCGAGCTTCGCGAACTTCCTGTCGCCACGATTACTCGAGACTTGCAATGAGAGTGCCTTGAGTGCCCAGTGCCAATGGTGTCATATCGATGGCTGAAGGCCCACAGCAATCAGCGGTCTTTACGCCGATAGGCTCAACATGGCCTCCAAGCTGCCAGGGACTGCAGGGACTGGAGGTCCCAGCCCAAGTTGCCAGGAACCCTAGGAATATTGCGCCATGATATCGGATAGACCCCTCAAGGATACTCGGAGAGATCTCGGCTGTACATCAGATCCATCGCGGGCGGGGTAATGATGGAAATCAGCATAATCCCGCTTACAATACTAGCCCCATTCTGCCTACAGTAAAGGCCTCAGGATGGTAATATTGTACCTACTCGCCTACCTACCCTACCTGCCTACGTGGCTGCGTGGTATTATCCATGTGTACGCGCAGGTAAGCATCGTGCAAGTTTATCGAATATCCTGCAACTGAATACTACTGGGCAATTCAGATAATTGGAAGTTGGCCTAACACAGTTGATACCTGGGTAAGTAAGATAGGGCTTTCTAAGGTCTTCTCGATTGCACTTCCGTCTCATATGACCGGCAGTTGATTGTTTCAGCTTGGTCCCTTAACAGCAACTTCAGCTTGAAACGTCCAATCCAGGTTTCCTAGCGTTTATTGATCTCCCTGATTGGGGCTGGGACTTCAAACGAGGCTGATAACTGGCACGTAAATGGAGAAGAAAATGTCTCAAGACTCTCAGTGCAGCGGCATTGGAAACTTGTCGTGCTATCTACATAAGATACCCGATCCACGTTCTTGCTGCTGGTCACCACATCGTCTCCGTATGGGGTTGAGGAACGGTCTTGTCCACTTCCGCTTCGGAAGAGTCTGACACTATTCCCAGATTAATATCTCGTGGGTCTGGAACTCGACAGTTTCACAAACGCCACGGCGGCAAAATCGACACATAATTAAATGTAGTCCATATCTTAGATCGTTATACATGAGGGCTTGCTGTTTCCCAGTATTTGCTGTTACAGAATAGGTACATAGAACGAACACATGGGAGAAAACAAGACTGAATAGAATTGGGCCAAATGACATCTTTTCCACCTGCCCGCTTGGCCTAACCTACTTCGTAGCAGATCTAACGCATAACGCCGGTTGTTAAGCTCAGGTATTAGTGCTTCCTGTGTCAAAAC
Organism: Xylaria sp. JS573; assembly: GCA_000966885.1. Classification (NCBI taxonomy): domain Eukaryota; kingdom Fungi; phylum Ascomycota; class Sordariomycetes; order Xylariales; family Xylariaceae; genus Xylaria; species Xylaria sp. JS573. The sequence goes on along the minus strand of JWIU01000011.1, from coordinate 395,929 downwards.
CCTGTCGTTGACATAAATAGCATAATAACACGCCTTGGAATAAGTAGACGATGTCTTTCACGATCTCCCTCCTTGTTTCCTCCTTTCGCTTTGCCTCAGATGCGAGAGCTGGCTTGCAGGAACGAACAGGAAACATCCATCTACGTATTCTGTAGTCGGAATGGAAAGATGACGCGGGGTTAGGCCTTGGCCGGAATCTGAGTCTGGTCCTGGTCCTGGCCTACGGACTACTTCGTACAGCAGTACCAGGTCGAGGCTTGGCGACGCACCGTTACGAAAGACTAAACCTTTCTGAGACTCGGCTACAGCAAGCACAGCGCGTCACGACTGGTCGGTTACGCCCTGACGTAGCCTCTGCATGGAATGAACAAGCAAACAAGCACAACCCTTCTGATTTCGAATAATACCCTAATAAAGAAAAGAGATGCTATGAAGTCCATGTCAAAATTACTTGGTCTGGTTGTTCACGTTTCCGATGAAGCTATCCCCGCGTTCCATCAAGACGATCAACACGAACTGTTCTTCTAGTGGGTTACGGATCAATGATTCAATCCGAATCTATCAGCGTTTCCGAGCCACGCGACAAAATTCTCCGGGGCGGCATGCGCATCCAGTCCTTTGGGATCGCATCTCCAACTAGGGAAAGCTAGGTACATAGCTCTGTGACGTCTGCCGTTCTGTTGAATAGAAATACATTTACCAATAGCGCAAAACCGCAGAAACCAGCAAGTAAAAATTCAAGCTATGTAGTAGTAACTATTCACTTCGGCCGACTTCTCCTAGACGGGCAGGTGATTACCTATCATGTTGATGTATGGGCTGTTCCGTCGTTCATATAAATCAGCTCGTACCCGCTAAACATTGTCGTTCTTGCGCATCGCCCAAGTAGCTAAAGGCAAGAAACGCCCGTGATCTTGGTTTGTGAGATTCTAATCATCAGCGGCAGCATACCTATCAGTGGCGACCACAGATGTTTCATATGCGATAGACACACGCAGGATGTGGTGATCTTGGGCGCTTGCTATCCTGGGTGGTGAACTTCCAAGACAGGTGATCAACCGTGGGGCCTGTCGAGATGTTGAGGATAGATCGAGCGATGCGCAAGCTACCCAGTTTTCTGCCGGCAGAGTGGTTACGATGTGCGACCAAGATAGCCCCAAGGATATTTCAGTTGTCTATGTATGTAATTCCGCCTGTGCCGGTATCGCCACGTACCGAAATAATCCTGTCGTGGAAATATCGACAATCATCACGAACTTGGCTCATGGTTAATGTGAGCCGAGTTACAGATCTGTACTTAGGCATGGCCTAGCAGCCTCGGAAAACTTCCTAACTTCAGTCATTGGTCTACACTGAACTCTTTACATTCAACTGAAGGGAAGTATCTGCATGTAGAGGCTATCGTTCAGTTGTATCGGTCTTGCACGTTGATATGGCCTCGATTGGTGGTTGAACCCTTCTGCCCTTCTGGTTGACCATACATAGTATGCATCCGCGTGCGTGACTGTCATAGTTCTAGTGACGCATTCCACATTTCTCGCACATACTAGGTAACCTGGTCACCTTATTACGCAGATCATAATCCGGAATCGTGTCAGCACGCTGCAAAGAGAGGCCACTTGCGTGGCCTAGTATATACATAGTATGCATTTGGGTCATATTATCACTCATGTAAATACATAATATTCAGTTGTGCAGCACCTTTCAGCACATACTGCGTACTTAACTCTCACCGAGGTACTATGGTTACATAGGTTAATTAGCCTCGTAACAGCATATCCTAATAATAGCCTAGAGCGGGCTGCCCATTATCGTTCAAGGGTTTGAATTACACAGTAATTGTAAAGCTCTAGAACCGAACGCCTTCATTTGGAGGCGGATATTATTATAGCACATCCAGTCAGCCATCGGGGTTTATCAGTTTTCGCCTTGTTTCAAGCCCTCGAGTCATCTATTTCTTGGCGTAAGTGTTGCGTGCGTTCTATGTATGTACTCCTGGGGCCAGTACTTAGGTAGGTGGTTGCGCTGCTTCGTCCTTCCCATTATCATCACGTCGTCCAAGGATCTTGCAGAGGAACATCCTCTGGAGGTTGCTGACGACATGCAGTCTGCGGTGCCGTTCCCCAGTTGCGTCACGGCAAGTCTCCCGTCTCCAATTAAGCAATATTATAAGGTTTACCCTGTATTGGAGTAACAGGTACCTCGACAGATCCCCTGGTCCCCCCTGTCCAGCCGCTCGCTCGTCCCCCTGTCGACCCCTGCTTAGGCTGCTGGGCTGGCAGGGTCAAAGCTTTACGCGGGTGCTCTGCCGCAGGCCTGTCAAGGGCTTAAGCGGTTTCACCATCCCCTGTCATGCAGCGTTCTGGACCTGCACTAAACTGCTTCGCGATAGGCCTTAAGCCCTTTCCCGTATCTACGCCCGATCCTAGACGAAGGAAGAAGCGATACCTTGATCGGCCAGTGTTTGAATTGCTTCGTGTGCGAGGGACAAACTGTGCCGTTTGCAACACCAGAACACCTGCCACAGCCCTCGTCTGCTTCACCTATTCTCGCCTATTCTCATTTCCCCGTCCTCCACCCTCTTGCCGCACGCTTATCTGCGTACTGTGCCAGACTGTACCCCGACCACATCGCCGCATCTTGTCTCACGTCTCGATGTGGGTTGCACCGCAAGGTCTCCTTGCAGTTCCGCAACAGGCACATCGAGGGTTTGCAGAACTCCTTTGTTTTATGACATAGAGTACAGAATCGGACGGCCCTGTGGACTGCAGACCTGACGAACCATGCCCAAATATACATCTATCCCACTCCCCCGTTGCCTTCCCCATATGTCTATCATTATGATGGACAGGGTTCCTGCTGAAGTGTCTGCACCCTTCTTGTCAACCGAGAGGAGCGTGCGAGAGCCCACATCCAGTTACATTCGAGACACCCAGCAACCTCTAGTGTGAAAATATATACATGGGAGCTTTGCCCGTCATACTCGTCGGCCTATCAAGTCCATGTTAGGAACTGTCCCCTATTGGCTCTTCCTTGTTTATAGCTGCGTCTGGTAATTAGCGGCGTCTCTCATTACCCTGCAACCCAGCCCTCGCGGGACCAATGGCCCATATAGCTGCCTGCATGGCCCATAGTCATGGCGAGAACAACAGCTTCAGGAGCTATATAACCAGCGTGTTCTCCCCGCAAGCATCCACCGACTCGGTAAGCCCATGATTTTGCCCTCGACTACTGGCAGCTGGACCGCCTATCGAAGCTAACCACCACCAACGCAACAGTTAGTGTCGACAAGCCAGCCTGAGGAAAAGAAGCCGCTCGCGTGGAGGATGCAGAACTCAGAGAGCCGGAAGTATCAGTTGTTCCCAACGCCAAAGCAGCATGTGCCAGCCACGGCCGGAAAACAGCTTGACCCGGAGCAAGCTTTCGCCATGGTGATGGGACAGTCTTCAGAGAAGACGGATAAGTCGAACCTACGGATACGTATCAAGGACCACAACCTGAACAGGAGAAGGAAAGTCAGTGTTCCTGACTTGGGCCCCATGACCACCGTACAAGAAGTGCCAATGGACTCCCGTAAGTAGGACGGCTGGTTACCCGTGTCGTACTTAGCGCTGACTCTGTGTAGCAACGATTCCAGGCAGGCCGGCATTGCATGAAAGATCCATCAGCACTCCAGCTAACTCCACACGGCAACCACATATTGCTGAGTCTATGAGGGAAAGCTTGGATGAAACCCCAGAGGTGGTTATTAACAACCGGCCTTTGGACCTGCAGAATCTCACCTCTACCTCGAAGCCATCACCCTCTCCTAAGGATTTAACCCCTTTGACGATTCCCAACCAGGGAGGGACGATTCCGCGGCTGGCTCAGTCCGCAGCTTCAAGTCGCCTCAGGTCTTCAACTGCACCGCAGGAGCCAGCAACGCGAGCCTCCCGAGTAGAAGAGTCGCCCATGACTCGTGCTGCTTTCACGCCAGCTTCGTCTACTATTTCAACTATGACACCCAGGTCAGCAACGACGGCATCAACACTCCCCACTCCGCTTTCGGCCCCCGCCGAGTCTCGTGGCTCTCCAAGGCCTTGGGAGAGGTCGAGCTCTAGTTTGTCGACCACGACAGCTCAAAGTACGAAGGATCCGGTGGCTATTGCTAAGGCAAGTCTCGAGAACCGTCAGCAATCGAGCCCAGCAAAATCACATCGACGCGGCCAGTCTGAATCGGCGAGCATCATGGAGCGCGGGCGCCCACGGAAGAGAAGCGATGGCAGTGCTATCGGTTGTACTCTCAAACGAAGCTCTTCCAAGAAGAGCAATGGCGAAGATAGACGGGCTTTCGAGACATTGCCCCAGGGATGGAAGTCGAGCGACGCCGCGAAAAATATCGATCATATTGAGGTCAGCTACCTGCAAAAGCAGGCTCTAGGCCAAGCTATGAGGTTTGAGGTCCTTAGAAAGGACGACGTGGACAGTCTTTCAAAGGTAAGCTGCACATGTTCTCCCGCCAATGGGAGTGTCGCTAATCTAGTCGTCAATAGGAACTACGCCATCTTGATGAACGGGCGGAGTATCTTCGCCGCACATATACGTCGTTGCGGGCTGGCCGCCGTAACCTGCACAGCCGCATTTGCCAATACCTACGATCGCCGCGTGTTGCCAAATTCAGCTATGAGTCGATGCTGAAGCAAGAGGAGACCCTGGCCGAACTTGATGCTTCCATCGACGACTGGGTCAACAAACTCGACCACGCGGAAAACCGACGCACGCGAGTAAGGCAAAAGCTGCTCGAACACGTTGCCGCCGCTGCCACCCTCAATGTCGGTAATGGTATTGCCAGTCTCAGTGAAAACCTCCAACAAACGATAGGAGTCCACGTTCCAAGTGAAATTTCAACACCACCTCGGAGCCCAATCAAGGATGGTAGTATCTATTCGCATTCCCCATCAGCTTCACCATCATTGTCACCGTCGACTTCACCGTCGCCGTCATCATCCCCTCAACGCGTGGTTGCCCGAGTCCCCTCGGTCATTCCGGAACTACCAGCTGAGGAGACTGAGGACAGTCTTACCGCCGGAAGCCGTAGGGCCTCTAGAACCCAAACTATCCTCCAGCGGATGGAAAGCATTCGCATTTATGCCGACAGTGATGTCTATGCCCTCTTGGCGGATGTCGAGAACGAGTTCACCAAGCTCAATGGAAGCGCCGCTACCACTCCTGAACCCACCGAACGACACCACTCGGAAGAGATACAGAGGGGTTTGCACCGCGCCCATAGCCACGACGTTCTCAGCAGTGGTCATTCGAAGTTGCTTAACAAGACGCCACCCATGTCACCCCCGGCACCCTCGCCGCCGATGAAGAACTCTCCTCAGGACGGCGAGATCTTCCTATCCGCGGCAGTTTTCCAACCAGAGCGAACAGCCGTTGCTACGTAATACAAAGCGCATCTCTTCCCGCCCCATATCTAATCAACACCTGCTGTCCCCGTCTCAATCTTTTGGGCGTTATTAGGAGCCTCGCTATTTTTCACGTTCTCTTTACGACGTTACTACGATCGACGAATCACGGCTGGCCACACACGATCCTTAGCATTTTCAAGGCACTGCAAGCGTCATTCACTCATTTGTTCGCAACATATTGCATTTATGGTTCTAGCCTGGAGCATTTGTTTTTTTAGATATCGTTTTACTATCATATTCCACCAGCCTCTTCGGCACATTTTTCCTTACCTACCCCTTACTCTCACCACCGGTCACGGCGTTTTGGTTTATTTTCGGGTTATCTATTTTTACCCAGCGGCGTGCGATTGAACGGCTACCAATATACCCAGTGCGTCAGGTGCCGTCAAGCAAGGTTTCCCGCGGCCTAGAGACAAGTATCGCCATTTCACAAGGGGGGCAACTCTTCTGTATTCTTTCCTTTTTTTTTTTTTTTTTTTTTTTTTTTTTAAAAAAAAAAAAAAAAAAAAAAAACCTTCACTCCATTCCCGACTTCCCGATAAGACGAAACAGAACACCAACAGAATCCTCCGAAACAGCTCGTGATGCAGCAGCACCAGGGGGAGCATTAGCCACTGCCGCTCTCAGGATCAGGATTCTCGCCCATCTACCTATCCACCTGCACGACATCGCTCTCTCCGCAGCGCGCACACGCGGGAATGCCCACTTAATACGCTCGACGTGCAGAGATCCTTCCCGATCTCTCGCTCCTTCTCTGCTCTCGCACGCCAGCTGCCGCATCAGAATCCTTCCCGACGATAGCCAGATCAGCCTATCTACATACCTACAGTACTCGCCTGCCTTTTTCGCGCGTGACGGAGTGGTAGCAGCTGTAAATACGGAAGATGTGTGTCACCCGGTTCCTCTTGTGCGAGGATGTGGGAATGGGGGCTTTATTTTTGGATTTTCTTTCACGTCCTGTCTCCTCGGAGGGGATATGTCTCAGTTTTCGGAGGCTAGCCTCAGGAGGGCCCCGTATTGCGTAGTAAGGCTGGCAGGTAGGACCAGCCGGCGCACCCTGAAGGCGAGAGGACCGTCTCAACGACGTATTCCCCTTCCGTGAGAGAGATAGATGGAGGGGAGGAGGGGAGGAGGAATAGATGGACCGCCGTCGAGACCGTCATGATCGCCATACATGAATTGACGCACACATACATACATTGCGCGGAACAGACTGGATAGATAGCTGGACTCCTCTAGACCACCATCACCCTATCTACTCGTACTCGCCCTGTCTCACCTCTAGCCTATCCGTCGTCAAACTGCTTCAGTAGACGCATACGCCACACCTAGGCCTATACGTCGACCTGCGGCCATGGGTTGCATACGTCCCAGGCATGAGGCACATGTCCTTACCTGCCGTACCTACATACCGACACAGGGCCTCAGAGGTCCAGCCCATAGGCCTGTAGGCAGGAATAGACTAGAGTTACGCTTTGTCCTCCAGGATCTCGAGCAGAAAACCTCATATCCCAGACAGACCAGACCCCCCCCCCCCCTTTGCGCTCTCGCTCCATATTGCGCTTCCGTGCCATATCCAGAGAACGCCGACCACGAGCGGTGGTCCGGGCATACATACATACATGCCATACATGCAAGCGCACGCGCTCATCGCATATGTTCTATGTGCGGACGAGCACTGCGGGCTCGGCACGGCAGACGTGTGTAGGATCCCAACACAACACAACGCAGCCCGCCAAAGTCGGTGACCACCTAGACTAGATACCACAACACCTACCTGCCTCGAAAAATAGGGATTCTAGGTAGATAACGAGGGATTTCCGGTGCGCGGGGTAGGGTCCCATACGCGCGCCTGTGAGCGTTCGAGCGTGCGTGTGTGCGCCTATGCGGATTCATGTGCGTATGTACGTATGCTGCAGAGTGCGTACTCGTAGGTAGATCGAAGGACGTCGTTGGCGTTGGATACATACCTACCTAGGTAGATAGGCAGATACCGAACGCATCCCATCATCATCACCCACCAGCGAGCGGCGCAACGCAACGCAACGCAACAACACCAGGAGACCTGGCCTGACCGACCTATGGACGTTTGCTAAAAACGGCGGCCCAATGGGCGGGCGAGGCAGTGCACCACTACGATCCATTGGTAAGTAAGTAGGTAGTAGATGGTAGGAGGTTCACTACCACTCGACGCCTCGATTCCTAGGTTGATCTACATGTAGTCGTATGTAGGTTATAAGGTGGTGTGCTAAATATGTCATGGCTGCAGGGATGGACCCCGTGCGTACTTTTGTATGCAAGTACTATATGCATGCAAAGTGCAGCAGAGAGGTAAAGTAGGTAGGAGAAGGGGGTGTGAAAGATGAAGTAGATGGACAGGCAGGTAGGAAGTACGGTATGTAGGATGTAGGTGTTCACACCGGCAGCCCCTGACGCAGGAGTATGGATGTAAGTGTATACATACTACACTACCTAGGTACCTATGGTATGCGATAAGGTCCACTATGAGGGCGGCGGCAGGGGTACCTACGGCAGAGCTGGTTCCAGGTAGTAGATTGGCTGGAGGGCTCCTGAGGACTGCTTACGGTGGCTGTTCTGATAGGGTACCTGGTGCCTTGCAGCTGCTGTATATTAGGTACGTAGTAGGTAGGGTTCCTACCTACGCTACAAATAGCTAGGCTGGGAGGCAACCTGTAGGTGCGTGGCGTGGTCCCAGGGAGGTAGCTACTGAGGTACACGCCCACAAAGCTTCGGGGTTGGCGATTTTTCTGCAGCGGGAGAGCCCTCGATGATCTGATTGATCGACACCAATTGCAGATGAGAAGGGGGCTTGGGGGTTAGCAGAGGGGGCGGAGAGGATGGTAGAGATCCGCTCAAAGGTGTCGCAGATGCAGATATAGAGGGTTTATCCTAGCGTACATACGAAAAGTACCACGTCCTACCCAACAGTTGTGGATAAGGTACCTAGGTATTGGAACATCCATGGGATTTCTGGGGTTTGAGATGATAGTTTCGCGAACCGGTAACTCGCAATCCCGCGTGGCCATCTGGGGCCACCTAAAGCCGGCATTCGAGAGTTGCCATTACGAATTTTTCACGTGCGGAGTGTTTCCGGTAACGGGGTTACGCCAGATGGCGAGCGAAGGTGCGACAAGACCAGTCACACTACGCTTACCATGAGTCTTGGAAGGGTTACTTTAGCGGTTATGTACCTAGTAGATCATTTAGAAAACGGGAGTGGGTGTTCTTCCATCGATGGCGGGTAAAACGCCAACAAGGTTTTGTTTCATCAGATCATCGTTGCAGACGGACACTGCATGCTATTCACAACCTATCTCCATCCGCTCGGAGTTGGTTGACAGCTCAGAAGGGTAACATCCTGATATCGCCTTGCAAACGGTCGAGCTACCCCTATATACCTGAGACGGCCAGGTATGTGCAGTCCGTCGAATAGGACGGCACATCCTAGGACCCTGGATGCAGTGCGCCAGCCTGCAGCACCGCCGTCCAGGTATCCCCCATCTGTGCCGCGACCGCTTCAGCGGTTCGGCTTTGGTCATCCGCCAGGGCACGGATGTCCTCCGAGGCCGGCGTGCTCGGACGCTCGAGTCCCATCGCATACGCCGCCTGGGCCGCCGCCTCGGGGAACGATTCTGTCCGCAGGGGCGATGCAATCCACAGGAGCAACCAGACGACCTCCTCCTGCGCCTTCTCGATAGCCAGGTGCAGGCCGCTCCGTGCATTTGCGAGCGGATCTTGATACAGGACAAGCTGCGCGACATTCATCATCGGCTCGTCGCCGTCTGCCTGGTCGGCGTCACGCAGCAACTCTACGATCCCGCCGACGTCGCCCTCACCACACATGACATGATAAGCACGCGCGGGCCGGGCTTCGGGATTGGCTTCTAGGTAGGCTTCTTCGGTAAGTGCCGGCAGGATGTCATAGCCTTCCTGCACCCCGCCTTCGCTGGTGTATTTCGTCAAGATGGCCGTGCCGGACGACGCGGGCAGGAACGGGTTCGTGACTGACGGCCCTGCCGTGTTTGTCGCAAGTTGTCCATCGCACGACGGACACTTCAGCGAGATAGCCAGCTCCGCAGCCTGGTCAAGAAGGCATTGCCAGTGAAAATGGCAGCCACAGGAGAGATGCAGGTCGTCAGGCACAGACTGGGTTCCGTCGCCCTCCTCATCGTCGACTTCGAGCATGAGAGGCTCTTCGCAGACTTTGCAAGTGTCCATGCCGGCGTTTTGTCCGATTATGCTGGCTCAATAAGGATCGAATAGTTACGCTTCAGCGATAGAGAAAGGTACGATGAATGTGGTCCGAGGCCAAAGTCTGTTGACCATACGTGAGAGATGGTACAGGGAAGAGTTTGCCTCGAGGACGATCTCGATCCATCTCCGCCATCCGAGTGAACCCATGCACTAGGTTGAGAACGAGTTGCTGGATGAAAAAGATGGCGGTAGTTGTTCGGATGTTTGAATGACTATGTCATTAAGACTTACCGGAATCTCGGTCAGACAAGAACGATTTACTGGACTCAACAGATCTAGAAGGCGATCTATTCCAACGGCCGGATGCTTAAGATGGAAAGACCAAGGACATCATGAAGATTTTTTGCATTCTCGCCATCAGACTCGCGATACCGATACGGACTGCGATGTGCTAAGCGGGAACAGTGGGCCTCGGCTGCAACTTTGGAATTTCCAAGATTGAAATGGTAGTGGGTCACGTGACGAATCTACTTTATCCCCCTCGCTTATCTTGTCGGGTACTTAGGTGCGTCGAATATCAAATCCATTCCCTGTCAGTTTGAACCGGTGGAGTTTTCGACCTGTTCGCGGCTGGCCCCCCTGAGTAAGAGTCATATAGTGACAGCAAGGTTTATCCAATAGTCCCGAACCGAGTCAGCTGAGTTGAAAGAACTTCCTGTAACGCAAGGCCGCTCTGGACCATATGCTGACGTGGATTTATTTATTTACGCAACAATATGTTAGCCAGGATCATTAGTTCCGTGTTGCGTCAACTGGGAACAAGGCATAGGTATTGCTTAAGTGCCGTCGACGCCGTCGAAGAGCGGAGGATGCTGGAGCGAACATGACAAATACATGGGGTCCGGCAATGTTGCGTCAGGCCAGCCTGACAAGCCGTTCGACGCCTCTAATCAGTCCGCTTATTATTAGATCCTCAAGTGGTCGTCGCTTAGCCTTGCGGATGGAGTTCAACGGTCGACTAGTCCTTGACTAGGGAGGCGGCCACGAGGTCAAAACTCTTCGCAAGCCTGTCCCAAGTTTGCCAAGCACATGGGCGTCTGCCACACAACTTGATTTCCCCGTACTGATCCTTGCGCCGTCTCCCGGCGACGACTTCGCGATTTAGTAGGGATAGTCGGGCTTAGCACCGTCCGAGGCAAAGGAAGGGCCTCTTGGGGCTAAGAGGATTTTGGTCCCGTAACCTAGTGCTGCATGTCACAATTTTTTTCGGATCTGCGATAGTGGGATGTCATACGAGGACATGGTACCCTTCTCCCCGTAGGGTTGACGCTATCACCGTCCCTCCCCCTCGGAGAGATGTCCGTGGGCTAGCTTCGGAGGCTTGCTTGGTAGCGGAAAGATAGAGTTGGCAAGGTTGGCTTTGGGACCGGGACTTCGCGGAGTCGAGATGCGGCACCGTCAAGATGAACAGAGGTGTCGGCCCGTCTTCCACGTTTTTCGCAGCATGTGAAAGCGATTGCTAATCTCTCGTCCTGCAGTAGTAACATGAGTCTTCGAAACTAGATTGATGATAATGTACAGCGCCTGAGGTATCTATATCACGATGCTGCACCTGGCAGTCATCTATCTCTCTGTCTCTCTAACCCCGAGCAGATCTTTTGGGCAGACTTTTCAAAAAGAAATAGAATAAAATACACCTCTATATATACTCGTATGCTGTGTTGAAAGGAAACGCGTGCTTGTTGGTGGCATTGTGGACGTTTTCTCGTTCTAAGGGTACCTGCCCTGATCTTGCGCCAAATGCCGGCCGTCCTTCCCTGTCCCGAGGCCGCCCGTTCCACATGCGTCGTCGTCCCGTAGCTCCATACCGAGCTCAGGAAGATCGCTTAGTCGTTAGTCTTCAACAGGTTCTGTGTGCTGTGGGCAAATAGTACCACGTGTGGGATACTGAAATGGCGCAATTACGTCGTCTGTGGTCGTTGTCGTACCCAGCGCTGCACCGCCCGCAGACTAGGGTCCTCAGCCGTCCAGCGCCCCATTGCCAGGTCGGAGCCCTGAAGCTCTTGGTAGATCGCTTCGTCGGTTATCTGGGCAAGTTCCTGAACCGGATGATCAGCAGGAGGAGAAGGAGGGGGAGGATAGCGGGGAGGAGTTTTCTGTATGGCGGGAGGAGGATAGGGGTATAACGAGCACGGATAGGGAGAGTTGGCTTATCGTACACTTCGAAGTTGCTCGTCACAAGCTCTGAGCTGCCGTCGATGCGAGGATGTCGGCCGTTGTCCCTGGAGAACCTGCTCCCGGTACTCAACCCATCTCTGTGCTGCGGCCTGGCGTAGGTAGATCTTCTGGCCTTCGTGTCTCCGAGAATAGGCATCTAGCAGAACCCTACGAAGGCGTAATTTATTAGTGACCTGTTGCCGACGATTCCAATTCTCGTTGTCGCCAAAGACTGTCTATTGTACGCACTGTTTTAACTCGGCTTTTGCTTGTTCCTCCTCGCCGCCGTTGGGTCGTGGTACGGTCACATCTGCCGCGCAGTTGAGGATGTGCTGGCCATCTAAGGCGCATTGTCGCAACGCGGCCCAGCCCTCCGTGTAGTAGTCGTCGATGTTCTGTGGATCCGCCGGAGCTGCTGCGATGTAGTACTGAAGTGTTCGAAAGTCGTCGAGGATCTCGGCAACGCGTACTGTGCGGTATTCGTTGACTAAGTCGATGGTTAAAGAATACCTTATAAAAAGGCGCTTCTTTGCGGCCTAATCTAGATAGAAACGGTGGAGTCCCGACGGTTGTACTTACGCCCGTCCATTTTATTTCGACGAACAGCTTCCCAAACACTATCTCTCAAGTAGTCCTTCGAGTTCAGGGGCTTGGCGCCGAAGGGGGTAAAGGAATACGTCAAAGTCGGTCTCGTTCTGGCGGCTGTCTATAAGGCAGGAAAAGGAGGAGCGGAAGTCCGGCTTAGGGGTAAAAAGGGTAAGGAGCGGCAAAGGCTGCAGAAGTCTAGAGAGTCGTTTGGACGATGCTGGAGGAGCTTCATCATGGACGTCTTTGGCGGCGAATTCACCCGGCTTTTGTAGATTCAATTGAGGTATTACGAGTCAACAGGCAACCGTTGAAGTCCTCACGATATAGGGCTACGAGTAGAGTCGACCGAGAAAAAGAACATAGAGATTTGCATCGATGGCCCCATAAGGTCGTCAGCTCTCTCCCCCCCTTCCCCTGCTCCCATGCTGCCTCTCATCGAATCGGAACTTTTATTGACTACCTTCACGGATAGACACTTGCAAGCTCAAACCCAGCAATCCCAACTGAGCTGGACATGGACATCTTAGATCTTCTCCAGCGCTCTGGGTAGGGCCCTGGCGTGCCTGGGATCTTGCGTCTAGGTTAGGTCCAGCGCCCTGCATCCGGCGCCACAAACTGCAAGGCCAACGTAGGGCCATGAACGTCCCTCGTCGTCACTGGCACAGCACTGGCCCGGCAGTGAGAAATTGAACATGTACAGACAGGGGGGCGGGGACGGAGGATGGAGAAGAGTCGACTGCCTGATTAGTGTCAATCATGAAGATCAGACGGTTACGCGAGGAAGAGGCTCTTGATAGACCACAGGGTTGGTTGAGACGAAAGACGGGGCCTACAATTCAGCGACGCCACTCGTAGCATAATCTCCCAATCCAGCATAGCTCCCAGGCAAAAATAAAGACAGCATGTTACCAGCGTGGACGGCCTATGCGAAGTTGTGACGTCTTGGGCCAATTGAGGGCCGCTATTGGCCTAAGCCACTCCTATATGGGCGCAGCTGAGCGGGTAACCTTTTCGCTAGCCTCGACCTTGGAAACCTGTCACTTTTCCGCACCGAGGCGTTTCCCACAATAACCATGACCAAGCAGCGTGCCCGAAGCTCTGGATCTGCACAACCCGGCCCTGTCCACAGCCTGTCTGTCTGTCCATCGGCCTCTCCTGAGGTTCCCTCATCCCTCAGGGTCAAGACGCGTCTAGGTATGCCGGAAAGCGAAAAGGAGCGGAAAAAGAAACGAACAGAGGGCCACTAGCCGTCTAGCTTACTTCGGTATTGATGACTGCGTGTCCACCCCACGTCAAAATCACCCCCCGACCACCCCCTGCTGAGCTCTTCCCGGCCCTCATGGGTTACCGCCCTCACGGATCGGAGAATTATATACATCAGGTAAGGCTTCTTGGCAGCTGATCTTCTTTGCAGCTGTCAAGATCCTGGATCTGCGGGTGAATCAGATACAAATCGAGCATCTGTCCGAGAAAAGCATCGCGCAAAGCCAGCATCTGTGGATATGCAAGTGCATCGCATCGATCTTGTGTGAGGTTGCATCCGTGTCCCAAGATGTGTGTAGTGTGTAGTAGTAGTGTAGTAGTAGTGTCGAGTGTGTAGTGTATAGTCCCCGGGGAGGGTGAATGGTACACCGCCTAGCTTATTATATCTCACATGGCAGCATGGTTAGGTTCGCCACCACCTGAATGCTGAATGCCCTATTTTCATCCATATCCGCTTCTTCTTCAGCTGAAACCGCGCAAGGCTGTGCATAAGTACAACATGGTGCTCACGATGAAACATCCCGTTAGTTTGGGTCTACGGGACAACATAGAACTAGTGACACGCGGCGGCGGCGGTGGTAGACGAACCCACGCCTCCCCCAACCTGCTGCCATGAACAGCATAATCAACTCAGCCGCGCCGATCTAAACCTAGCCTTACGCCACACCCGCCCTACCCGCTAATCCTTCTCAGCAATGGCCTGTAATCTCTCATCAATCTCGTCCTCCGTCAGAGTTCTGAATGAAGGGTTCGGGCCCTCCTTGCCGTCCGCCCGAGGGCCTCCAACGATCCCGATCTCAATCTCACCCTTCTTGAAGTCCATGCTGAGGACCGTGCTCAGAGTCGTAATGGCCAGCTCCACAACATCTTCCCAGGTGCCCTCTGCACGATCCTTGTTCTTGAGCTTCTTCTCCAGGTGATTGAGTGCCTCCTGCTGTTTCGGCCCGGCGGCCGTGCCCTTGTACCCCACGTAGTATCCGGCCGGGTCGCACTTGAAAAGCTGCGGTCCAAATTCCGAGTCTAGCGAAATCAGCGTCGTCGCTACTCCATAAGGTCGCATGTATGCCTGTCAATAAATGTCAGCGTCGCCGCGCCAATATTCAGCCCGACCTCTGTCGGCAGAGCCTTACCTTTTGAGTGTACACTTGGCTGATGTTGGCCAATCTCTTGGCTAAGACATCGCATGGCATCTCATACCCGTACTCGTATCTGAACTGAGCAGCCTCGCCCTGGGCACGTTGGGCAAAGGCCCGAGCATCCGCAATAGAACCGGTCATAACACAGCCAACCGACGGCGAGATCTGAAAGATGTGGGAGACGGATGAAGGATCGATCAGTTTATCCTGGCACATCGATCAGCTCCAGATCGGAAGTATATAGCCCACCGCAGCCGGTAAAAGCTGAAAACACCTACAGGGACCTTCTTCTGGGAAAGGACGACCGCGCAGTCCTTGCCCCGGACCCCAATCGACATTATGTTCGCAGCGGTGATCGCCTTGAACGCATATTCTGCACAACCGATCCTGGTTAGCCAGCCTTCACTTGTGTCCTTTTGTCTTCTCGTCCTTTCGTCCCTTCGTCCTTTCGCGACTACCGAGCTGACGGCGGGGGGTCCTGCCGATGGCCCAGCTGTGATGGAGGCAACGTACCGACTTGGTAAAGGCGTCCTTGCTCGGAGAAGATGGTAATATGGCGGTCGAAACCTGCGCTTCCTAAGTTCGAGCATATAACATTAGTCGACTGATAGGCTGGGGGCGCTCCGAAAGAGCATAGCATGTGAACGCACCTCCCGACATCGTGATGGATCGTTACAGAAGACGGCGGAAAGAGGATGGTAAGCAATCGCTAAGATGGATCCGGTTGCGAAGCGGTATGGAGTGTAGATGTGCAGAAAGTACGGGATCTGCTCGTCTCGCGGTTGAGAGCGTCGGGTCAAGAGAAACGAGGTTGGATTATTGAGCTGGCCAGCCTTGTTAGCTTTCGAGCTCTGACGCGCACCAAGGTTGGAGCCTTGAGATACAGCTGGAGCCCGCACCAGCAACCGGGGCCTGGAGCTTAGCTGAGCTCGGGCCCATAGTGCGGAGATTTGTAGCGCCGGACCCGGGACCCGATACATCCATGTACCGCGTGGACTGAAACAACCTTGAGATCCATCCATGCTTTGGAATTTTATTGACTATCTATTCTGCTTTTATTGCTTGTCTACGCGACATCTATCAAGTCTAGAAACCATCAGAGTTTGGACGTTCTACGGTAACCCAGGTAATGATGGACGGAATACAGTTGTACCTTTTGAAGCTAGCTGGTAACGTAAATTACCGTGGACTGTGTGGGCTGGTACATAGATGGACGGGCTCAATCGATACGGTCCCTATCAGTAGATTTCTCCACTGAAAAGTGAATTCTCATCGTTACGGGCATCGTATGCAGAACTGAAGCTCTAGCAAAACCTCATTACCAGTTGACTTCTTCCGAAAACATTCCTCTGCATAATACAAACTTGCCCTTGTGTATCTTGCGAACACAGCTCCCCTCTATAGGCACTGCATTCAAGTTGCCTAACTTTGAATTCGCTGAAGTCAATTCAACCTGCGTTCAAACGTAAGAACTGGCAAAACAGTCCTGAAGTCTGGCACGTGGAGCACCTCAATTGCGGCTACTCAATTCACATTAGCTTGTGACGACGGCGGCAGTGGTTCCGCTTGAGCAACCTCTACCCTGCCGATTGCTCTTGTCCCTACTACCGGAGTTTACGTCTCTACCTACCTACACCAATGTCTTCCAGAGTTCCGGCATGGAAGCGATTGGGTCTCAAACTCAAATCTTCATCTGAGGAGCAGAACCAGAATTCTGTTTCGCCCTTGCCTGACCACCGGCAAGATCCCACTGGGCCGGTGAATGCGAAGAGGAAACCCTCTGGTGTTCCTGCCTTAGACCATTCTACGAAAAAGGCCAAGAGAGACAATGCTGAGAGTCAGCAGCCTTCTCAGACACCCAAAAAGGCCAAGTCTGTTTCGTTCGCGGCCGAGACTAGTGTATCTAGCCCTCAGTCAAAGGGAGATGGCACACCCGTCCCGAAGAAGCAAAAGCAAGCGTCGAGCAAGAAAGCCGCCCCGGCCCCCGCCAAAGCGCCCAAGCAGGCTCCTGTCAACTTAGAGCCAGCTCTTGCATATTTACGGCATTGGCATTCATCCAAGGACACCTGGAAGTTCAACAAGAACCACCAGACCAGGCTGTTGGAACAGTTCTTTGCCGACGAGACCACCATACCGGCAGCCGATATCAACATCTTCTACGAATACATCCAGGATCTAAAAGGGGCTGTCAGAACTAGGTTCAGGGAGCTCGCCGCTGGCGTCAAGGCCCGGGACGTGGAGCAGGGCGCGGGGGTTTTCTCTGGCTCCAAGGAAGTGGCCGAGAAGAAGCAAAAGGACTATGAACAGGTGGTCGCAACTGTCCTGGGCCAAGAGAGGACACCCGGGAAGCGTCGCTTTAACGAGGTAGACTATGTGCTACGAACCGCCGATGCGGAAATGCGAGGTCGGGTCGTCAAACGCATGCGCGCTGAGATGGTGTTGGATGAGCTATCTGGCGGCGAGGAACCCGAGACGGCGCGGACGGCTTCTGCGGCGAAGGGGCGGGACGGTGGGGAGGCCGGCGTTGCAGCGAACAAAGATACGGAGAATGGGGTTGACGGAGGGACGCGGCTCACGCTGAATGATGGTCCCCAGCAAAGGGTTAAGCGCAAGAGGAAAACGCGAACAGCTGTGGTCGAAGAAAGCAGTTCTGACTCAGATTCCGATTCGGATAGCAGCAGCTCATCCAGTAGTTCATCATCTGACTCTTCCGACTCCTCTTGAGACAGACTTTGGATCTGTAGATGGCGGTTAATATAAGCAGACCTCATGTCCCTATTATTAGGTGTACTAGGCAACGATACCCAAACACTACACAAAGCTCAGAGGAGACCGACCAAAGTGTCCGGCCAACAGTACATGTTAATGTGGGCTAATATCATTTATAACTGTCATTACTTAACCATGCACTCTCAATTCCCGTATAATTCCCATATACTTCCCGTAAGCTGATCAGGATGCCATGCAACATGGACAACGATGCTTGTTATGCAACCCAGAAAACAACATCATGAAAAGGAGAACGCCATATAGCCCATGTAACATCCACAGCGTCCCAAAAGATGTAGGTCAAGTTACGAACGTCTACCAGCCGACAAAATTGTCGAAAATAAGATATTCAGACTCCGAAAACACTACTGAAGAGATGATGGCCGGTGGAACCAAGCCGGTGTCGAACACCTGCGTCACCTGCGCAGATTCCCCAAGACAGTGCTTAGGCATCGATGGGATCTTCCAGATACTCGTAGTCGTCTTCCGGTGGCAGCAACCAGGAGGAAGCAGCCAGACCCACCGCAAGCAAGACTGAGACGCTTGCACTGACGATACACAAGATCCAGGACCAGTCCAGGGACCAGCCAGGAATCGCGAACTGAGCGTCGTTGTTGAAGAGATAGGCCTGTCCCCCCAAGGTGGATTAGAACTAGTGTTCGAGATACGAGGTTCGTACAACAGAAACCTACCACGATGCCCATACTGGCAAACTCGACTAGGGCGTCGGCGATCAGGAAACCCCCAATCAGCTTCCAGCCGGTCTCCCGCTTGTATTTGCCCCCGGCTATGACGACCAGGAAGGTGATCAGGGTCGCAAGCTCGACGATGGTGCCGAAGGAGATGAGGAAGCCGCTGCTCCGCCACATGGAGCAGAAGAAGTGGTCGTCGCGGCAGTCATCGTCGGTGGGGAAGGCGCGGCACGACGGGTCGTCGACGGACGAACAGCTCTTGTGCAGGCCGATGTACTTGGTGAACTTGGAGCCGGTGTCCGCGGTGACGGTATACGACACCCAATGCGGCGTCAAGATGGACGTCAGGGTCATGGCCGTTGCTGTGGTGGTGGGGTTGCGTTAGCAATTTCAGCTTTTGCGGGGGATTCGAAGAACCCGTGATTCTCGTCCCATCATCATCATCGTCGTCGTCGTCGTTGTGATCACCATCATCGCCATCTCCACCTTGGACATATCATCACATCCCTCCCCAAATTCGAAACCGGCATGCATGTATAAATGCAAATTCCCACCCCAAGCTGTATCGCAACCTTGTCCTAGCGAGAGGTTGTGGACGTCGGTGCTTGGTGGTAGAGCCGTTTTGGGTTGTGGGACAGCTAAAGAGAATCATGACGTACTACAGACGAAGACGCCAAGGGCGATATTATATATGATCGGGCGCGTCATCTTGCTTTTTGCGATAGAGGGAAAACGGAAAACGGAAAACGGAAAACGGAAAACCGAAAAGGAAAAGAAGAGAGATCCGTCGACTAGGTGACCTGATTCGAACAGAATCGCAGGGTTGTCCTCATCAGACTGGATGATGGCGATGCTTTTGCTTAATTTATCGACGTTGCTGAACGACGCACACTCCACGGGAGTTGTTCAGTGAGAAAGACGGCGGAGGCGCATGGGAAGTGGAAGAATGGGCCAAAATACAGGTCTGTACGTGCAGGTGGTAGGGCCGGTGGTGTTCGACTACAGTTACGTTGGATGTCGATCATGTGGCTTGGGTGTGATTCAGGTTCCGCCCGGAGTCCACTAGCCCAGATGTCTATTTGCTCATCACACCACAAGGCTTGCATGTCGGCCGAGCTTCATAGGCCTTTCTTGCAGCTTCAGAGGGCCTCCCGAGTCTCTCTGATAGCAGGGATCTACGCTCTCTGTATTGCACAGTACGGAGCGTCTGCCAGACCACGAGAAACCACATGCGCAGCCGCTGCGCACTACATCGCTGACCAGGTAGGGACTGTAGGTAGATAGAGCTACGGCCTTATCTTATCTCCCCACCAATGGATCCCTCTGTCACCTGGCAAGCCGATGGGCAGGCTAGCTACATACCTAAGGTAGTGGCCGTTGACATTTTGCGATCGACTTCAATTTTTAGACGTCCACTGTTCAATGAACTTGTATGCCTTCAATCTCGTCCCGTCCCGTGCGTTACCCAGACGGGATCACAAGGCGTTCGTGTATATGTCTGACCGGGAGAAATTTGACCACCACACCGCGTTTTCGTGGGTCGCCATCATCAAGTCAGGTAGGTATTCAAGAAAAGGAGGGGAAGGGTCCATGGGAATGCTCCTCCTCCCCCATCCCACCTCAGCCCGTCGTTCAAAAGTTGCAACCGAGTCTTCAAAAAGCAAAAGATTGTCGTGCCCCTTGCCGCATGCGTTGCGTCCGGTGAGAGCTTATCGGTCCCCCTCATCGGTCGTCTTCGTGTCGTCCCACGGATCTCTACTGAATCTTTCGGCTACCTGCACAAGTGTCTGCAGCCCCTATCTGCGAATCCCGTCGTTCAGACTGGCGACTGGCTGGTTATTAATCTCGGACCTTGTCGACATGCTGAGCAAAGACGAGTGTCCCCTGTCCAGTGTTCAACCCCAAAACACCACAAGTGTGGCTAGCCCGCAGCCCTGCCCAATCATGTGCGGCCGACATACTTGCATTTCCCGTCTGAATGGTTTTCTATTCCTTCCTGGTTTGTGCGATGGTTTCGAGGATGAGGGAGGGAACCGGTCACGGCTGTGAACCCCGCGCTGAAGTATCGGATGTGGACATCTACCTACACTATGATACCGATCAGATATACTACTCAGCTCTATCCGTCGATGTGTCATCTCTAGCACTAATCACCGACTAATTATACCTGGCCAATGGCTCGCTAGTACAACGCAGTCGGAACCCCGAGGGATGCGGGTCATTGCACATGAAGGCAGCATCACAGGATTCTCGCTAGGGTTGTTTTACTATTGGTCTAGTCCGACTTTCGGTCTTACTCAGAGCCAAAGGCTTGAGGTAGAGAAACAAAGGGGCACGCAATACTCAACACAGTAGGTGTCATCATAAATATTCCTCTACTCCTGCGCATTATGCTCGCATCCGGTCATGATTCATCGCTGCATCGGCCCTTCAACCTCGGTGGCAGCTAATGCGGCGGGAATGTAAGGGCTCTTCTCTAGCGCACATGCTCCGACCTTCCACAGGCCCGTTCGGATCGCGTTGCTCTATCTAATCTGCTCCTTCTCGCTTTTTTTATTATTATTCCCCCTCCACTGTCTATGGAGACTGTATGATGGTTTCTCCTTTCTCTTTCCACTGACATTTCGACTCTTCAAGAGCGATCTCAACAGTAAGGGTGTGCGACCCAAAGTTCTGCGGCATCCTCTTTACGGAACTAGCCCACCCTGTACTAAATAAGTCGAAACCCCACGGGGACAGCACTAATCTGGAGGCTCAAACTGATTCTTTGGAAACATCTGTCATCATTGTTGCTATGAACAGCTGAAGTTGTACATTACAATCTAGTGCCATGTGCACCTCGAGTCTCCAAGCTGGGTGATTTGCGCATTGATAGGAAACTATTGATACCGACCCTGACCTTTCCGTCACGCAACCCACCCCGAATTCGCGGCACATTAACGACCAGTGACAATGGTCGAACACCACCCCGTCCACAACAGCGAAGTCTATTTGTTAGGGTTAGCTTCCCGTCCCACTGAGCCTCCGCCTTCTCCGCCGTCCCCTATAACGCCGAAGGACGATATACCAAGTAATGCCATCGAAGAGCTATGTCTGAACGACGCCGAGAGTTCCGAGGTCCATGTAGAGGCGGGGCCGCTAGCCAGACAGAGAATATCAGGAGCTATCCATGTGCTAAACACCGAGGCGACCGCGCTTCGAAACCTTACCCAACTGTACAAGACCGACGCGACGGCCGCGGAGGGCTTCAGCGCCGCGGCGGAGGCGATAACGCGACACGGTGAGAGCCGGGGGAAGCTGGTGATCATCGGGGTCGGGAAGTCGGGACACATTGCCAAAAAGCTGGTCGCGACCTTCAACAGCCTCGGCGTGCACGCGACCTTCCTGCACCCGACCGAGGCC
Source organism: Xylaria sp. JS573 (assembly GCA_000966885.1). NCBI lineage: Eukaryota > Fungi > Ascomycota > Sordariomycetes > Xylariales > Xylariaceae > Xylaria > Xylaria sp. JS573. The sequence goes on along the minus strand of JWIU01000011.1, from coordinate 374,194 downwards.
CTGCACGGGGACCTGGGCAAGATCGGGGCCCACGACACGGTCCTGTTCATCACCTTCTCCGGGAGCACGCCGGAGTTGCTCGTGCTGCTGCCGCACCTCGACGCGGCGCTGCCGACCATCGTGCTCACCTCGCACACGCGGCCCGACGCGTGCGAGCTCATCCGCCGCCGGCCCAGCGCCGTCCTCCTGCCGGCGCCCATCCACGAGCCCGAGACCGTCTCCTTCGGCGTCTCCGCGCCCACGACCTCGACCACGGTCGCCCTGGCCCTCGGCGACGCGCTCGCCGTCGTCGTGTCCAAGGAGCTGCACGCCACCGTCACCTCCGTCTTCGCCCGCAACCACCCCGGCGGCGCCATCGGCGCCTCCTTCCAGCGCAGCAGCAGCAGCAGCAGCAGCAGCAACAAGGCCGGCCGCGTCGGCGACCTCGCCGTGCCGCTGCGCGACATCCCCGTCTACCAGCGTTCCCGGGCTTCCTCCTCTACCTCTAAACACGGCGACGGCGTCGCCGGGACCGAGGGGGCGGCGTGCGGCGCCGACGTCCTCAAGCTCGCCTACGACTCGCCGTCCGGCTGGGCCCGCGTCGGCGACGCCGTCGCCTCGCCCGCCCGCATACGCCGGCTCGACACCGGGCTCCTGGCGTCGCGGCTGCGCGACATCCCGGGCCTGCTCGTGGAGCGCGCCGCGTGGGTCAGCGTCCGCGCCGACACGAGCATCGAGCGGGCTGCCGCGTGGATCCGGGATCCTTCTGCTCCTGCTCCTGCTCCTCCCCTCTCCCTCCTGACGGGCCCCGGGTACGAGGAGGAGGTGGCGGCGTCGTGCAGCGCGGACTCGATCCTCGCCGTTGTGGAGAAGGGGGAGGTCGCCGGCGTGCTGGAGGCGGCGCAGGTCTTGAGCTGGCATGAATGAGGAGGGTGTCTAGGGAAACAGACGGATTTCATGGACAAGGTATTCATTCATCTGTGAACCTGGCCGGGCCGGGCCGCGAGCACGAGCCAGAGGATGAGATGCTGGGGAATAGGTTCGCCCCCCTCTCCCCTTTGGCGTATACTTGGGATAAGTACCAGGCGGACATTAGACTGGCGTATTTAAGTGCGATATATCAAGCGAGTTTAAAAGCAGGATTTTCGAATTTACATATATAATTTTTGGCCCCGACTTATTAGGTAGTCCGAATCTTTGGGACGAGAGACGCTGGGTTGCGATAGCCTACATGCGTACTAGACGTGACTCCATCGCCATCCGACGGTGTTCTTGTAGTCACGCTGATTACCCTTCGGATAACGCTGATCCAGATCAATCTTAGTAGTGATTTTTGGCATATAAGATTTGATGAGGTTGGATGGTATATCATTATTCATTATGTGGTAACCCAAGGCAGAAGACAGTCGATCTCAAGTATGTGTGTAATAAATACTATCTACATTGGTATGAATCACTCCAGTACGGAAATTATACGAGTTAGGCTGGTCTTCTATTGCTACGGTAAGCAGATTGATATACCTATCAAACGTAATCGGTAGCACATTGAGAGATTTGTCCAAGAAGCACATTCACAATATAATGGTCGTCCCGGAAACCCACAATGCCTCTAGGTAACACGTGATGTGGCCCTGTAACAGCTGTCCGTATACCCTCGTGCCAGCCGGAGGTGTGTCATGTAAGCACCATACGGGAGCAGAGTTTACTAGCCATGCAAAAGGCGAGTCCCAGTACGAGGCTCTTCCGTCGGGAAGGCCGCTGTCACGCCTCAGCGTGTTTGGCCGTTTATGAAACCCTTTCCGCGATGTAGTCCACTCAACTAAGCTTCCCCCCGGAGTTACTAGACGGACGGGCATAGCTGCATCTATCCTGGCCTGGAAGTACGTTTAGGTTTATCGTGGGAGATCTAGGGTAACACTGGGAGGAGCAGACACCATACCATATAGTTCTTGCCAGATCTAAAGGGGACATATGTCCTGAATACATTTGACTTGGCTTTCCGCAAATGACTAACTGATACCGTTTCGGGATTGGGATAGTAGGACTTCATAGTGCCAAGACAGCACTGTAGAAATTTGATAAAGGGGCTCTGGCTGGTACAAGTATTACCTAAAGATTAGAGAGGGGATGGGGCTCATTCGTGAAGGCGTCTGCAGTTTATATGTGAAGGAAACAAGCAACCGTCTTATGGATTCTGGGGAACGGGACAGTTTTATTAACGAAAGTTATAGAATTTACAAGACCCAATATCCTCCGCGTAGATCTCTAACATTCCAAGGCCTGTTAAAAAGGATGTAGTGTTTAGGTCCCTCCTCCGGAAAAAGCAATAGCGTCTACCTACTGAAATTCTAGAGAGTGTGTCCCAGAGACTTCAACCGTCAATCCAGCCTGATCCACCTACAAGTCACATGGAACTATTCCATAAATGGCCCTAAAATATGTATCCGTATTCCCCAGGCCTGACTTTTAACGAACGATATCATATCAACTCAACGAAGAGACGTAGGTTCTCGGTATACGGAAACAACTAGGGATAAGTGCCTAGTCAGTAAACGCTGTAAACAAACAGGGGCGAGGAACCTACGCCAGGACCCACGACCTCTGGTGTCTGCGCATCAATATTTAGACCCTGCTGGACATGGAGCTAGACATGGTGGGCGTGATAGCGGGCGCGTGCCTCGTGGCGTTGGCGAACGCGGCCGAGACGGGGACCGAGGCCGAGACCAGGGGCGCCGGCGGGTTCGCGGAGACGGTGGGGGCCACGCCGTTGGACCAGAACGACGGCATGGACCAGGTCGACGGCGTGGCCAGGGGCTCGGGGACGGTAGGCATGCCGCTGGACCAGACGGGCGGCCCGGCGCCCCCCGCGGGCGCGGTCGGCGTGGCCAGGGGCACGACCGACGGCACCGGCACGGTCACCGTCAGCGGGAGGTCGAGCCCCTTGGACCAGACCTCGGTGGCGGTGGAGGAGCGGCGGTGGCGGGAACGGTGCTCGGCGTCCTGGGTCCGCGACGGGTGCCGGTGCGTCGGCGCGCTCGCCTCCGACGGCGCGACCAGGGGTGCCGCGCCGGACGCCGTCATCGATATCGACATCGACATCGACCGCGGCAGCGCCGTCGCGACGGCCATCAGGCTTGCGACGAGCAGGGGCGCTTGGAACATCATCGTGCGGATAGTAGGTATGTATAATGTCTTGAAACTGGGTCTATAGTTGAAAAGGGGGGAGGTGGGGGGGAGAAGACCGTATGCGTGGCTCTCCGTATGAGGTAAGCAATCCTAGAACCGTGAAGCTATGCCAAGGTGTTCACGGGCGCCTTTATATCACTGCTTCCGGTAACCCCCTCTGGTTGGGGAGCCCAGTCCGCGCCCCATGCGAGCGAGCTTTGCGGTCGATCGTCTCCGTGTGTGCGACGACGGTGCGAGCCATCCGAGCCGGGAACCGAGTCGTACAATCTCGTCATCCGTTGCGCCGCCGTGGTTCGCTCTGTGCTGGCGTAACCTAACCTGGGGCTGGCGGGAACGGGCTCGAGATGGTGTAAAATCGAGATCAGGTCGCACTGGAGAGAGCCCATAGATTCGCCGGCCGAGACCTAGTGGCTCTGCGTTGCGCGGTATGTACGAAGCCGCCGGATCGAAGCGTTTACCGGTAGCAGACGTCTCCTCTGCGTTACTTGTGTTCATGGCGACTGCAGGATCTCGCGTGAACGATCGCGTACCCTTGACATCACATATCATGTAGATATCCGCTGGACCACGTCCATGAGTGGATAGGCAAGGGCGATGTCTCTGTCTGGTGGGGTTCGGTTTCGCGGCACTGGAAGACGTTGGCTTGACGTTCGTGGCATAGACTCACGATGAACTTGGGATGGATCTGGCGAGGTAACAAGAGCACAACCTTGCACTTCGAGCGCACAGAGGAGTTGGGACGAATATGCCATGCCGGCAAAAAGCTTCGAGTAACGACAAGCATGGAGAAGAATGCAGGTACAATAGTAAGAATTGGAACATGACGGCATACAGCGTTCTGTCTCGTTCCTCCCCAAGTCCTTCACTGACGGATAACTCGTTAATTCAAATCCTGGCACGCCTATTCCTTCCCTGCCAATATTAAAATGTGCTGTACAACAGCTACGCAATTCCCAAATTTCTAGAACAGCAGAACACATACTCGTAATTTGTGTCTGTTGAACACTTCGCCGCCCCTTCAAGAACCTGGTGTAGGGGAAGGGGCCTGTAGCAACGACAGAGACCAGAGCTTTGCACCACTCGGTACAACATATCTGGTGATTACCAGCGTAAGTGTACCCGAACTTTCTTCTTTTCCAAAAGCTCGAATTTGTCTTTCGTGATATTGTGTAGCATAACGCTCGCTCCCTGCTTGGATGGATGTAGCCACAGGGGGTAGTTTAGAATCCCACTCAGTAGTATTAACAAAGCAGCGAATTAGATTTCGTGACTGAAGGCTGACGTAGTGGCTCGTGTTGATCTTCCTCAGAGCGCCGTACGTTACTGCTAGGAGTATTACCGGGCTGATCGTAGGTGGTCGAAGAGATCTCGGGGCTGAAATTCGGTCAACCGTGAATGCGGTAGGCGTCGTATCTTCGAGCGGTCGTATTCCATTCACATTAACTTCCCCATCACCGCATTAGAACAGTGCTTGGCCATATACAAAATAAAATACAGTCAGGTTTTTCCGGTGTGAAGGGCATCCCGAATTCTGCTATGAATGTGTGTCGGGGATTCGGTCAATTTCGTCGCATCGATGCTGATGTGTGGAAGCGTTTGTATGCTCTGCCCGAGTCGTCGTATAACGGAGCTCGCCGTTTAAAGTTAAAGTCAAGTAAAGTCTATAAGAAAGACGCGAAAACGAAATAAAAAGACGATGCGATGGTGTCTGGAGATGGTTGACTGGTTCATTTTAAATCATCTTCGCCATATTTAGTAGAGTGATGGTTGTGGCCATGGTGCTGCCCCCGGTAAAGGTTTAGCCGTAGCCACCCAAGGCGACCCTAATGATACTTTCGCGTTTCGATCGAATTCCCCCTCTAATTCCGTTGTCCTAACATCTTGGTCTCGGGATGGCTTCGATGCCAACGGTATCTGTATGTAACGCTCATTTTGCGCTTCTAGTTCTGTCCTTCGTGCCCGTTCATCTTGGCCGTCCATCTCACTAGGGATTGCGTATACGTTTGGATGAGGCTGTACGTTCGGCGGTGCGCTTGGCGGTGCGTTTGGATGAGAAACCGGAATATATGCTGTTGATGACGGTGTCGATACGCCCCATCGACCACCGTCGTACCCTTGGATGTCGGACCTCGCGGACGAAATTGTGTGCTCTCGGGCGTCCATGGAGGGTGCTGAGTAGGCTTGCGGCCCAGCATCCCAGCCCGTTTGACCACTACCACCACCACCAGGCCCATCGAGACCGCCGCGGGTGTTACCTCCGTATTTCATAGCAGACTCGTCATGTCTCGGCCGCATCATCTTTCGCGCCTTGTAATACATGAACAAGCTAGCTCCCAGGGCGGCGAGTCCAGTGAACCCCAGGCCCACACCGATACCAACCCCGATGCCGACGGCGCTTGAAGGTTGATTTCCAACGCCACACGTAGAGTTATCTGTTGCCTGAATTCCTGTGCTTGCGTTTTCCCCGGGAGACCCCGTGGCCGTGGCGAACGTCCAGCCATTCACTTGGACTGCTGCGACATTGGTCGCGGCCGAAACACTGGATGTGGTGATTTTCCAGCTTCCAGATTCTCTCTGGGCGTATGTGACGAAATCTCCAGCCTTAAGCGCCGAGGTGCATTCACCCGTCCCTCCATTGGCGATGAATTTCACAAAGTCATAGTTCCTGTGAACTGTTAGCGCATAGCCGCGCATCATGGTTCCGTTTCCAACCTACACCGGACAACATGCCACGTAGGTGCTGGTGGCATCGAGGGCAGATTCTGTGGCTGTGTAATAGGCTTGCGGGCAAGTAACAGGCCCCAGACTATAGACCGTCTCGGAGTTCTGAGGAAGGGCTCGTTCTTGCAGCCACCAGGCCGTCACTGGTTTGGGTAAACAGGTAGCGTCCCTGTTCACCTCAACGCCATAGCCGGGGTCCCAGGCGGCAATGACCTCGGGGACGTATCTCCATAGGTAATCGCTGCAGCCGGACTGATCGGGGTGCGCCGTCGTGATCGGGATCCAAGAAGTAACGACGCCTTTATTCGTCTCGGGTAGCCGTTCCATTGTGTCCACGGCGTAGGTACAAAAAGTAAGACGCCAGCTAGGTAAAAGGAAAGGAAAGCAAGAGACGGGTCATCGCGATGAGATCGCGCGAGCGGTCCACCACACCATTTTATGGGATGCCTTGCCGTTTTCTCTCAGAAGCAGCCGGGGCGGCCAGGTACAGAGACTCGCATCTGGGGGCCAGGTGGTGATCCATTGCCCCCTCCCCCCCAATTAGCGAGAGCTATTCTTGTCGAATTTCCAAACCTTGCCTGGCCTGACAAGCAGGACAAGACCCTCCAGCAGGATACGGTGGGCCCGGTATAGAAAGAGTTGGTAGTCGAAGGATCGGGTCCCCGGCCGTTTTGATGCTGCAGGGTACCAACAGAAGTGGCTCGCTGATTACCGCGTGAGGCGTGGCTCAGGGGTCGGTGCTGCGGTGCTGCTCTTTGCGATGGCCGGCAGACCGGGGCGGACATCGTAAAAGAGATGCCTAACTGGACTGGCTGGCTGGGTGAACATCCACCCACACAGGCCACATTCGATCCGAATGTCTTGGACAGGTTCCCGACGCTCTTGGCGGGACCTAACTCGTCCATTCTCATTTAGCTTGTACGCCAATTGTTTGCTGATTGGAAGGCTATATGCCTAGCTTTCCAGCATGTTGGAATCCTACCGATATCCTGTTCAGCTTTTCCGCATTGCATTCGGAGAACGGGTAGTTCGGACGGTAAGCACTACCCCCAACTGCACCCATATCAGAAACCATATTCTATGTCTATCGTTCCTTTCAGAAACAGGCACAGCACTTGTACTATGCAGTTGTATGATGGATGAAAAGCGCATGAAGAGAGAAAGGTTTGGGCGGGACTTACGACGACCCCATCAGTCTCGCCTACCAGTCCCGCCCATCATCCCCTTGGAGCCTGCCTGCCTGATCCGTTGGGCTAAATGGAGTATATACCTTAGGTAGGTACCGTTGGACCTGGTCGCTTCGCTGGTGTAATTAGATCGCTTCCATGGAAGCCAGCTTGAGCCCGTTACCCAACGAAAATATAGTAGGTACAAAATGGCTCCGGGCTTCAGCGGCGTACTATGTAGTGGGCAGACCCCCATCCATAATGGTACAAAATGCTTGAATGAATACGATATCTGCTCTGCTTCTTCGGTGCCGAAGTAGATGTTCTAACTTAGTCAGGCAGGCGTCGGTGAAGCTAGCTCAGCTGAATACATGCATGACATCAATACCTAGGTAGGTATCGATAAATGGATGATTACCTGGGTACGAACTACACCTGGGTACCTGTAGGTAAGTAGGTAGTTACTTACAGCGCTTGCTGTTTATGTCAGCGCGGCAACGATGCGGCGTAGCAAAACCCCCATAGGGCTGAGTACACGCCATGCGTGGACCGCGGGAAGTTCCTTTTCAACACCATCCCCAGATTCTGCCGCACAGCTCACGGAATGACCCGCGCACGTAGTCCGTATTGTCCCACTAGAACTACCTCTGCAAGTATCAGGTGTCGTTCTTCGGTGTTAGCGTCCCTATCCGACCTCGTATCACTACTGCACTTCTAGATTACAGAATATGTATGTTGCTGCACATCCCGTCTCCTATTGAAAGACGGAAGACGGCCTGCATAAGTACTTGCATAGTAGAAGATAGGTATACTTACGCGAGGATCGGTTGGCCGTGGCATTAGGTAGGGTAGGTATATGCTTAACTTCTCACATTAGATAATATGCACAAAACGCTCCCGGTCCCCCTTTTCAACCTTGCCCACGAATGCTTGTTATGTAAAGCTGTAATCCTTGATAGCCGAGGGCTAGCCCGATAGGATTTCGAGGCCAGACCTGTTCGGATGCAAATGAACCCCTCTTACCAGTGGATGTAGGTACTAAGTAGATGGGACTCCAAATTGGATTATCTAGATTTCGGTGGTACCGGTTCTGAATGGTCAGGTTCCGAGGAAGTCCACCCTGCCCAGATGTTACTGTGATATTTCCCCCTGTTGCTTCCGCCCTGACTAGTTGACTAGTCATTTACATAATTTCAGTCTGGGCTATTCATCCCATACAAAGGCTAGTGGCAACTCCAGCGCACCAGTATGTACAGGATGTGCTCCGCGCTCATGCAGTAATGATGGCGTCTCCATTCAGCAGTGACTTTTATACGCGGAATGGATGGAAACCAAGGAGAACTCAGCGATCATGGATCATGGAATAGTCGTACCTAAAAGACTCTTTACAATCACATTAGTCCTATTATATTGAAATTCGCCTAGGACATCCCGAAATGTCGAGAAAGTGCTACCTTGTGAAGATCTGCCGTCTGTAACGAATCCACAGTGGGAACTTGCATTGTTCCAGGGGGTGTTCTATGGAGGTGTTGCTATCTGCATGACCTCAGGGGAAGGTGTTCTTCTTGCATAATTGTGTCTCCGTACAACCGTCGCGCCGGCAATTCGCTCGACCGAGCACGCTTTATTCTACCTTGATCTCATTTATGGCTGTTGAGAAGGCCAAAGCGTTTTAAGCGACCCCCCTCTTCAACGAGTTCTGCAGGGAGTGGACACCGCAAATCCGGAAGCCGGGTAGATAATTTTGATGTATGATAGCTTCGTTCCAAGGAAATGTCAATACAGTCGGAACAGCTAGCATAGATGACCATCAAGGAAATTTTCTGTGAGTAAAGAAGAACTCTCACTTATGGGATTGCCAAGTGCTTGTTTACCTGAGATGTTTCTATTACTACCTATATGCAGTAGGGCTGACGCTGGTGGATTGCATACTATTAATTCCCGTTACACATAGGTAGGGCTACTATGGGTTCATCATAGACCAATGAAAGCCTGCACGTATATACATAATAACAACCTGGCAACGTGGCGACCAGGGTAATACCTAGGCCATGCCTAATGAGGCATCCAAGGACCCAACCACCTTGTGATCTCGACGTACATACTGTTTCCATTGAGAGTGACTAAGGCACGGAAAAACTCCGTGGGGGTAGCCAATCAGTTAATAGATACGTGTATGACTTATCAGGTGCTAGGGCACACACGGCATGGCACACGATACAGAAGCCTCGTGACTTGCGACGGCCGTAATGACTACTTACCGAGGCTGTCAATGACCCTCGAAGTCTGTAGGGACAGTATCTCTCTCCCCCCCTCTCTCTCTGTGTGTGCGTGTGTGTGTGTGTGTGTATGTGAGGGGAATTCCAGGTACTGGGGGTCTGGTCCCTACCTAAATATAGGTGTAATGCAGGGTGACCGCCCCTACCGTAACATCCATTGACTCCTAAGACACATAACAATCAAACTTGAAGAAGATAGGTTTAGAGCCCGTTGCGTTCAGCCATACTTATCATTACCCATGTTAACACTCGTAAACGCTAACGCACTCGGATAGCTATTTAATAGCTTAATAACTACTGCCTGTAAAACTTGGGGGCTTTCTAGTTCATAAACCATCGGTTTCGGGCTTCATCGCCCCTAACCCTCGTCTTTAAAGGCCCGTCGCGTTAGTGAACGGCCAATTTTAGGGGACACTCGTGTAGCAGGCCCTTATAGTAGTTATTAAACGTGCCAGTTTATCATATGTAAAGTCTAATGTTAGCCCTAACTTATAATAGTAACTAGGACATACCAATATGAGCTCCGAGACATCTCCAAGAACATCCGGCATGTCTTCCTGGTTGACAGAAGCATCTTTAGAAACTAATTATCGCGTTGTGGTTGCTGGGTGTCACTGATCCCTGAAGGGATCCACCACCAGGGACGATGATACGATAACCCGACTGGTTTATATAGGTGATAGATCTCCTCTTTGGGAGGAGAGAGCTTTTAGACACACACTCAATTTACTCTCCTTGCAAGTGATCACTAGGGTGCCAAGTCAACTTTCACCTAAAACTCGATAAGAGTATAAAAAAGGAAAATTACGGTAGACTTAACGCTACTATAAAGCAGCTAATTTATTGGATCGCAATGACTATCTATAGGGACACTATCGCCTTAAGTATTACGAACCTCGTGACATGGAGAGGTGTATTTGTCGAGTTGTTCCACTAGCCTTCCCTCAACACGCCTGATTGGACTCAAAAGTGAGCACTGTCGCAGCATCTAGGGAGTTGAAAACTGAGTTTGATATAAAACTTGCCCTTGAGGGGTGCGATCGTACATACTGATGAAAATACTGATGAAACAAGAGGACGAGATGTGATAGTTCACAAAGTCAAGATTTAGGGTGTCATAAGAAATTACATACTACCTATGGACGAAGAAAAGAATAAAAGTCTCCTTTATACTAGGTTGACACGGTTGATCATTTAATTGAACTTATTTGAGAAGGCAATTAGCCACTTACAACGAATATTAGGCATTTTTTCCCCAGGCCTAGAGTTGCCGGCCTTTTGATCAGTTCAAGAACGCTCTCCTTCCCAATGCGTATTCCAGAACATCGAAACGGTTAAAGTGACTATGTCCCCCATATATTCGATCTACCAACACACTAGTTAGTACAGATTGCTAGTAACTAGAAGTACCTCACATAGCAACCTCACATCGCGATCTTTACAATTGATATCTTTTAACAACAACCAAACTAGCTGTTAATAGTTGTAGCTGGCTGTTAATAAGACGCGTGTGCGCGACTGAATTTTACTAAAACTTGAAGTGATTGGAGCCTGTTGGAGCTATTGAAGTGAGTTAAAGTGAGGTGTAGTCAATTTAAACCTTTTGAGACTTTGCGTGATGTTTTCGAAGTAAGTGCAGTACCTCTTGAGACACGCAAATCGTACTAGCGTGGATGTAGATCCAGTATTTGATCACTTATCGTATAATATATGGGGGACATAGTCACTTTTACCGTTTTGCAGAACATCTCCCTATTATGACTGACTGAAGGGGTTGAGTCTGAGTAGTAGGCTATCTGTAGGTAGTTAAGGCTTACCATAAAGTTTAACGCGATTGAAAGAAGCTGTCAATCGACTTCGAAATGTGTAGCGTCACACGAGGTTCGACCTCAACACGACACCATAGTCTCTCAGCCTTTACCTAGGAGAATAATTACTACGGCTACCATCTTGGCGTTTAAAAGGCATTTATACCGCTGGGCCTAAGCTGCACGGGTAACTTGAACGAACGGTGACCACCGAGACGATTAAGAACACAGATGCGGCTGTAAGGGGGTCACACTCGGGACAAGCCTCGAATTTTCTGGGGCACGCACACGTATCCCTCGTGTCCCCTGTGCGGATTCGTATTCGCTGCGTCCTTTGGGCTATAGCGCAACCAGATAAGACTTGGAGGCAGGCTACCTTCCCGTTTTCAACTTGTGTCTAAAATGCTCAGTAAATGTCAAACTATTTCGGTAACAATCATATCACATATCGTTTAACGTACGTTTTTACATCACAATGTCAGCACGATACCTACCTATTCACATAACAAGCACGAAAGAGCTATAACTATACGGCGTTACTATCAAGGTAGATTTCGCATCTGTCGACTGAGTGTTCTAGTTAATAAGTCCAGCGAGCGCGAAGTACGTAAGTCACTACGTAGACTCAACGCGTTGCATTCTTCATCTGGCGGTCTTCTGGTGGGTGACACTGCGCCGGCGGACGGTCGCTATTCTTAAAATGGCACTAACTCCCGGGAGCCAGGTCCGTCAAATTTCATGCACCAATGGGTGGCCCCAACCGGCAACTGCCGACCGTATCATGACCCGGCATCAAACAACTCCTCGTGCTCCTTCGCAGCTAGCCGTTACACCTATGAGATAGTCCTAAGACACCACGCGGAGTGCGTCGTTCCCGCCATCGCTCGGAGCCGCTGCTCTGTTGGCAGGACTAGCCAGGAAAAGGGAGGCTGTCTGCATGTAAGTGCCGTCGTGGGCGTTTACCAGCGTGCCCTGCCACGGCGGTCCGATTGGGTCTGTGATTGTCGCTGTCGTCGCGATTTAGTACCTGCTTTGATCTTGGATGGGTTCCAGTTAGCCCCTGCGGGTGTGGAGTGCAACCCCTGCCTTCGAGCTGGAACGTGCAAAGATGGGAAATATGATCGGCGATCAGCAATGCGTCCCTGAGCGGGCCTTCGGACGGCGACGCGACAAACGGGTATAAGTATAGCGCAAGCTCCCGTCGCGGCGTCCCAGCCGGAGCTTTTTTTCACCATTGGGCTATTATCAGAGCCTGGAACCCGCGTCCCCGAACCAATTCCGAGATGCGCGCCAGCCAGATCTTTGCCCTTGCCGCTGCCGGCGTCGTCGGCGCTGGCGCTGCCTCCATCGCGCCGCGGGCCGAGATCGCCCATGATGCCGTCGTCGGCTTCACCGAGTCGGCGTCGAGCCTCGCGTTGAAATTCAAGCCCTTCCTCAAGGTCGAAAACGGCTGCGTCCCTTTTCCTGCCGTTGACGCCGATGGCAACACAGGGTGGGTTGGGTGCGATACGCGGTAGACGTTCATGATACTGACGAGAGTTGGGTCTTTATAGCGGCGGTTTGGACACTACCGGCGGTTCGAACAGTGAATGTGATTCGAGCACCGGGCAGGTGTATACCCGAGGCGCGCAGTCCGGCGACAACTTTGGCATTATGTACTCTTGGTGAGCGGACCAATGCCTATTGTACCACTCCCTACCTTGACAATTTGCTCATCCAATCGATCAGGTACATGCCGAAGGATTCCCCCTCTGCCGGGCTTGGCCACCGCCACGACTGGGAAGCGGCCGTCGTCTGGGTCGATGATCCGGAAGCAGAGAACCCGAACATTGTTGCTCTTTCGACTTCGGCCCATGGAGGCTTCGACACCATCACCAGTGACTTCTCTCTCGACGGTACGCGTCCCAAGATCCGGTATTTCAGCGTCTTCCCCGTCAACCACCAACTGGGCACGACGGACACCAAGGGCGGCGAGCAGCCGCTCATCGAATGGGAGAACCTGACGCAGGCGGCAAGGGACGCGCTGGAGAACACGGACTTTGGCGATGCCAACGTGCCGTTCAAGGACGCCAACTTCGAGGAAAACCTGACGAAGGCTCAACCTTAGGTGTGAGAAGGCAGGGAGATAATGTATGGGCTACGCCCTCTCGAGGAAAACATAATGACAGCCATTTGTTGAAATACGACATGGCCTGCGAAAAGAACTAACGTGAATAACAACCTCATATGTTGGAATACTTGGAGGTAATAAGCCTGCTAATTCGCAACCCTGATCATGTGTACTCAGTTGTCTTGGTCCGCAAGCTAATCAATACCTACTTGAGCTGTCGTTTCTGACGATGACTCCGGCTCTTCCTGCACCTATTGAGTGGAGTCCAGGTGCTGATTGGAACAACACATGTCCATGCGACCAAGCGTCCCGGAAAGCCCAGTCGCCTCCGGATTCCGGCTGCATTCGGGTCGAATTTGACGTTGTAGACAAACACAGACTCGTGCCAATCTAGGATAGGGGTTTGGCGTACCTGTGCGACGCAGCCCACGTTTGCCTTTTTTTTTTTTTTTTTTTTCCTNTCTTCATCCTCCCAAACGCTATCGTTTACACAGTGATTGGGGTGGCAGGAACGATCGAAAAACCGAGCAGCCTCAAATCATACAGTGCAGCCACTGGGACCGACCTACCTTAGGTAGCTAAATGCGTTATACAGTGCGCTACCTAGTGCGAATGGCCTACATAGTATTAGATTGTGCAGGGAGCCGGGGTTCTGCATACCGCCTCATGCCCAACTACTTCCTGACCTGCTAGCATCGACAACCATCCCCTCACTTTCAAACATCGTACCCCCCCGCCTTACAGAAACATTTCGAAAGGCCTGCTCCCCCATCTTACGTCCACGCAGTGCCAGGTCGAACACGCCAAGATGTCGGACAACGCAGAGGCCGGCAAGCCCAGCTGTGCGCGATGCAAGAAGAGCAAGGACGAGGCCGAGATGCGGCGCTGCCCCGACTGCGTGGGCACCTACTACTGCAACCGCACCTGCCAGCGCGCCGACTCCAAGGAGCACCAGATGGACTGTGCGCGCGACAGCGGCAACACCAACACCAACACCAACAACTCAACCCCCACGGGCTCCACGAAATCTGCCCGCGCCCCCGCCTCCAGGCCCCTCGAGAAGAAGCTGCCCAAGCCCTTCACGCGCCTGGGCGACGGCACGTACCTGCACGGGCGGCCCGAGCCGGACGTCTACAAGCTGCTGATCGACGCGTACCGGCTGCGCATGGACGACGCGGCCAAGTTCGACGGCGTGCGCGAGGCCGACAGCGTGTACGGCGGCGCGGCGGACGGCGGCGCCGCCGGCTTCCGCGGGTTCCTGGACAAGGTCCAGGGGGCCTCCTCGCTGCTGCCGCCGTGGTGGAACGACGAGAAGCGCGCCGCGTGCGAGGCCCTGGGCAGTGGCGAGAACGATGCGGCGGGCTGGAGCTCGCTGCGCAAGAAGATCGACAAGGCCCAGGTCAACCGCCACTACGGCGACGACAAGTTCGCCATGCAGCTCCGCATGCTCGCCGAGGCGGTCTACGGCCGCGGCGTCGGCGGCGCCAACGGCGCCGGTATGCGCCAGATGATGATCGCCATGGAATCCGGAGGCGGCCCGGCGAATAGTCACTTCATGGGGTTGTAGTAGGAGGGAGGTAGGACCGCATGGCATGGTCTCGCGAGCTAGTTGGGCTGTGGGGTTAGATTTGCTGGCCCATGTCTTCGCAGGCATTAGGTGTCACCCTTTGGCTATTGTGCGACATCCAGTCTTACATCTAACGAGCTAAATATCCGAGAGAATCTGGGGATATCGAGCGGTAGTATGTGTGTGGGATGACGCGTAGCAGACAGATATGTAGCACCCCTATCAACCCATTCGATGAAAGCCATGGGGGGGTACAAGTGCTTCATGGTTTCGTGACCCCAGCCTGATAGTACCGAGACGTAAGGTAGCCTCCTTTCGTGTGCTATAAACGCAAAGGCATCATAAGTATCACTCTCCGAGAAAACAAAACGGTTACTGCAGTCTTCACGGGAAGTACTTCGTACCGGTATTAATGCCGGTTCAAAACAAAGTTGCCCCGCGCCTCCACACACTAACTACCACGTGGGAATAGCCTGCCGTTATTGTAGCCAAGGTTAGGAGGATTTAACATGCATATGTATAATGGTTGGTGAGGCAGGCTAGTGTTCTTTTCAGGGGTAAGCACCTTGTAAAGGGGGTGCCGACATCTGAAAGAGAACTGCACAACGACCTTCTGGACGCCGAGGTCGCCGAGGACGTCGGACGTTGCATCATTAACCCCTATCTCTAACGAGATTCCCCGCAGGTTATTTTTACCATTGCGACTCTAACCAGGGTGTTTCCGGCCATGAATACTATGTAGCACTTTGGAATCCTTCGAAGCCTCGTGTAAGCTGTGAAGTCTGGATGTGTCGTTCATTGGAGCAACCCCCTGACCTCTATAAACGAGATATATTCTGCCCATGTTCTCATTGGCCATGAATCAGCCCCTCTATCATGCATGACTCTATACCAAGTGAGGTAATGGGGCAACAGTGAGCATAACTACTTACCTACATAGGTAATGCTGACATGTCAAGGATGTCTCAGCCCTGGAGGCCTGAGGACATGGGGGAGCTCATTGGACTTCGAACGACATCAGATGGACAGTTGCTCTTCATTGACGATGCAACATCGCAACATCTTACCCGCCTCACCAATACGAATTGACTCGTCCTTCTACTATTTGTACCCCACTTTCTGTACTGTCCAGATTGGTTGGCCGTCTGACGAAAGAATATGACACTTTTGCCTCCGGCTAGCAGGTCTACAGCCTCACTGGCAGACTGGCTGCCGTGGCTTAGCCATTTGGCATTTCTGAATATATGGCGTTTGCGTAACACGAGATATTTCTTGGTCAAGGCTACATCGTCTGTATTGATTATTGAGTATGCCTTCATCATAGCTTATTAATTCGGAATTTCTTATCCATAAGCACGGCGTACCTGGCAATGCCTTCCCTTCCGTTGCTCACCGAGCGTGCATCCCCTTCAGGCACGTTCAACGGGACGCCGCCCGACAGCCTTCCGGCCGAGAATGGCGTACACGTGTGGCGCGCGGCGGTCGCGATGCCCATATTCACGTTCTGGTTCGTGGCTTTGAGGTTGTACGCGCGGGCTTACGTGCTGAAGAAGAAGTTCACGGCTGATGACTGTAAGCTCACTCACTCCCCTGTCTGCGACCGTCACCGCGCAGTACTGATGTATGATAGATGTCGTCGCGATAACCATGGTGATTCTCATCGCCCACGCCGTGCTTATGGCGCAGGCGACGTATAATGGCATGGGGCTGCACGTATGGCAGTTCGATTCCGAGCTGAATTCGCGCTACTACCTCTGGGTCGGGATCACGTCTGAGTTCTACGTAGCTGGCCTATGTGGCTTCAAATGTGCGCTTCTGCTCCTGTATATCCGGCTTTTTGGCGTGAGCGACAAGTTCAGGCGGACCGTGAGTGACATGCAATATTGGCTCTTACTCCCCGGGGCCTCTGGTTAGACACTACTTTTCCCGAGATGGTAATGCTGATCATTTTGTTGTAGTGTTACGGTACTATGGTCTTTTGCGTGGGCTACCTATTCTGCAATGCGGTCACCGAGTTCCTCGGGTGCCATCCGATTGAGAAAAAGTGGAAGCCGGGCCTGCCAGGGCAATGTATTAATAGCATAGTTGCGGCTAGCTTCTACGGAGCCTGCAACATGGCCAGCGACTTGGTCATTGCTATCTTGCCTTTGGTGATCATATGGAGGCTTCAGTTCCCCACGACAAGGCAGAAGATTGGCCTGAGTCTCGTTCTTAGCTGTGGTTTCGTGTGGGTACCTGCCTAGCATATAAAAGCTCTTGTCGTGGATTTGGAAGTTGCTAACTTATATGATGCTCACAGATGTTGGGCAGTGTCGGTTGCTCGCTGGGCAATCGGAACTTATAACATGCTCATCTATGACCGACCATGGTGGGCTGGAATCAGCTTCGCTTTATCAATCATTGAGCTTAACACCGGCCTGATTTGTGCCTGTGTGGCTACTCTGAGCCCCCTCTGGAAAAAGGCCTACATCCAAGTGAGGAACTGGTGTGGCTGTAGTAGTAGTAACAACGACGCATCGCCCTGGTCTTCGTTCCACAAGCATCACCTAAGCTTCTCGCTCCGCGGGCTTAAAAAGGAAGGTTTTCGAGGGGGAGCTGCAGGACATTCTAATCACACTACTGGCAGTCATCAAGATCCCGTCCCTGAGCTACGCTACATGCCCAGCTATAATTCCATGGCGAGCCACAACCACGGGGATGGATATGTTATTATGGATACACTTGACTCGCAATACTCAGGGGATAGAGAGGTTAGTTCTCGGAAAAGCATGCATGTTTAAAACCTACCTTACTTAGTGAGCCTCTTTCGCCTCAAAAATGAGCACGGCTCTGGTAGCTGTGGTACGGGCCTATCACTTGGTAGATCCAAGGGTGATTCATGGTACTCGAAGTTTCCAATATTACGACATCTCTAGTGCTCTATAATGTGAACTATATGGGAGGGGAACGGGCTGGGACGTAGTATGAAAATTCTTCGAGATGCTATCGCTTGATATATGTCACGTCACCCCTTGTAAACAACCTTCAAAATCGGCCAAGATGAACATGAATGGCCAGATCTACCTGGAATTAGACGCAAGTCTATAATTCTTGATCGGTGTACACAAATTTGTCCTTCCGGCGCCCAAAGTATACTTGGTTACTGTCAAAGCGTCAGTTTTGCAGCATATTACGAATACAGAAGCTATGACGGATCTAATAATTGCCCTGGAGACTACCGCAGTTTAGACTGTTGATATTGTGTTTGACTTGTAAATAAATTACTCTTGCATAGATCTAGAGTAGTTTGATCACTTAGTAACCTAAGGAACGTTGCTGTCCTCCATCGTTGCCGAGTGACACCCTCGCCTTTGAACCTGTTCCATCTCGCGGTTGCCTAGCACTAAGTTTAGCAACGTATCCAGGCCATTATCTACTGGATGTGAATTCAAAACTGCATCCACAACTATCGTGAACCAAGGCACTTTCCATCCTCCCCATCAACCTTCAGCTTATTATCCCCCTTCGAAACTTACCTCTACCCCATCGCAGCAAAAAAAATCAACCCCGTGC
Organism: Xylaria sp. JS573; assembly: GCA_000966885.1. Classification (NCBI taxonomy): domain Eukaryota; kingdom Fungi; phylum Ascomycota; class Sordariomycetes; order Xylariales; family Xylariaceae; genus Xylaria; species Xylaria sp. JS573. The sequence goes on along the minus strand of JWIU01000011.1, from coordinate 355,826 downwards.
CACCTTCAAACTCTTCGAATTGATACATTAGGACAACTTCTGATTCATACAAATCCCATTAATCTCAGCATCTGGACTCAGACAAAGTAAGTTGGGTCATATCCCATCAGGCATCCGTGTCCACGTACCCATGGCCACTGCCTTACGTCCTTTTGGTCACTCCTCATGTGCATAGGTACTACCTAGGTACCCTCCCAATCACCACTTCCTCCAGCAAGCCAATCAAGCATCTGAGCATCCATATCATTCATACTGACACTGCAGGCAAGATGACTTCCAATAAGGCCGGTGGTGCCTCAACGGAGGCCGGCGCTCTTGCCCTCTCTGCCGGCGATGTCAAGATGATCGACCTGGTCTTCAAGAACTGCATCTATCAAGAAAAGCCCAACCCCACCAATTGGGAAAGCATCGCGGCGCAGCTCGGCTTCAAGGATGTGAAGGTGGCAAAGGAGCGTTACCGCCAGGTCTGCAAGAAGTACTCCGTAAGTACCTGAGTCATAAACACACACACACACACACACACACACACATGCCCCTCCTACATTGGCTGCCTTGCGAGTACCCATTCACCATCACTGGATACGAAGGAGTCCCAAACTACTGGGATGGGTATTTGCATCACATGCCATTATTCTGAATTATATACGAAAGGAGAATACTGATATCAACTACTATAGTGGTTCGAAGGCGTCAATACTGTGGGAGGTGGAGATAATGGAGAGGCACCCGTCACGCCTTCTCGCCGTCGCGGCAAGACAGGTTACAAGCGCCCTACCACGAAGCTCTCCGATCTCGGAAACAGCAGCGAGGATACTCCGAAGAAGCGCAAGACGACATGGAAGGCCCGAAAGACCGGTGAGGTCAAGGAGGAGCCCACTGAGGTCAAGGAGGAACCCACTGAGGAGGGCGATGGAGACGGATTCGGTGGCATTCCGGAGCTCGTACCCGGCGAAGCTTAGGACATTGTGGATGGTTTTCCTTTAGTCTCGTGCTTGGTTCATACCCTCAGTTAAGTACTCGGTCTTGAAATGGTTGCGTTTGTTTTCTTCTCACGGGCATGAAGATACGTACCTAGGTATCTATGAGCTATCACAGATCAATCAGGTCGGAGAATTCCATTAGGTACTGCAACAAATGACACGTTAGCTTTTTTAATCGCTTGGCCTCTGTATATGACGGGGATGTCCTAGTTGCTGATAGCTCTCGGTATCTCTCCCAGCACAGGGTATCCTGCTAGGTATATGAACCTAGCAATTCGAAGAAATTGACGTATTCTAACCTGACCGCCTACGTACATAGTAGTACATTCCACGGCAACTAAGGAACTGCCTGTTACATCGTACCATATTGCTGGAAGGACTGCTGCCGAAATTAAGCTTGATTTCTTAATTCATCTACATTCAGAAGTTTGTGTTAGGTTCTCACCCCTTGTCAATGTCATCAGAACCCCAGTGATTAGACGGCGCCGTATCAGTGCCTGAACACGTAGGACATACATAGGCAGGGAAAAGGCTCTTCAGGATATCTCTTTCGTGTTGGGATACCCAGGAGGCTGGTACGCCCCACAGTCTATACGGAGGTATCCTTACACACCGGTTCCTCGAGATGGAGCTTCCCCAATCATACTAATTATATTACTAACAACCTACGTCTACTACAACATCGTGGTCGTTGAGGTCATGTGTTCTCGAGATAGGGAATGCCCTGAATGCTAATACTCTCCGTTTGTGCCTGAGGTGGGTTTGAATGAGGCAAAATCGCCTGAACTAAATCTATGCAAACCGGGGTGCGTGCGCAAGCAAGGCGAACGCCCCTTGCATACGCAGATAAAGAACGACGGCGCCTCGAGCATCGAGCCTCTCAGAGACGGTAAGACTTATGGGGCTGTGACCGCACAGCAGCGATACGCTGAGTTTTTGGTAACCGGGCGAGCCCAATGTCACAAGGAAGAAAGCTCTGCGTAGGCAAACAATAAAGTTGTTATCTCGCAGAGAGTTGCAGGAGAAGGCTGTACTCGTATTTGCCATATTCAAGCAGCTTCTTTGTCTTGACACGTCACTCCTGATAACTAACAACCAGCATGTCGAGCCGAGGCACGATGTTACGCATGTCACGAATTAGGAAGCTTGCGGCGGCTATTTTGCTAGGTATCATCTTGTATATTGTGAAGCAAAGGAATGAAGGAGACAAAGCACTACCGCTATGTAACTAGATCGCCATACCTAACGAATAAAAGACACGACTAGCATGAGCTTATCTCGCACCGACAACCGAACCCGCATTTCCCTAGGTAACGCCCTTATGTACACTCCCACATATACAAAATAGATAAATAAAGTCAGATTTATGATTGTGCAGCACCGTACCGCGGTGTAAGCTTGACGCTAAGATACCCTTCGAGACCCTTCTTCGGGTACGTGGCAAGATATCTGTATCCCTCGCGTCTGTCCTTCTCTGCATCCCAAAGCGAGATATTGAAGTTGTACACAATGGCCACCAGGGCCTTGCGCAGGACATGACGTGCGATGCTTCGGACTGTCAGCCGCGAGGTCTCCGGTGAACGCATGTAGAATACTCGAGTATTAAGGGGGGGACAACTTACAATTGGCCCAGGCACGTCCTAGTACCTGTACCGAACGTCACCGAGTTGTCCCGCGACTTCCGGGCCTCGGGGCCGGAACCGAGCCAGCGCTCCGGCTTGAACGTCTCTGGGTCCGGGTACAGGAGCGGATCCCGCTCTAGGAGCTGTAGCGTGAAGCTAAGACTTGTCTGGGATAAGGGTCAGTCAACCTATCCACTCGCGTTGTCCACCGGTGAGATCATAAGTGACAGGGAGGGTGGAGCGGCATGAACTGCTTTTTGATTGCTCACCATAGGCGGTATCATCGTATCCTTGTAAACCACGGGCTCGTCCACCTGTCGCGGTTGACGATGCCATGCCGGCGCGCTTAGGCGCGTCGATTCCCTGACCAGCGCATCCTAGCAAACTCTCATCAGTAACCTTTTCTTCGTTTACCCACAGAAGACCCCCCCCCTCCCTTTTCCCCTCTCCCAACACATCAAATGCCAAGCTGCCAAGTCCGAAAGACAGCAAACGACGAGCCGGTAGCGCAGGGGGGGTAGGCAGGTAAAAATCGAGATGGGCGAACTTACGAGATAGGGGAGCTGCAGGACCTTGGGGTCGCGCCAGACCTGGTGGCCGTAGGTGCCGATGTCGAGGCCGGCGTCGAGCTCGGCGCGCAGCCTCGCGACGCACCCCGGGTTCTGGATGACGCGGTGCAGCAGGAAGCTCAGGTTGCTGAGCAGCGACTCGTTGCCGATGAACAGGGCCTGGGCGGACTCCTGGACGACGAGCGGCTCGTCGCCGAGCTGGCGCCACACCTGCGCCAGCACGCTGCTGTGGCCCTTCTCCGGCGGGCCCAGCGCGGCGTCCTCCCCCCGCACGATCTCCCCCAGGTGCCCGCCCACGAGCGCGTCGAGCCAGCGCAGCGGCGTCAGCTTGCGCAGCGGCGGGCACAGGTTGAGCATGTGCTTGAGCGGGGGCATGGCCCGCACCACGGTGGCCAGGTCGATGGCGCTGAAGGCCCTCGTGGAATCGTGGAGCGTGGCCAGGTCGGGGTTCTTCAGGAGCCCGAAGTCCTCGCCGAAGAGGTACGAGAACATGGTCTCGTTCGTGAAGGCCCAGAGGACGTGCGTCATGTTGGTGGGTTCGCTCTTCTTCGCCGTGGAGGACATGAGCTGGCTATATAACGACTCGAGATGTGAGTTCATCGTGGTGTTGGAGAAGGAGGCAAGGTTCGCCCCCGTAAACAGCGGCTGGATCATGGCTTTCCGTTCGATGTGGTGCCGGGAGAGTGCGAGGCCACCGATCAGGTTACCGATCAGGCCATAATAGTTGTCACATTTCCTTAGGTCTGATCGTTTGTGGTGTTTCAAACACGCTTCGTGATCAGTAAAGTGAAGTTCGTTTGGTCCTATGCGAACAACAGGACCTAGGTAGAATGCCAGTCAGCAGGGGTTCTAATGCTCCCACCGCCAGTTAGTTTGAAGCCTGCCTTACCGTAAGTATCGTGCAGAGACTTCAGGTTCTCCAACCAGTCGTTCTTCACAAGGACATGGTACAGTTCGTACAGCTTTGACGCAGCTGCGAGCTTCGGCCCGGGGAACTTGGATAAAGGATCTAAAAAGAGACGATAGAGCACCTTGAACAGGTAGAAGAGGGATACTAGTGAGAGAAGGACAGTAAAAGCATAAAACATGAGAGTGGTAGATTGAATCCACATTGTAAGCATGATGAAGGAGATTTAGGTGTTGTCGTTCGTTGAAATTGGAAAGTATCAAAGGTGCAGAATTTGCCGATCTTCGACCCCTATCTTTTGCGAAGCCGGGTTTCTAGTGGCTGTTTGCGTTGGGTATATTGCTCTTACTCATGGAAGATGCGTGGAGAGGAATGGAAGACAGTTAAAGCAAGGAGAAAGTATTTGGTAAGTCTATAGTGAAAAATATGATAGGGGTTGAAGATGTGGAGAATATTATACAAAATAAAGTGAATCGATGGAATGTCTGGAGTCGAACCTTCGGGCTGCTATCTCTCTTATATATATCATTCCACGTATTTACATGTATCCTTTCTAGTTCGTGTCGTCGACTACCGCCCACCAACTCAACCACTCACCTTCATTTCTTAGACTGCTAAAAATACCTAATATGGGCCATGACTGGGCCTTATCAGAAGTAACAGCACCGCCAACCCGATCATACGTTGGTGGGAAAGTCGAGTACGTAACCTGTCAGATAACAACCAAATCTCCCAAACCATGGGCTGTCTTTGAGGCAGTTGGGATAGGTTCCGGGATGATGGTCACGGTCTAGCCTGTGGTACAAAGACCCGGTAGATAGAAGGCTAAACTTTATCTACACCTTACCGCCTTGACTCACGTACAGAGATGTACCTGGCAAACATTGATCACGAAGCGCTCTACTAGTTTCTACAGATTTTGGGATCCTTTGTTAATCTACCAGGACAAGTATCGCTCGCGCCGCAGGCTATTTCGCTCCGCGCTAGGTAATTACGGAGGGCGAGTACCGGCCCTGTCTTCGCAACTCGGAGATTGCCAAGTCGGATTTATATTTTGTGGTCAGCGTGGACGACGCAAATCAGTAAGTGAGGCACTGGCCCATTGCCACCGCGGACCGGTAGCATGGGTTACCCATGGGGTTCAAAAGTGTGCGAATATGATGTCGTCAACCCGCTTGCAGGTGTGCCGGGGTACCACGAGTAACAGGCATGTAATAATGGGGCTAGGCAGATATGATGAGTCCAGGCCGGTGGCCAGAGACGCACCATGTAGAGGTATGTAGTGTTGGCAGACGCGAGGGGTACGCCACATGAAAAGCGGCCGAATAAGCGATAAGCGGGCGTAGTGAGCGATAGAGATGACTGCAGGACCTACACCACACCAAGTCATTAAGCCATTAGATATCGTGATATGTAAGCATAGGTAGGAAATGAGAGATAGGGACTAACCCACGAGCTGCGCGAGTGTTTGGCGAAGTAGCGCAATCGGTAACAGGAACGGGTAGGTAAGACAAGAAGATCTACACAAGGCGCAGCGGCGTATCTGATAGCATCGTTGGTGGCGACGCGCCAACCTACCCGTGAACACGTGAATATGGCATCGGAATTATTACTAAGCATGTTTACAGTCTACCGCATTTCCTAGTTCAGTCAACTTAGGGACTTGGACGTTTCAGACTTACTTGGTGGGATAGAAGCATCAAGGGACGCCCGCCAACATGTCCCTTAATCAAAGCATCGTCCCGAGACAAAGGAACGAGATAGCCACGTAGAACTAGAGAAAGCTTCAATTTGTGCCACCACAAACCCAGCTCCAGCATACACTAGCTCCCCACGGTAGCAAACCCTCCTCTCCAGTTGAGGCCTAGGGGCTATTCATCATTCATGCTCTACCGGTAGTCTCCGCGGCCTTGTCATTTTTCACGGTTCAGAGACTTGTCATTTTTGCTCCAACAGCTGTTGCGGGTGGAATTGCTTAAATTAGCTTCGAAAACGTCAAATTTGCGTTCAGGATTCGGCCCTTGTGCCTGAGGGAGCGTCTCCTGGCCATGAATGCCGCGTGGTTCCAACGAAGTGGGGATCCCGGGGCCCCGATCCCAAGGACGCGGCGCAAGGTTCTGGGCTGCTAAATGTAGAGAAGGGAATGCGAGCTTCGGTTGATCGTAGATTCAAGTACATACCCTCCCCGTCTGTGAACAGACCCCCCGCAGTCCGAGCTTCGCATTTCGGAACTTTCCTAAGGCTCTTGTCTCCCTGTTGCTCAAATGCCGGATAGACTGTCTCCCCGCCCTCATTTAGGGCGTTGGTGGAGAGACTAAAGTCCCTTCCAAGGGCTTATTATTAATCTGCATGTGCTGGTGCAAGGTGTTCCTCGGCAAGGACGCTCCGTGTAAGTTGAAGGGACAACATTACGAAACACTGGAACCTGAGTTGTCAGGAACGTGGTCGCCGGTGTTAGGTATCCGACTTTTGAAATCTTGACGAGGCAGCCTTTTATTACCAGCTCATCCATTTTGGTACGGCCCACCGATTCCCCCTAGGACAACATCGTGGCGTATTGTGGCCTAATAGGAGAGTGAAGGACCATGTTCGAGGCGTCTAGCATCTCATGGAGAACGAAAACGCGCATATGAGTCGTTTTCTTGAGGTTCTACAACGTATCACAGGTCGTCACGCCGTCTAAGAGCAGCGTTACACAGTCTTAGAGCAGTGCCTCTTAGAATCCCGCTCGGGCCAGCCAGCCTCCCTAGGCACAGACTCACAAGAACACCCGAATAATTACTAATACCTAGCATCTCACTGCCTGTCGGGCGTGCTACCATATCTCTCAGAAGCGAATCGTGAAACGCCGGCCTTCTATGGCGCTTCACCGTAAATAAGCTCATGGCCTACCTCCCTTCCCCACGCCTAACCTAGCACAGACGACCAGCGATCATCTTCAACACCGGCTGCGTGGTAACTTCTTAATTACAACTTAAAATAACGCTTATAAATCAGCCAACCAGACCCCAGCGCTATGACACGGACTCCTTCGTTATTACTCTATTTAAGCCTCGTCAAGCCTCATCAAGCCCCGTCATATGTGCACGTAATGTGATCCCTGAGGGAGCCGTCTAAATAAGCTATTGCCAAGGGGTCGACAAGCGGGCCGGATGGCTCATACCCGTGTTATTATTAACCACCAGTTTGTTTCGTAGAAGTCTGTGCTCTCTACACATGGCAGACTCAGGGATACTGAGGATGAATCGACTCTTCCTGAGAGGTACCCAGCCGTCTCAATAAAGCCGGTGGCTTTTGTGGTCAGGTATTGACTGAGGCGCAGCAGTGCCAGAAGCTATCATCAAATTTCCTCCAGTTCATACACGGTCTTCTGGGGGTTATCCTTGAGGCCACAAATGAATTGCCTCATGGTGATGGCATGGTGTAAGCCTCTGGTGCTGTTACTCTTCTAGGAACTATCTCAGCGGATGACTCAGATGTGGAATAAGATGTCCAATATCTCTCCTATGAATACTTGAGGTAAGAATATTCTCTGAACCAAAATACAGTTTTCGTGATGAAATTATCCAACCCCCTTATCTTCAGTTATGAGACTCGATGTGTCAGATGAGGCTAAAAATGATCCTGCAGAAAACCAAGTCCGATGCCTACTACGCCTGTCTCATAATACTCACCGATCCTTGCTTGTCACGAAATTACAGGCAGTGCGCCTAGATTACGACCAGTTTCATGGCTTCAACAGCTTTATGGCGGCAACATTTCCACGAAGTCGACGTGTGAAGCTCCTGTTTGGAGTTCCTTTGGAACTAGTGAGCGGAATTTCTACCATTTGTCATGGCTGTGCAGCAGCCCAGCAATTACCACTGCGCCAACCACCCATAGGGGGCATCTCTTCGCAAAATGGCATCAGAGATTCAGGTCGGCGACTTGATATCTTGTACTGGACTATATACCTCACGGCGACGCACGACATGATACCACTCCGGAGAGTCTATAACTTCGAATTTCAGTTAAATCTTCTCTTATCTCCCCGGAAGCAACCATACAAATGATTTGAGGAATAATCACATGGCGTCCGGACTGTGAGAAGAGTATGCTATTACGAGAAATTCTGTACACTGATGCAATAGCGATGTTAGGGAAAGAGGCGATCACCCCGCACCACTGATATCTAGCTAGCCACACACACACACACACACACACTCTCTCTCTCTCTCTCTCTATCTCTCTCTCTCTCTCTCCCTCTCTCTCTCTCTCTCTCTTGCCGACACATACCACTTCGCACACCCACGCCGACCCCACACAGAGTCTGATAGCCGTTGATGTCGATTGATTCCATCTATTGCGAGCCCAGAGGCCCCGTGCGACCCCGTGCCGTGACAAGTTACCGTATCCTTGATCATGAAAAGAAAAGAGAAAGGCAAAGAGGAAAGGAAAAAGAACAAACTTTACATAAGCATAGAGTTAGGTAACTAGGGCTCAGAGTCAAACCTGTTTCCTGGTGAGGATATGTCGAACACTTCCAATGGATCTCCGTTCCCATAGCCTAAATGCGGATATGTATCCAAGATATCGTTGACGATTTCGAAAATACTTAACAAAACTCTGCACTACAACCACGGAGATTCTTTATATTTAGTGGTAGACAATAGCAAGGGTCTGGGCTTATGTCTATCGTAAGTACCATCATCTTCATACTAAAGGCTGAGTTCTGTTAGTCTAATCCTTTAAAAAGGTACTGATTGGTATACGAGTACATAAGATGAGGGTTTCAGGTAGCTCTTCGTAGGCATATACTTGCAGTAGAAGGTATAATTCAGGGATACAATAGACCATGAGAGTAAGGCCGTCAATCGCTGACCAATAACCTCGCTGAAGGTACCATTGCTGAACATACCTCTGCTGACACGTGAAACACTTAGTCATTCTAATGAGGCTATTGTTGAATTGGAATTTTCATACATATATTTGACTTGGAAGACTGAAGTGTACAATATGGCTTGCTTAGGCCGCAAAACGCAGTCCTAAAGAGTTGAACATAGCTGCCCAACGTGGTCCTCTGATACAGGATAAAATATTGCCTGCAAATCGATAGGTTATTCGAGACCTGTAGTCGTCTTAGTGTGCTCAACTACATCGGCCGAGGTCCTATGTTGTTGTTGCCCTCGGAAAATCGAAGATCGCTGACGTCCAGTCTACGTAGGTAGGCAGGTCCTGTCGTTCGGAGGTAAATGATAGGTCATTCACTGCCGTTTACTCTGAGACAATATCCATAATCTCTCACAAGCCAGAAATATGAGCGCTGAGTGTCTCGGGAATCTGATATTAATCGAAAGTATCCTCCGCCGGCTCACTCGGGTCTACAAATCAGTGATCGTCGTTGTGCTTCTACGTACGATGCATCGCCATCTCAATGCCTCGTTCCGATTTGCCCATGTGGTTGGTGTGAGAGCTCTCGCCATTGGTAGGGTTTGGTTCGTTGTGGTGTGTTGGTGGGTCCTACAAGTGGCTTGCGAACTTCGTGACAGCGGACCAGCATCGAGTCTCGAGCGTTCGCTGGCTGTAGCTGTATGTGGTCGGTTGCCATGGCTTCGTATTAGCTTCGTATGAATCTAACCTATGACCGTCGCTTCCTGGTGCCAAGGCCCGCAGAGCGGCAATGCAGCACTGCCGGATATCCGCATTTCAGCTCCGTGCCGTTGCCCGACCATCGAAGTGATCTCCACAAGGGGCCCAACCCAGCTATGCAGCTGAAGCCATCCACGGTTGCACTAGCTGAATTTCCTCCAGGATCGAACCAATACCAGCTTATATACCAATACCTATAATCATGTGAGCCGTAGCAAACAACAATCACGCATTGCTGCCGAGTTTGCCATGCGTGGAGTAAATCTTGAGGCTGGGTTCCGTGGGACTAAGCCCAACGGATGCACCGCTGCATTATGGTGGCCCACTTAGGCTTCTAACTCAGGGACGTAGTACGCACACGTCAGAGGAAGCACCATGTAACGTGCGGGAGTGTAGTCTGTAGGCAGGTCTGGACCTCGTTTGTCAAACATCCATATATGTATCGCGTCGTCCTCCAGTTCTTTTTCGAATTTTACGTAGGAACCATATCCCAGAACTACCTAGATATTCTTTTCGTTTCCCAACTTAACCCGGCCGAAGCGATCGAAGGCGCGAACACTAGAGATGGATCCACGTTACGGCAACCAGGGCGAGGCCGCTTCTTACTACGGCTCTCAGCCTCCACAACAAGGGTACGGGCAACCCAACAGCCCCCATTATGACTACCCCCCTGGAGGCCCCTTCCAGCACTCGCCGCAAATGGCTGGTCCTGGAGGCCCTGCAGGCCCTGGGGAAGATGGGGAGCGTGGTCTGATGGGAGGAATCGCCGGGGCCGCAGCCGGGGCCTATGGCGGACACAAGATGGGCCACGGAGTGATCGGTGCCATAGGAGGCGCTGTTGCCGGCCACAAACTGCAAGACTACGTGCACGATCGCAAGGACAAGAAGGAGGAAGAGAAGCTCCAACAGCACACCTATTCCTCACCACCGCCACCATCCTATTCGCCGGCCCCGCATCACCACCACCACCACCATGGAGGACATCATTCTCCGGTCCGGGACCGGTCGTTCGGAAGCCTTGCCGGAAATTTCTCATCTAGCTCGCACGACATCCACCTCGAGGGAGACTTCGACCTCCACGCAGCCTGTCGCCGTTTAGACGGGGGTACCTCCGTGAGCACTCTGAACCTGAACTCCATCCTCAGCAACGAGGACGGCCACTTCCGCTGGGTGAGCGGGGGGTCCTCCGGCCCGCGCGGCGTCACCGTGCAGCCGGGCGACACGCTGGGCAACATCGCGCAGCGCTCGAACTGCCGGGTCGACGAGCTGGCCAGGATAAACAACATCGCCAACCCGAACATGATCTACCCGGGACAGAACCTGCAGCTGCCGGGCGGCGGCGCGGCCGGGAACTTCAGCGCCTCGGCCCGGGACATCCGTCTCGTCGACGGGGGACGCGTCCTGGAGGCGGAGCTGGTGAACACGAGGGGCGAGTGGCACCGGACCTGGATCGACCTGGACGAACGCATCGGAAACGACAACGGTAGGCTGCACTTGGTTTGAAGGGAAGGCGAGATAGAATACCTACCTACCTAGATACCTAGAAGTTAGATGCAAATTAACGGAGCCACGGAACGAACTCATTGAATAAAATGCGTCCAAGCGTTTCGCTCTTCATTACTCTTGTTCACTCTCCTGTTTTTGAAAATCGCGGTTGTGTAGAATGTGATCTATTTGAAGTTCCAGTAATTAGGCCAACGATCTCCACAGCAGGCATCATCGCATAAACACCACGTTACACAGCGCGAACCCCGCACGTGCACCAGCTGCTACCAACTCCAACCAAACCAGACGAATCAGCCAAGATGACCTCGAAAACGCAAGAGCAGCAGCAGCAGCAGCTCCTCCCTCACATCCACCTCCTCTGCATGCTGGAGACGGCCTCGGAGGCCTTCGAGCGCGAGGTGGCGGCGCAGGGCGTGGCGGCGGCGGGGCAGCTGCGGTACACGATGCACTCGACGTTCCTGGCGGAGCTGCCGGCGGCGCTCTCGTTCGACCTGGCGGTGTCGCCGGCGAACTCGTACGGGATCATGGACGGGGGGTACGACGACGCGCTGTCGCGCGCGCTGAGCCCGCGCGACGACTACGGCGCGCTCACGCGCGCGGGGCAGCGCGAGCTCTACCGCCTGCACAGCGGCTACCTGCCCGCGGGCGGCTGCTGCATCTTCGCCCTGCCGGACCACTTCCGCGGCCGCCTCCGCTACCACGACGGCAGCGGCTGGGGCTGCCGCTACGTCGCCCTCTGCCCCACCATGCGCATGCCGGGCCCTTGCGGCTGGGACCGCGACGTCGTCTACGAGTGCGTCTGGAGCCTGCTCAACGCCATCGAGCGGCACAACCGCGCCGTGGCGGCGGGCGAGGGCGGTGTGGGCGGCGCGGGCGGCTCGACCAAGATCGAGTCGATCCTGATGACGCCGCTGGGCACGGGCGCTGGCGGCATCAGTGACGACAAGTGGGCCAAGCAGGCGGTGCTGGCCATCAAGCACTACATCGAGGCGAAGCAGAACCCCGGGCTCTGGTCCGCGATGAACTGGGAGGATGCTAGGAAGCTCGACAAGGAGTTGCGTCCGAGTCACAAGGCTTAGATCTCGTAGACATTTAGATCGAACGCTTTGCCTCGTAGGGGTCTTTTCGTCATAAAATCTAGTGCAGTTCGACCGCGTGGACGTCCTTAGAGATCCAAGAGGAGGAATAATTGCACTGCACTATCACGTCTGATACGGCCGGAACTCAGCCCCGAAAGAGTCGGCGTAGTCAACGAACAGGCCATTTAGGAAAGGAGATGGCATACATGCGTTCATACATACCCCACCAGGTCAACTTCAGATAGATGTGTATATCCTGGTAAACAGCAAACATATACTCATCTCTAATGGAATAGGAAATTGGATAGTACATCCTTGGAATGAGTTCAATTGATCTGGGCACGCAAATTCTGTTGCCTATGACTGAATCCTGAAATACCTACGCAAAGGCAATTTCAAGGCCCCACTCACTTCAACTCCCGTCACTACTTCGCGGGAGCAATCGCCTTCGTAAATCTAGCCTTGACGTCCTTCATGTACTTATCCGCCAGCAGTTTCTGGATGATGGGCTGCCGGTTATGATCATCAAAGGCCTTGCGCCCCGTGTACCTCTCGAAGAAGTGGAAGACGGTCGGGTCGTCGCCATCTCTGGAAATGCAGTAATAAATGACGCCGGGTTCGAACTGGGCGAGCCGGGTCGTCTCGGCGTAGACAGCCTCAAGTGCGTCGGCGTGTTCCGGATACGCATATACCTACCATAGCAAGATCATACTGAGTTAGAGGTGCGCTCTGAGAAAAGGGGCTATGCGCCTGAGTGCATGGGGTGAGCAGTACCGTGCCGTAGACGCAAAACTCGTCTTGCGGGATGAGCGAACCGGCCGGAAGGATCTGAGGCTCTTTGCCTGACATATCGGACTTGGGTTAGGCTCGCGACGTATATGTGTGTGATGAACACCTTCATGTAGATAGGTATCACTGCGATGAGAATGGTTGTTGTTGTTGTAAAGACCTGTGCGGGGGTGGGCAGGCGGTACGAGCCACCTGAGGCATTTCTAGATTTGCGCTTACTAACTGTGCTATGATGACAGGCAAATCGAATTCTCTGTACTCTGGTAACGGGGGCTTTTTCGCCTCACCATGCCAGATTTAAAAATAGTCCTAACTAGAAAGATTCCTCTGCAACCGACTCTGACATGCCTCATGCATCGACGCGTGACAGTCGCCAAGGAGAAAAGCTCGCCCTTGATACGGGAGGCAGATGCAGGTTTTCTCGTGAACACGAGTCTCTTCCGTATATGTTTTTGGCGATAACTAAAAGGCGAAGATATTGTAACCCGACTCATAGCCTTCCGCAAAGGTGGACATTCCGGGAGAACGTGGTCAAGGATGCCAAGATGCCTACTATGGATGTGAGCTCCGAACACGCATTAATGAATTATCGAGATACTGCAACGTCACCTCAGGACTAGAAGGAAGCTAAAGCCCGTATATACTCCTTTGCGCCGGGAATCGACTCCCTGCGGGTAATTAACACATCTCGCCTAGTCCAAGTTCGCCTCGAAGCTGCTGATTCCTAAGCAGGCTCCACTTACAACGGGCTCGTATGATGAGCTCGATATACAGATACAGCTTCCATAGCCCAGAACAACTACAATGACTACCTATATGAGGCTATCAAGAACGATTTGGTCTGTGGGGGCACGTAATGTATCTGTGTGTGTGTATGAGGGGGAGAGAGAGAGGGTAAAGGTGAGGGGGTATCGGCGGAAGGTAATAAATGAGATGTGAAATAATCGCCTCTGCCAGTAATCTCCCCTGCCATAATATGCCGCCTCCCAAAAAACATCGCGCCCTCGCGATAACACTAATACATATATATTGCTAGCATATATGTGCCTAAAACAACTATCCGTCCGTCCATTATCCGTATCCGTCCGTCCAACATGGTGGTTGCTATCCCGGCGTACGCCTCTCAATATCCGTCACACGCGGCGACATAGCGGCTGCGGCGGTGGTACTCGTGATCGTAATAGTAGTGGTGTGTGGTGGTGACGGCGATAGCGGCTCGCTGATGGTGATGGTAGACGGCGTCTACCGATAATAGTGATGATAATGAGGTGGCTCGAAAGTGTTCTGTAATAGAAACGAGAACAAACGAGGAAATAGTATTATATAATAGGCTTATATAATAGGCTCGATGCATAGATGCGGCTTCCGTAACCCGTAACAGCTGCAATAATTATCGATATGAAGCTATTAAAAACTAACTGAATCTCTGGGGGCATGTAATGCATTTATATATATATGTGAGGGGGACAGAGAGGGTAAAGGTGAGGGGATATCGGCGTGAGGTAATAGGTGAGGTGCGGGATGGTCGCCCCTGCCAATGGTCGCCCCAGCTAATGGTCGCCCCTGCCATGATACCACCATGGTCGACAGAACTCGTTGACTGGGAGTCTGTACCAAGGGTTATATATTTAGATTAGAGATGTCACTTTCGGCATTGAGTGGCCCAGAGGTAATAGTTCATCACCCAAGCGTACAAACGGTCTGANTTTTTTTTTTTTTTTTTTTTTTTTTTTTTTTTTTTTTTTTTTTTTTTTTTTTTTTTTTTTTTTTTTTTTTTTTTTTTTTTTTTTTTTTTTTTTTTTTTTTTTTTTTTTTTTTTTTTTTTTTTTTCGTCTACCGCAACGTTCCTTTTCGTTTCTTTTTTTCTTTTCTTTTCTACTGAATATTTTCTGGTTCCTCATTTGGAAGAGCCTCACGATCCATATTCCCATAGTTAGGAAAGCCAGGCTTAACGCACTCTCCATTGAGAGTCATGCCCGGCTCTCCTTAACAACTCCACGGTGTCAAGCGCCCACTGTAGAGCTGGGATCTTTTCCAGAGAATGCATCAGAATTGATCGATATATTTCGAGTGTTGGCTTATCCAAAACATTTCCTCGCGCATGACGGTCCTGCCAATCATCGTCGTCGTAGCATAATGTAAAGGAACTTCATTAACCTAGACTTTCCGCATCCAGGCTTCCCCTTGACCCGCAGAAATCGCTGACTAACCTCATCAGAATCAAGCCAATCCGAATGCTCGCACCTTTCGAGAACCCATTTGCATGTCTTAGCATGTGCCCGTTTGATGTTCAGCTGGCGAGCTTTAATTGGATAATAGATATCTTCCCCGTTGTTGTCGGGTTAAAGGTGGTCTCTTTGCCCTGGGGGCCGCCGTTATTATTCGGTCAAGAGCAGCGGCGACTTTCTCGTACTCCACGTCGTTGAGGCCCGTAAAACGACACATATCCATATGGTTCTGGTCAATATGCTCGGTTATCTCGATGGCTTGGACATTCAAGTAGGAAGACACGTCCTCCACAACCTGCAGCTCCGTTTAGACGCTGTTGTCAGATTCTGGGTTATACGCACCTTGCTATTGTTGAGGGCCTTGACAACTTTCTGCTCCTGAAATGAGTGAATAGTTTATCCTTGCTCTTGTGCCATGGGGCCAAATTCTTCTCTCAATCCCTTGAGACGTTCGGCCGATGGCAGGGGAGACTGGACAATTTGTTGGTTAACAGAGAAACCCATAATCTTAACCACTTTCTCTGCTACGTTTTGCAGGAAGCCACGTGGATCTGCACCGGCATGGGGTGTACCGAAGAACATGATACCGATGGTTGATTTGAAGATGCGGCGGAGATGTGTCTGCTGGTGACATCCGGTTGACCTCCTAAGCATCTCCTTCACGATGATCCCCCCTAGGCTGTGTGCAACAAACAAGACTGGTCTCCGAGGAGCTTTTCGTCGCTTGGCTTCGAGAGCGACCAGAAAATCCCAGGCAAAGTCATAGACTGTGTGTCTGTTTCCAGGTGGGCCCAGCTGATGACTAATATGTGTCGTACCCCCATGTCAAGATGCGCGCCCCAGGAATTGTAGTTGGAAGGAGGTCTTGCGGCCAGTATACTGGTACGGAGGAAGTGCCGTTTATGGGACGTGAGGTCGAGAATGGTAGCTTAAACTTTCGGGGCTTTGAAGGTTCTTCAATATCGCCTTGTCTCGCTTCGCCTTTCTCGTGAGTCCATGTTTTCTTCGGATGGCCGGTGAAGCCATGGACAAAAACGATGCTGTCTGGTTAGTCGAATCCGAAAGTAACGGCAACAGGGCTGTGCTTACTCAATGGATGGCTCTTCCGGGTCGACAATGACTGTCAGCCCGGAAGGAGGTATAGTCTGATCAATGTTTCCACTAATCGAGCGATTCATGATGATAAGCTGCAGTAAGGAGACGCGGTTTCTTTTGTATTCATTGCCGTTCGGTATGAATTTTTATTACCAGAAAAGTCGAGGCTCGTCTGGATCGACTTGCAATGTTTCAGAGAAGTCTCCAAATTCAGCCCGGGCGGCGGACTTGGGAGGCCACCTGCAGGCTATATTCACTGATATACTAGAGGCATATATGAGTGACATCGATTGGCTGTATTCTGTGCAACCAGGGGACCAGATTGGCCAGGCGAGGAAGGTCCACGATGTGCTGAAACATCCACAGTTATATCTAACAATATCAGTACTCTTAGATTTGGGAAATTTGGGGAGGTGCTGATAAAAGCTAAGAAATCAGTCAGCTTTATAAGAAAGTTACTATACTGGGAAGTTGGGAAAATCTCCATCAAAGACAACATCACTGATAGCACATTGGTAAATAGTCTTCTCCATTCCTATTGTATTATCTGTAGATAATAAGTCTGCCGGCCAAGTTTCATTATCAAATCCAATTGGTGCTGGGGGCTTAACGGCATGGTGGCTTATTATAACCACTGATGACCAATAGCATTGAGTGAAGCCATGCGGAGATGGTCCAGGACAATGGCATTGGATACATATATGTAATGCTCTTAGCTGCTGCCTGCAGGGCAGCCTTCGTATGCCAGAGCTGGTATAAAGGATTATGGCAGAGCGATCGGCATGGGCCAAATGATACATTTAGTATTCTGACGTTGAGACGAACAAAGCAAGCGACATGTTGATTGGTGTAATCATGGCTCTTTGGCCATACCCACCAAAGCCAGCTCACCAGAGTCGATTTCTGAAAGCGTCAGCAAGGCTGCAACGTACCTTCAAAAACGGCCCCTTTCGGCTTACGGCCAATCTGGCCTTTCTAGTTGCGCCTGTACATCCTTGGCTCACGATTCCTGTGTATTCCTGCCACCAGCCCTCCCAGCCGCCAGGCTCCCTCAGCATAGACACCGGATACCCCGGAACATCGGTATCAGCCGAACGACCACGCAGCCCCGATGCACAAGGCGCAGACCTTCCCCCTCGGCTTCGACAAACCGGCTCCGCAGAACCGTAACGAAGCATGGATGACCACTGCCGAAGTCACCCCTTCCGCGCACGCGCAGCAGCAGCGGGTGTGCTATCCCAGCCTCGAAGCCTGGACTGCCCACGACGGGGAGAGACTACTGAGCGGGGAGCTCGACGCCACAGTCAATGCGCTGAGAGAAAAGGACAGCTTCCTAGGATCGAAGGCGGCGCTGAGACAGAAGTGGTCGATTCAGTTCGAAGGCGCGAGCCGACGAACAGGCGGGTCTGGTGAGGCGTCCGTGCCGACCATTATGATGGTGGCTTGGGACGAGAAGGACAGAGGGTTCGAACCTGAGGACCTGGAGCTATGGACGGAAGCGTGCGCGGATATTGTCAAGTTCTTGAGGGAGCATGATGCTGCGTATTTTGGCGTGGAGATAATCCACTGGGACAAGTTGGACTACAAAGTGATCAATTAATTCGGCGATGTCGATATAGATCTATGCCTGACTTCATTGCGCATTGGCTTGGCCGTGGACGGTACACCTCGATGCTAGTGCCCTAATTCGACTTGCACCAACAGCAATGAGGATACCCGAGGCTTTATGAGTACGGGAATAACGGCCGCGGGAGTATGTTGTAGTTAATTTAAAGATGTCACGGAGTAACGACCTCAATTACTTGGTACATGTAACGGAGTCTCCAGGGTTGTGAAGAGAGCCACCGTGCCCGTTCGGACGCCGATCTCGGCACTAACTCGGAGGTAAATCCAGGGAGCTGAACTAGCCCGGTACGAGTAAAGCGCTGCGCAGGTTCAGCTCTCACAAATTTGAACCGAACTTCTTCGACGTCACCGTGCCAAGCAGAACACACACACACACACACACACACATATCTACCAGCCATTTCCCAATGCCAATGTAGCCCGACACAATGGCGGCCGACCAGGAGCAGAAGCCGGCGGAGGCCAGCAAGAACTACAAGGGATTCGTGGCTGGCGTCTTCTCCGGCATCGCCAAGCTGACGGGTGAGTTACAGTCGTTCCCGGGATCTGGGTAACCCTAGATAGAGAGAGAGAGAAAGACACGGGGCTAACCCGAGCCACTTGGTTGTGAAAACAGTCGGCCACCCCTTCGACACGGTCAAGGTGCGCCTGCAGACGACGGACGCGGCGCGCTTCAGCGGGCCGCTGCAGTGCCTCGTGCAGACGGTGCGCCACGAGGGCGTGCGCGGGCTGTACAAGGGCGCGACGCCGCCGCTGGTCGGCTGGATGTTCATGGACAGCGTGATGCTGGGGTCGCTGACGGTGTACCGGCGGCTGCTGGCGGAGCACGTATTTGTCCGGCGGCAGGGGGCGGGGGCGGCGGCGCCCCGACACCCGGGCACGGCACCGCCGCCGCCCCCGGAGAGGGAAGGGCCCATCGCGGCGACGACGCACGCGGCGGCGCACCTGCCGCCGCTGGGCCACGGCGCGGCCGGGGTGCTGGCGGGGCTCACGGTGAGCTTCATCGCGGCGCCGGTGGAGCACGTCAAGGCGCGGCTGCAGATCCAGTACGCGGCGCGGCGGGCGGAGCGGCTGTACGCGGGGCCCGTCGACTGCCTGCGGCGCATCCACGGCGCGCACGGCGTCCGGGGCGTCTACCGCGGCCTGGGCGCGACGCTGCTCTTCCGGTCCTTCTTCTTCTTCTGGTGGGGTTCGTACGACGTGATCACGCGCCTGCTGCGCGACCGCACCGCGCTCGGCGCCCCCGCCATCAACTTCTGGGCCGGCGGCCTCAGCGCCCAGGTCTTCTGGCTGACCAGCTACCCCAGCGACGTCGTCAAGCAGCGCATCATGACGGACCCCCTGGGCGGAAAGCTCGGGGACGGCACGCCCAGGTTTACGAGCTGGTTGCAGGCGGCGCGGGCTGTGTATAGAGAGGGAGGTGCTAAGGGCTACTGGAGAGGGTTTTTGCCTTGTTTCCTACGAGCATTCCCTGCTAACGCGATGGCATTGGTTGCATTTGAGGGCGTTATGAGGGTCCTGCCTTAGGATAGAGAGGGGCTCGATATATAGACATAGAGATCAAAGATTTCACGAAGTATAGACTATCACGAATAAACACGATGGAAGGGCGAACGAATTTGTTTGTACTGGTTGAGTTCATTCGCGGGAATCGGAATCTTTTTGCGATAGTGCGAAAGCGCCTGTTCTATGACGGGCCCAAGCCCATTCGCCGAATTTTCCCCATGGTCCAAGACCACTGCTTGCCCGCTTAATCCTCATCCTCATCAGCCTCGTCGTTGACGACGTTGAAGAACTTGAGCTCGTAAACGCCCTTCGAGGTCGAGACGACGCGGAGCCAGTCACGGAGCTGCATCTTCTTGAGGAACTTCTTGGTCCTGAAAGCGGCGGTCATTAGCATATTGCGCCGCATTGAGATAGAGGAGCAGGTAGAGGAGGGGTAGTACTCACAGGTACTTCAGGTATCTGCCAGAGAGCTCGTTGTGGGCGATGACCTCAATCTTGCCCTCGCCAGCCTGTTGGATGACAATCTTGTCGCCGAGGTTGCCGGTTCGGCCCTCAACCTTGATCTTGTCCTGCAGGAACTTCTCGAAGGCGGCGGTGTCGAAGATCTTGTCGCTAGCGGGCTGCTGGGCGTTGATGACGAACTGGAGAACAGCAGGTGAATATTTGGCGGCGCTGACGATTGTCAATTGGGGCAATAGCTTACCTTCTTGGTGGTCTTGGCCTGCTTGCCAGCCTTCTTCTACATGATGAAAAAAATTGACCTTAGCCTACTGCTTCACGCCATGATCTCTCGCTGCGAGTGCCAGGAAGACCGGGCCAGCAGCAAAGCGGTGTCAAGTGGTACATACTGTTTGGGGAGCCATTGCTAGTGATGGTGCGGGTGGACGCAAAGAAGTCAAATCCTGCGCCTAAGAGTTGAGGTGGTGATTGAGGGCGGAATGTTGCTGGAGAGGCGTTGAGAGTGCGATGGACGAGAAAATCAAATAATAATAAAAAAGCCGTGAGATTTTTGACCTGAACTTTTTGGTGTATCGAAAAGAAGTGGGTCGGGCTATCTTAGGGCATTCTGTTAACCTAGGTAGATTGGTCCGTGCTTCTGTGCCCCTCCCGTGCCTCGGCTCGTTTCAACTTGACCCGCGGAGCCCGAGTAGACGGATAGGATCTCAAGTGGGAATCTGCATCGGATGCCTCCAGTCAATGGATTCTTCCGTATGTCCGCATCAATTCTCAGGGGTCACTTTTGGTTACTAAGACTAGAATCACGACGTGAGATACTTGGCGTTTGTCTGCTGAGCTGCTGAGCTGCTGAGCAGCTAGAACACCTTTTCGCATATATTGCATCTGCTGATTTATGCTTCTGTACATGTACCGTGTGTGATGCATGTGCTAAGGTTCTTTATTACAAGTGGATAAAATCATGTCGACCTCGTTCCATATAATGTCCAGGTACATGTAAGTTGTCGCAGGGCTGGACCGCATACATAGTGCATGTACCTCCCTCAATCATCACTGGATGTCGATTAATTAGAGTGGGCCGAGAACACCTGTACCTAGACAGGCTACAAGGAAGGCAGCTTTGTCCTGTCTCGCTTCTCCATCACTGCAATTTGCAGCACAGATTGACGAGGTCAAGGTCACATTCAACCTTGGCTGTTTTCCAGATTCCCCCCTAAGATGGTTGTGTACATCCAAGACACCCTGCACCTCCCTCTCAACAACGCCAGTATTGACGAATGCGAGACAGAGTGACATCAGTTCCCTGGTTCGTTCTAATCTCCTCACTCGCCTGGACCGGCTAGGCATTAGCCCGTCCTGCCCGTCCTGCCCGTCTCAGTATTATTATTATGTGTCCTTGCGGATATTGGTAGCGTAGCTAATAATACCACCCACGCCCCAAAAATCCATACATCTACGTAGCAGATACAACAACACAGCAGCGGAGCTAGCTAACGTGGAGTCGACTTGAAACATCTCCTTCTTCTACCTATAATACCACCGTGTGTCATCCTCGACTTACATTGGCAACCGCCAACTAATGCTTCGAACCGGTAACTCCGTTCAATGAGCTTGCCATAACTTATCGACCGAGATTCGTGCTACACAGTACAGAAAAATCAATGTCCATTTGAGCCCGACACCATTCTACAGTCACACATTCACTCTCGGCAAATACTCGAGTATTTGTCTTCATCTACTTATCGACTATCTGTTCCACTTCTGCCTATCTCTGTTCTTACTTTGTTCCCATTCCTCGGCGATTAGTAGCCATGACGTCTAGTTACAAGATTCCGCCGTACGAGACAACTCCCATAGACAGCATTGCTAAGATAGCTGCCACGGCCCGCGACTCGTATCGGTCTCACAAAACTAGAGATGTTGAATGGCGTCTTGTGCAATTGCGGAAGCTCTATTGGGGGGTTTCCGACTACACCGAGAAGTTCCAGGCGGCCTTGAAACAAGACCTCAGGAAACCACCACAAGATGTCATCCTGTCGGAAATCAATCATATAATGCAGGACCTCAACTTTGCCCTCAAGAAGGTGAAGACTTGGGCGAAGGATGACAGAAATCTCGATTATCCTCTAACCTTCTCGCCCATAAAGCCGCGCCTCAGGAAGGAACCCCTGGGCACTGTTCTGATTATCGGCCCTTACAATTTTCCCACGATGCTGACTCTCGCTCCCCTCATCGGTGCCATTGCCGCGGGGTGCACTGCCGTCCTGAAGCCCTCAGAGAACGTACCCGCGACAGCTATGGTGATAAAGGAGATGGTCGAGAAGTATCTTGATCCTTCCTCGTTCCTCGTTGTCAACGGCGGCATCCCGGAAACCACGGCCTTGCTAGACGAAAAGTGGGATAAGATCTTCTACACGGGAAGCCCCACCGTCGGCAGGATCATTTCCAAGAAAGCAGCGGAGACCCTAACGCCAGTTACCCTTGAGCTTGGCGGCCGCAACCCCGCCTTTGTGTCTAAATCTTCCGACGTGGCGCTAGCCGCCAGGCGTCTCCTGTGGGGGAAGACCTTGAACGCCGGCCAGGTCTGCCTCTCCCACAACTACGTCCTCGTCGACCGGGATATCGTCGATGACTTCGTCAAGTGCCTCAATGCCGTCAACAGGGAGTTCTTCCCCAAGGGCCCCAAGGCCAGCCCCGAATATGCGCGTATCATCAACGAGCGGCAATTCGACCGCATCAAGAAGATGCTCGACACCACCAACGGCAGGATCGTCATGGGTGGAGAGACGGATAGATCCGACTTGTACATTGCGCCGACCGTTGTGCTCGTAGACTCTATTAATGATCCCATGATGACGGAAGAGTCATTTGGCCCGGTCTGGTCCATCATGCCATACGACAACCTCGACGATGCCATCAAGAAGATGAACACCGTCGACCCGACCCCCCTGTCACTCATGACGTTCGGCTCGAAAGTCGAAAACGATAAAAGTGAGTCTCCAAATTCCCCCCAATCACACACGAGCTCGTGACTAATCGCCCCCGTCTTCCCAGTCCTCGCGCAGGTGACGTCGGGCGGCGCCAGCATCAACGACTCGTTCATGCACGGGTGCGTGGCGACGCTGCCGTTCGGCGGGGTCGGCGAGTCCGGGACGGGCGCGTACCACGGGCGGGCGTCGTTCGACTGCTTCACGCACCGGCGGACGGTGGTCGAGACGCCCGGCTGGATGGACAAGCTGCTGCGCGTGCGCTACCTGCCCCACTCGGCCCCGGACTACAACCGCTTCCTCTGGATGAACCGCGTCACGCCCGACTTCGACCGTGACGGCCGGAAGCTCGGGGGGCCCGGCTACTGGCTCTGGCTGGTCCTCGGCCTCGGCGGGCCCTCCGCCAAAGGTGCGTTGTTCCGCTGGTTCCTCGTTCTCGGGGCCGCGTATGCTGCGATAGTCCAGTATCGCAAATTCTCGTGACCACGAATATTTTGTGTCGAAGGAGTCGTTATCCCTAAGAGGGGCCTATAGCTTTCATTCTCTTTCGACCAAATTTGCTTTAGCTGGGCTAATTGCTGGCAAGCAGAAGCTCCTCGAGCAAAACTCTGATATTGTGGTCCGAGATCGTCGGACTTAACCTAATACTGTATATAAGGATCCGTCTATACGTAGCCTTCCTAACCGTTTGAGGCGCACGGCATCTTTCCCCACGCGAGGAAATTGATCTTGACAGGAGCCTGGGATCCCTGAGGGCTGTTTTGAGAGGAACGGCTGCCTAGGGAATACATAGCGGAGACAGTAGAGATGAAATACCACAGGGTCGTAGGATCGTATGTATATCGTAATGAAGAGGCCAAATCCCATAAGCAGTCCATTAGGCATACACGCCCCTTGCCCTTATCATGCCGTCTTACCATCTGCCTGAAAAATACGTTCCAGAAATATGTAAAAGCATGCATCTGCCGATGGATGGATCCACCTCTATACGTGAAGGCTTGCATAGCTCCTGGTATCATCGCCTCCCCAAGACACAGTATTAATCAACTCGTTTACACCCGGAACACCACTAACCTACCGCCCGGAAAGGGCGTCGGCCAGCCTCCGCCCCCTCTCTCCGCCGAGGTACAGCGTCTCCTCGCCGTCGCCGTCGCCCCTGGCCATCTCGACCGCCTCGTGGTAGCCGCGGACGACGGCGTCCTCGTCGACGCGCAGGCCGTGCTGGACGAGGGCCTCGACGACGCCGCGCACGCGCGCGATCTCGCGCACGGTGCCCGGCGGGATGGCGTCGTTCTGGCTCGAGTAGACGTTGAGGCCGACGCTCTCCTCGATGCGCGTGATGCCCATGCTCGGGCCGCCGCCAGACGACGACGCCGCCTCGGCGGCCGCGCCCTCGCCCTCGACGTGCTTGCTGATCCAGACGTAGCCGTTGACGCCGAGGACGACGTCGACCTTCTCGGCGTCGTCGGCGGCATCGACCCCGCCGCCGCCGGACGCGCGCCCGACGTCGATCGAGAAGGCCTGGCGGCGGGCGCGGACGACGCCGCCGCCGCCGCCGACGCCGCTGACGGCGACGAAGACGCCGTTGCGCAGCTTGCCGTACTTGAGGCTGCGCGTGTGCAGCACGGCGCCGCCGTCGCCGTACAGCTGCTGGACCTCGGCGACGAGCAGGTCGCCCTCGCCGAAGAAGGTGCGGATCTGCAGCTCGTCCGTCTCGGTGCGCCGCCGCTGGATCCCGCCGGGCAGGTTGACGGCGCTCAGCGGCAGCTGCGCCAGCAGGCTCGCGCCCACGTCCACGCGCCACCGCCGCGCCTGCACCTCCACGATCCGGCCCACCACCAGGTCCCCGATCTCGGGCGTGTACCGCGCGCGCAGCGGCCGCACCGAGAGCAGCTTGTTCGTCTTCGAGAGCGTGCCGGCGACGGAGGAGACGATGGCGGGCGGGTCGGCGGTCGTGTAGGTGCCGTGGCCGCTGGAGGGGAGCGTGTTAGCCTCTTTTCGCGAGTGTCGGTAGGGGTGGGAAAGACGCAGGGAGGAATAGGTTGTGAGGCAGGGATGAGGAAGAGGGGACCTTACCGCATCCATTGCGGATCCTCAGTTATGACCTGGCCGGGCGTTACGATCATGTTGTCCTCGTCTCGTCTGGCTTTCTTAGCCGTATGTACGTTGGGATAGTCGACTGGGAGGTCGACGCCGCCGTCTGAGTCCGAGTCCGAGTCTGGCTCGGGGCCGTCGTACGCCGGAAGCGGCGTCGGCTGGAGGATCGTAATTGGCATGTTAGCAAGTCTCTTCGTGGACGCGTTGTGAGCTCGGCGTTTCCCAAGCGCAGCAGGAGGTGGTTTGGATGTAGTAGGATTGTACTGCGTATTGTCGAATATTTTTGGAGATTTCGTTTGAAGCTCCCCCCTGCAATCGCAACTGCAACTGCAGGGCCCGGCCCCCTGTAGCGCGGCATACCCCGCTAATCGTTAGCGCGTCTGGACCCACCACCCGCCGATCATCAGCTGCAACGCTGAGGTCAAGAATGACAACGGCTGAACGGGCGGTCCGGGGAGGAAGCTTGTTATTGCATTGCATGTGACAATTTCAATGCAACCTCCTAACTTCATCTCATCAACCTTTGCTCTTATGTAGGCCGCCAAGGGCTGCAAACTTCCTATGTTCATATAGTGGCAGCTTAGAGTATGCAAAGGTCTCGTTGAGACAGCCCATCGGGCAGCTTCTCTTAACATTCCTTACGTCATCGCAAAGCCTTAGGTACACGGCACCTTCAGATGAGACGCTCCGTGAGCATCCCATCTAAAAGACATATCTAGCATGGATCGGATGGAAGAATACAGTCCAGATGCCTTCGTCAACAGGGATGAACCCATTCCCACTATAGTCCTCGACGGTTCGACGCCGGCCGGGTCGCATACGCCTTCAACATCAGCGTCGAAGTCTCGCCATCGCAGTGGCGATGGATCCGACCATTCGGATGGCGAGGCGGCGCCCTCGCGGCGTAAGGGCCTGCGGGGGCGTTTCTCGGCCTTCAAAGAGAAAGCGAAGGTCCAAGACCAGCTGGTCGAGAAGCTGCTCGCCCAGGTGATGCCGGTCGACGATGCGGAGGTTCCGCAGGACGACGCGCACAAGAGCGGCGGCCCCGGCGTGGCGCGTCCCAACTTCAACCTCACCACCATGTCGAACAACTTCCGGCGCTTCAACGCGCGCATCGGCGTCGTCTTCGTCTTCCAGGCGCGCGTGATCCGCCTGCTCTCCTGGCGGCACCCCACGCACACGCTCTCCTTCCTCGCCATCTACACCTTCGTGTGCCTGGACCCGTACCTGCTGCCGCTGCTGCCCCTGACCGTCATGCTCGTCTGCGTGCTCGTCCCGAGCTTCGTGGCCCGCCACCCGGCGCCCGAGGTCAGCCTGTCGAGCGAGCAGGCCATCGGCTACTCGCCGCACGGGCCGCCGCTGGCGCCGGCCCTCACCGTCAAGCCCGCCAAGGAGCTGAGCCGCGACTTCTTCCGCAACATGCGCGACCTGCAGAACTGCATGGAGGACTTCAGCCAGCTGCACGATGGCGTCATCTCGCTGGTCGTGCCCCGGACCAACTTCAGCAACGAGGCGCTGAGCAGCTCCCTCTTCATCTTCCTGTTCGCCGCCTGCCTCTTCATGAGCATCGCCGCCAACGTCCTGCCCTGGCGCCTGATCTTCCTGATCCTGGGCTGGGGCGTCACGTGCATGGGCCACCCGGCCATCCAGAGACAGCTCGAGACGGCGCACAAGAACCATGTGCAGCCGCAGGAGGAGAAGGCGAGGAGCTGGGTGGAGAACTGGGTTGAAAGCGATATAATCCTCGACAATGCGCCGGAGAGCCGGGAAGTAGAGATCTTTGAACTACAGCACCTGTCGGGTGCAGGCGAGTGGGAGCCGTGGCTGTTTAGCGCCTCGCCATACGATCCCTTATCCCAAGGACGCATCGCCGGCGACAGGCCCGAGGGCACGCGGTACTTCGAGGACGTGCGGCCGCCGCAGGGGTGGGAGTGGAGCGAGAAGAAATGGGCGCTGGATCTCTGGAGCCGCGAGTGGGTGGAGGAACGCATCATCACGGGGGTCGAGATCGAGACGGAGGGCGAGAGATGGGTCTACGACATCTACGATGAGCGGACGACGGACAGGGTCGGGGTTGTGGAGCAGCCTTCCCCGGTGAAAGCGAAGGATAGGGCCAAGCCGTCGCAGCGGAATCTGAGTTGGGAGGAGGGCGTCGATACAGAGAGCAGGAGAGGCGAGTGGAGACGGCGGAGGTGGGTGAGACTGGTGAAACGCAAGAATATCCCTGGTAAGGAGACCGGCTCATAGGTAATGTCAAATTGAACAACTTTGATGCTTTCATATGTATAGGCATCTTGGGCCGTGGTGCAGGTATGCGTCTACGTGGTTATCCTGATATATGGCCTATACGGTTGGTTAGTTGGTTGGTATATTTAACGCCTGGACGGAGGGTACGACACCCCCGTGACCTCCCTAAGTGTATGAGGCGTGAGGAGCTATCTATCTGTCTATCTATAGTACATTTTGATATCCCTCAACTCTAACCCAGTGGCATACATGATGATACTCTGACCGTTCCCGTTGGCTCCGCCATTGGAGCTCGTGTTCGGCGTAATACAGTGTCTGGGGCTTCCTTCTAGTTGCCAAAGTGGCCTATACGGTTAATCTACGTGGTGATCATTTACAAATATGTTACACGTATATGTACTTATGATATCTCGGCCAGTTGTAGTGCTTCGTTGACATTTAAAGCATTGGTACGTAGCTACTACTAGGGTCTGTGGGAACAAGATAAGTGCGCCCCAGGTGACCTTCGCCCATCAAGGGTACAAAGAGGTTCCAAAACCTCCCATGACGCACGCATGATAATGGAGATTGTCTGTTCACCTTTATAGGCACGGGTTCGGATTTTATGACCCAGTTGTTCTTATGTATCAGCCGTTAACCCCGTCATCCTCTAGCCCCTTTCTTCCTTCAGTCTTGAATAGCCTACATTAGAAAATCCGTTACATTAACCCGTAACCATTTTCATAATCCCTTCCACTTTTCCCTTTACAACAGGACTATACTTGCGAGTTACGTAAATTAAGGAACGTTGAGACCCAGAATTCGTTTCCTCCGCCATGAAAGAGTGTTTAAGCCGGATGCTAGTGTAACAGTTGATCATACAAAAGAAAGTCGATACACACCACCATAGTTGATACTAGCCCTTCATAATTTCATCGTTAGCACCATTGCCTGTTTTCTGTCCATTTTGGTCCAGCAACCTTGCTGTTTCACTTACTGCCCCAGACTCTGACAGGATCAGGACGAGGAAGGTCAGGATAACCAACAAGGGCAGAAACCCGGCTCCTCTCAGCATCGACTACCGTTTTAATCGAATCTCTGACGGCCTTCACGTCATTGGTATTGACAGTTCTCACTGTCAGTCCGGCCCACCAGGATTCCTCTGCCCACTGCGCCTCCTGGTCTACGTGGACGATGTAGCGATTCCCAAGGGCTATGTCAGTGATGACGCGAGTTAGGTACGTTATGGCAGAGTTGACCTTATCCCTGGTTAGATTGTGGTCAACGGGAATCCACTTCAGCCGGAGCTCCATGACCTGGTCGTAATTCCAAAATCAAGGGCTAGCTGACGATATAGGCATACTGCTGTCAGAGATGTGTTGTTCACTATTACAAGTCACATCGCTTAGAATACAGAGAACGAAAAGAGAAAGGCATCTATTGTATGTCGTCTATGACGAGTCAAATTCAGATGTGGCTGTGTATGGACACATTGATAGGGCGTCTAAAATAGGGCGTCTAAAAGTGCATGCATCTCAATAGTTGCAAATGTCATCATGCAAAGACACATAGCCGCGACCTAATACCCAGCCCCGTCCAATCTAAACCTTCTAGCAGTGAATTCCATCCGCCATATTAGTCTATCCCCAACTGTCAGCTTCAAAAAGAAGAAGGGGAAAAGGGGGTGGGAGAACACTTCACCTTTCTGTGAGTAATGGCAAGATTTGAAATGAAAGAAGATTATGGGTTTGAGGGGGATGGGTAAGACAGTATTAGCATGGGTGTTGTCACAAGAGAAACCGTAGATAGTAACATTGTACATAATGGATGTATATATTAGTGAACTGTTGACATCTTTCGGAAATATTGTCATGCTAAGATTGTCGCGGGCCCTATCACCCCTAACCGATCCATAGCCAGGATGTGTGCCTT
Organism: Xylaria sp. JS573; assembly: GCA_000966885.1. Lineage (NCBI taxonomy): Eukaryota > Fungi > Ascomycota > Sordariomycetes > Xylariales > Xylariaceae > Xylaria > Xylaria sp. JS573. The sequence continues at coordinate 326,593 of JWIU01000011.1, read as the reverse complement.
TGCAGGAATATTAGCCCTATCCCTACATAACCCGGCTATTTAGTCGCTCGCATACACAGCCAGCTAGTTGAAGCCTTTTTAGATAGTTACAACAACAGCTTTTGACTGCCTTTTGAGCTATCTGCGTACGAGAGGAGGTAATGTGACAAAGATGAAGTTGAACTCTCAAATGAAACAAGCAGATGAAGCATTCCAACGGCTCACTAAGACCTTGATGTCAGTTAATAAGCTGCTGAACATAAGTTGAAATAGGAGCCAGAGCCACTGTTGTGATTACGAGACAATGAGGCTTATAGGCAGAAAACGAAAACGGAAGTAAAGACAAGAGTCAAGGGCTTGCTCCAATTTCTCTTATGCGAAGGACCTATCTCTGCATGGGCATATGCAGGCAGAGAAGCCTATCCTAAAAGTGGTCGGCGATCTATTCACAACATGATAGGCTATTCCGGAGGGAACATAATTAGTACGGAAACATCTAATCATTTAATTCATTGTTTATTATTAATTCTGTCACTATCAAAGAGTGAAACCTCGGGTCCCAACAAAGACGGAACCTAGTCGTTAGTAGTTCGGGGGACGTTTTCTTCGGGATAAAGGTTGTGTTCAACCTAGTGATAGTGGCTTACCAATGATGTTCCGTCACGGCCTGTTCTTCTTAAGAGACTACGCTATCTAGCCATTAATAGGTGGAACGCAGCGCCCGAGTGAGAACAGAGTCCTCTCCGAAGCGCTGGATACTTAGGCTGATGTGACGGGGCGTCGCTTTGGCGCCGTGATGTAGAAGGAACATGACCATTCCCAGGTCGCGAGAGGCGAGGGCCAACATCAAGACGTCGTTGCGAGTCTCGATTTCCAGCTGCTGGCCCATCTCGTACAGCATCTTGATGACATCCAGCCTACCCCGCCGGAGGGCGAGATACGCCATGTCGGGTCTTCGGCCCCGCGAGACGGCCTCAGGATAGACCTCGAGGTAGATCTCGACGATGGGACGCATCGCCGCGGTCGTCTGGCGCGTGTTCAGACACCACTCGATCATCGTTATATGCCCTGTTGGGACCCAACCGTTCCTTATCGCAAGCAACGGGTCATCGTGTAACGCACGGAGGGCCTGAGCATCCTTAACAACGCAGCGTGTTTTGGGGTCTAGCTTGTCCCACATACCTTTACAAACCATGCTTAGGTGCAGGTGGTCCTTGGGGTCCGGAAGGAATTCAACAATGAGATCGAGGATCTCATTGGGAACCTGGAAGAGGATGGGGGTCTCATCGACCGACATAACGATTGTTAAATCTAAGTCTTTGTTGAATATGGATAGTCTTGCGCGTGGAAGCAGTTGTGGTGTAAGTTGTTGTGTCAAGTAAAATTGATAGGGAACAGGTATTATAACGCTAACCTCTTAGAGGCAGGTTCTTTTCTTTATATAGGAAGTGTGTACAACACGGGCGTCACTGTTCTACAGTTGTTGTTGCCAGGAATAGTACCTGCTCAGATACACATCAGTGGTTTCACAACAATGTAATGTTCATACGTCACACTGCCGGCATCATCTTCTCGAACAAGATACACAACATAGACGGACGTTATCAGGACAATGACTGCCACTGTTGGTAAGTTGACAACTGACTCATAATAGGGGGCGGATGAGGATTGAATCGGACCATCTTCGTATAGTATCATATTATCTCACATAGTTTGTTCATCAGGTCCTTCTTCGAGGAGGCAACAATTCGTAGGTTAATAGCCGCAAGACCACTACCAATACATCAAGGCTTTCGCTAATCTTTGAAACAGCGGTAAAAAGACTCGGGCCATTTTGATTATCGTTGAAGTGCTTGGCAATCGTATCATATACCTCAGATACTCTCAAGCACGTCTAAGCCGATACAGTTGCCGTATTTGACATTATCGTCTTTAATACAGTAATGTTGTTTCCATTGTTATAATAATTTCCCTGATCGCTTCTACCAAACTAGGTTCCATATTGCGGAAGAGTTGAGACTGGTACAACTTCTCCGTGCTATGAAGGGAGCATGACTTGAAGAATACTCGATAAACAGCCGATATCAGGGACACACCAAGGGCCTATAATCCTGAACTGACTGAGATTATTACCAAGCTCCAGCAGAAACCTTGGGCTCCCTTACACAACCCGACTTATAACCCGTAGTGAGACGAACTGGAAAATTGTTTTCCTGGATAATGTTTGGCGCTATGAGATGAGCCTTGACGCTGATTCAAAAATATAGTCCCACAATCAGAAAAGAAGCCCTCCCCGCCTTATCCTTTTAATGTTCTGACAGCGAGAGAAGAGGGTATCCAGATAAGAAACTCACTTTCACACCACTCCTTACTCCAATAGAATCCGAGGACATCGCCTCTTGTTCTCGAAGTCCTCCATGTACCAAGAATTCAGACAAACCCGTCACCAAACGGGAAACTAGACTTATAAGACCAACTTGTCCAAGATTTTGTGGATACCGCCGCTCTTACCTCTCCCATCGTCGACCTCGTCGGCTAGCTTCCTCGATCTCTTAATCAAGATAGCAAGAACCTTTTTAGTGTACTCGAAGCTTCCCGTGCTCTCCATGTAGTTCACCGCGTACCTCTTGACCTCGTCATCTGTCGTCCTCTGCTTAAGAATATTAAGCAGTTGCAGATTTGACGGGTTGGTGCGTATGCTGTGAATGATAAGAAACGAGAACTTCCCTTCGGTCAAGTCCTCGCAGAAGCCCTTGTTCTGGCCATACTCGGGGCTCGACAGGTTCTTGTAGTCGTCCTGGATCTGGAAGACGATCCCTAGCAAGTTGACCAGGGGCACACAGTCCATCTGGACACTTGATTCGGCTTGCATAAGCTTTATGGCCAGGCGGAAGAGACCTCCAGTCTTGTTGCCGACCATTTCGAGGTATTCCTCTTCGGTAGGACAAGTGAGGGTATCGCGCCAGAAGAGATCCATGCCCTGACCGCGGTGCAGGTTCAGCAACTCCTCGGTAAAGATGTCGATTGCCTTTGAGCTCTTTAGCTTCCGTAGCTCTTGTAGAGCACAGAAATAAACGTAGTTGGCCGAGTTGATGGTTTGCGCGGTGCCGAAAATGCTGTGAGTAACGGGCAATCCTCTGCGCAATACCGAGTTATCCTCCACGTCATCAATAAGCAGCGACGCCGTATGCAGCATGCCAATGACCTTGGTGATAACCTCCAGGCTCTCTGGCGGCACTTCGAGCCAGTCGTTGAAAGCATTGGCCAGAAACGTGCGAAAGTCCTTGCCGGGATGGGCAAACAGGTAGTCGAAGGGACCCATGACGACTTTTTCCTTCTGTTCCGTCCATGTCTTTCTGGTCGAGGTGTAATTCAGGTCTTCCGTCTCATAGCGAGAGGGGTCTTGGGAACCTGTCGCATGCATGCCTGTCAAGGGGATAGCAGTAGAGGAGGAGTTCGCTCGATGCCGGTGGCTCTGACCCAACCAGTCGGACTCTGGGACGGGTCGGAGGACGGACTTGGCGGGAGGAAGCGGTGTCGCGTACCCGGTCGAAGAGGTTCTAGGAGGGATGGCGTTGGGCGATGGAAAGCTTTTTGGGCTGTTGGGGGCCATGATTGCCACAACTAACCCTAGAGGTTAGGGGGAGGGTCTCAATCTCAACAAGTGTCCAGGCAGTGGTGAACTTTATATGGCCCTAACCTCTAACCTACAAGGATGTTGATAGATCTATGTAGGCCCAAAGTTACCTAACGTTAGGTGGTTAATTGGCGGTAGGCGGGGCAGGGCTGCGTGGTGATGTGGGGAGAGAAGCCGGCGCAAAGCACGAGGCAGGCAGTGTCCCTGTTGCTCTTGTTCACGAGGGGCTGGAGGTTGGTTCTGTGTCTAATAATATAAGTCTTGACGGGTTTAGCGATCGACCCGTGGCCAAGACTCCAGGACTGCGTGCCTAAGGGTGATGATGCTACAAGGGATGATCATGCAGGCCGTGCCGCTGGGTCGACACGAGGTGGCTTCGAAGGAATGATGATTGCGGCCGACAACTCACGGCCGACAACTCTTGTTCTGAGTTGGGCAAGTATAGCTAAAGGACCTGGAGTAGGCAGCAGAGTAAAAGATCGTGATGTTTGTGGTCAATGGCAGCGCAATTGAAGATACTAGACGAAGTGGTGGTTTCAGGCGAAGCTTGTCGGACAGGCTGAACCGGCTGAGAAGGTCGATCTGGTTCACATGTCATATGTATGTGCCAGGTCATTTGCGATCGGATCAAGTCAACGAATGCACTATCCCGCACCCGTACTAGTAAAAAGCAGGCAGGAGAAGGTAAAAGTGCAGGTACCCAGGCAGCTGCCAGGCAGCCAGGGGTTCAATCGCCGTCAAGCTGTCCAACTTGGTACCTAGGCAAGCTAGGGTACATACCTGATGAGGTACCTACATAAGTACGTACCTGTACCTAGCTTGGGTGTACCCATATGGATACCTAGCTGTTGACCCCGCATGTGATAGTTGCTACAGGTATGGATGCATACGTTGACGCCTCGCTGAAAGCCCTGCTTCATGTACCTGGTATTGAAAGAAGCAGGTATCTATGCGGTGCTGTGGCACAATTCAATAAATCAGTGAAACCAATAGATTATGGGAAGCACACACTGAGGCTTAGCGGGAAGTCATTCATTCCAATAATAGTCCGTAGAGGACGTTTTGCTACCTTGGTAAAATAAGGGATGAAAGTGTCAAATAGTTCCAGTCAACCTTGCTGCGATACCTACCTACCTACCTAGGTAGGTAGTCAGACCCCATCCTCTAGGCGTCTTAAGCCTTATTACCACAGCTGTCACATCGTCGGCATGTGGCGCGTGATGGCGGGGATACCCAGCTTGACAGTCACACACTAGCCACACACTACGTCGTTCCCCATGTGAATGCTGGCATCCGTTGCTGTGTTAACAGGAGCTCCCCCACTCACTCCCAATAAGGTATCCAGGTAAAGCTGGGCTCGTCGCATCGATGCTTCATCGATGCCAAACGGGATTCCATCCCAAGCCCGTGTTTCCGTCTTCGTTTCTTTTCTCTCACTGGCTTCTTTCAGAGTTCAGGAGAGACGGCGTCGAGATACCCTCAATTCTTCTTTTCGTTTATTTGTACAAGTCTGCCGGCATCAGCATCAATTTCGCGTTCCCGTCGGTTTTGTTCGCAATCGCATAAGTTGCGCCGTCTCACAACAACCCACGGGCTACCTTTTTTGTTTCTTAATTACATCCATAATCAGACACCATCATGGAGAATTTACTGTCGCTTGCCTTCGATAACTTGTCATCTTACGATGGATCAAAGATCCGCAAGGGTCTGCGCCAGGTGGAAGGCCTGTTGGCAAACATCTGCTTGTCGCGGCGGCAGAGCACCAAGAATCGTCGACCTTCAACGGCCAGAGGCCCGGGAGAGGAATTGCCGCCTCCAAAGTCGCTGAGCGAAATCACCGAAGACCCAGCTTTCTATGAATTCTTCAAGCTGCAGGAGGGGTTCGAATGGAATGTCGCTATGCGGCTGGTCAACACCCTTGACCGGCTTTTAGCAAGAGGCGCTGATGGTTCAAACGACTTGCTGATTTTGAGCGCGCTGGACCTGACCCAGGGGGTTATGCTGCTACATCCTCCAAGCAAGGCGCTATTCTCAAGGGAGATGTACATGAATGTAGGTTGGGCCTGGCGCATTACCTTGACATGTCCTCCCTCTTGCGCCAATTGCTAATCCCATCATGTGATGCAGCTCCTCCTCGATCTTCTCGAGCCAGACTTCTGTCCAGCAATTCAATCGGCGACCGTGGTGACGCTCGTAACTGCCCTCATTGACAACCCCCAAAACACGCGCGCCTTCGAGTACCTTGACGGACTCCTGACGATAACATCGCTCTTCCGCAACCGGTCCACCAGTCGCGACGTCAAGCTTAAGCTTGTCGAGTTCCTATACTTCTACCTCATGCCCGAGACCCCGTCGATCCCGGGCGCCGTGCCGGGCCTACTGCAGCAAAGCCCCAGCAAGCTCGCGAAGGCGTTCACGTTCGGCAGTGAAGGGGGATCCAAGCCCGAGGGCGGACGGTCGAGATCGGATAGTGACCCTCAGACCAGAACCCAAGAGGAGAAGCAGGCCCTGCTGGGTCGGCACTTGCATAGCGTGCAAGAGCTCGTGGAGGACCTACGGCAAAACACACCGTTCGGAGGAGCGGTGTGCTAAGGCCACTTCGGGCCTGACCTCAGATTGTTAAAAAAAAATAAAAAATAACTACCACCCCCTTGAGGAGCCGGGGATATGTTCCAACACTTTGTCACTTTGGGTAATATGCCACCCTATTTTGGACGCATATGGAAATGATCGGGATGGGTATAATACGGTTTGCACGAGGCAATAGTGGTCTTACCATTGGAACTGGATTTAGTGGCACGACACTCATAATCCTGCGAAGTTACGGCGTAGAAGGAAGATCAGATCAAAAAGGAAAGCAAAGGCGTCCGAGGAGTTTTTGTCGATAAGACCGGGGGGCTATTTGTATTGTAAATCATCATGTACGCCATGCTCACGTGTACTCATTACTACTACTAGGGTTAAGGAGAATATATCCCAAAAAAAAAGAAGAATTCTAATCCCGAAAACGCTCCCTGTCCTGTCCTGTCCTGTCCTCCATTCGCAATTTTCCCGCTCGCGGTTTTTTGCATCAACATCCGTCACAGTGTGGGAGAAGGTCCCCGGGACTTTCCCCGGTTGGCTTCCTCCTGGCTGGGAGGAGGCGACGGGTGAGGCTCGGTTTCCGCCGGCAGCTCGAAGGGCCCCATCTCCTTCTCCTCCGCCTCATCCCGCTTCCCGAGGGTCGCATACGTCCCGTCGCCGCCGCCGCTCACCGTCCTCCTATTATCATTGTTCGCCGCCGCCGCCGCCGCCGCGCGATCCAGAACCAGGTCAGCGCGCCCACGACCGCGGCCGCGCCCGCCACCACGCCGATCCCGATCCCCGCCTTGGCGCCCTCCGAGAGCCGCCCGCCGCCGCCGCCCGGGCCGGCGTCGACGACGGTCAGGTTGGCGGCGCACACGCCCGTCGTCCTCCTGGCTATTGCCGCGGACGGGAATGGGGAGGAGGAGGTGGTGGTGGTGGACAGGATGGTCGCGCTCGTGCACGTGCTGCCGACGTCGCAGCAGCCGCCGCCGGCGCACGCGATCTGCGACGTCGTGCACCCCGGCGGCACGGGCGTGACGACGGTCGATCCCCCCCCGCCGCCCGTCGACGGCGGCGCCAGGATGCAGCTGAAGCCCGAGGCGCACCGCGCCCCGTAGGGGCAGCACTGCCCGCCGAAGCCCTGCTGGCACAGGAACGATGAGCTGCTGCACAGCCGGCCGCAGCAGGCGGGCAGGGTGGTGAGGCCGACGAACTGGGTCTCGGTGGTGATGGGGGTCGCGGAGTCAGAGTCGTCGGAGTCGGAGTCGGCGGTGGTGGTAGTGGGAGGCATCACCGTCGTGGTGAGGGTCGCCGTCGTGCTCTGCGTGAGGTTGCAGAAGAGCTGGCTCTCGGGGCACAGCGAGCCGCACGTCGTGCCCAGCCCGCAGCACTTGGGCTCCCAGTCGGCGTTCAGGAAGCAGTACTGGTCGTTGCGGCAGCACGACGCGGCGCCCATGGGGCCGATCTCCAGACAGCCGTGTTGGCCGTCGGGGCACTGCTGCGCGGTCTGCCGCTTCTGCTTAAGGCGGAAGTAGTCGTCGTCATCGTCGTCGTCGTCGTCGCCATCAAGGTCCCCGTCCTTATCCCAGACGTCCGGGTCGAGGTAGGACGGCGCAAGGGGCACCATGGGGAGCACCGGCATGCCGTTCATGAAGTGGCGCGGCCCGAACCCGGCGTAGGCAAGGGAGCCCGGGAACAGGGCCGCATGGCCGGGCGGGGCACCATCGCCCTTACCGTCATCGTTGTTGTCCACCGCCGCTACCGCCGCTATTGCGGGATTGGGCAGGATTGAGGTGACACAAAGCACAGCGACCGTGAAGTGGCCGTTGGGCACCATGGTGAGGGAAATGGGCTGTAAGACGGTCAGCCTTACGCAGCCAGACAACGGCACATGTACGTGGTCGGATGTAGTGTATTCACATTAATCCAGGGGAAAAGGCTATAACACGAGGACGGGAAGTAGTCGTGAGAAGGAGGGGAAATAATACAGAAGTCGAATCGAAGCTGAGCCGCGGAGCCTCAAGCGGCAGTCGGCAATAGGTAAGGGACCGATCCCATCAATTATGTGCGTCGAGGCGGGAATGCGTGAGCCTATCGTCAGCCACCTGCCCCCAACCCGGGGCAGACGGGGGGTTCTGTCGACAATGCTGCCATGATTTCTGTGGGCGGGGGGATGGGGACATTGACAAATCGAGGCGGGACGGCCGGTGGCGAAGGGGCGAGTTGGGCGCACCAACCCTCGTATGTAAGACGGGCCTGCATATGGGGTGGGTTACATCTGAACCAGATCAGACGAACCAACGATCACAGCTGCGGGAACATTAGATAGGCAGCCTTGGAGAACGAGAGCCATGCTGCCGTGGATCTCCAGCTTGGTGCTACTGACAACTTTCAGGGCAACTCGACGTTCACAACTTGAGAACAGTCAGTTCGTGCGAACAGAGCCTAGAAGAAGCCAATTTAGGTATCATTGGCCTTATTATAGATTCCGTGTCAGATACCTGCTTAGGTAACGAATCATTATTATCATCATTATTAAGCTACCTATCTGTGGTACTGGACTGATTGTCAGATCACTTGCTGTAAGACGACAGATATTGGGTGCAGTGAAATCCGTGCTGATGTCTCGCATCGGATAGCCACTCAACTACCTAAACTACCCACATGCACGGTAGGTAGCTAACCCTCCATCAGCCGGCGAGCCGAATTCCTAGGTTTCATTCCTCCCCTGTCTAGGCGGCCAACTTCCATCCTCTATGTATCGCCAGACGAACTTAACACCAACTTCCCTGAATCTGAGAGCGACGGGTTTGCCTCGCTCTGGAGAGAATCTGCTTGCCTGATCAGAGGCGGTTTCGGAAGTAAGTTGGCGGAGGTTGAATGAAGTGTGTATTCTGAAACAAATCGATCGGAGGCTTGGCTGTTTGGAAGGACAGTCATCCGCAAACGCCTTCAATGTGTTCAACACCTGAATACCATGGGTGCGGGACGAAGCGCACGAGGGGTCGTATATTTTATCGTTAGAGGTCCTCTCGAGAATAATGAGTCTGACGAGTGATTCCGGGAGTAATGAAGAGAGAGGAACTTGCGCCGTGACACCCTGAGGCTCCACAACTGCTAAGGCATTGTTCGTTCGATCTTGTGCCTTCTTGATTCCTTGCGTTGCCCCGGTAGTCCCATAGAGCGCCCCCCAGAGGCTCTGCGTATCAATGCCGAGACGTTTCAGCTTCGTGAAGCCGCGGAGACAGGTCACTCTCGAGAGACCAGTAGGGATTGTTCCAGTTGGGTTGTACGTCAACCTGTCCAGGAAAAGCTCCTCCAACGTGCCTGAGGCCTGCATGAGAGCTTGGTTTATTGACACCTCGTTCCACCACGAAGCCACCCCATCATCCCCGTTGAAGGCCAGGTGAAAAGTATGCAGGTTCTTGCACATTTCCATAAGGTGGCCAACGCAGGCTGGATCAGCTCGGCAGTAGTATAAGCGCAAGTCTTCGAGCGTAGAGAACCATTTGAGTCTTTGCTCTCTCAGCCATTGTTCATACTGGATACCCCATCTTTGGTCCGCTGAGCCGGTTAATAGCTGATTCCAACCACAACTGCCTCCTATTCTCTGGAATCTTCGCGCAGGACCTAGGACCCAGAAGGGTGTATAGATCTGATCGCTGAAGTTGAACCTTCCAGGTTGAGGCGTGTGCCACTGCGTCATATTCTAAAGTCAGCACAATTTCTTACAAGAAAACTCTCAAAGAATCATCAAGATGCCAATAGAGAATAAATAGGGGGGGGGGTGGTAGATAGGCTTAGTTAAACCATGCTTCAGAGTATATTGCCCTTAATAAGGGCCGAATAGAGGAAATGGTGTGGTTATATACTTACCTTACCCAAACACACCTTGGTTACAGGAGATGTTCGCACTGACAACATGTTCGTCATAGCAACGGTCCGGAACAGGTCCCTATACGGTTCCTGTAGAGTGCTTATCCTCTGCACAGAAGGCGTTGACTCTTGCGGGATTTGAATATGAATATCGTCGACAAGGTTCATATATCCCAGCAACAGGCCAAGCAGAACCTGCGGGAAGGCATTGACAAAGCATTGAGTTTGCTCATCTACGTCTTCCTCCCGCTCATCATCTGACCAGTTAGTATTAGGCCGCATCGGCTTGATCTGGAGCATCCCAGATTCCACAATTCTCATGTTGAATGAATCGTCGTTTGTATCGGAGAGGCCAGAAACATTCCGATTCCAGTGACTGAAAACGGACCACACCAAGCGCTGATCGGTCAGCCTATCGGGACACATGAGTGACCGCGGAATTTGGCGCATGTAGGGGTGGTTCCAGAGGGTACGGAACAGCAGGACGATCTGCGCTCCTTTGTCAATCACGATATTCCGAAGGAGGATTCGTTGTGCAGGGCCGGTGAATTGTCGCGCGGTCACGCACAGGGCTCGAAGCGTCCTTTGGCAATCTCGAAACTCGACACTCGGGCCCGTGATCGGAATACCATGTTGAGGTGCCTCAGGACAAAAGTGGATGAAACAGTAATGAAGAACTTCAGGCGGAAGTGACTGTATGGAAGCCATGGTCTTTGCAGGCTCGGCTTCGATATGGCTCGGCTTACGTAAGGAACAGTGACGATGACGGTAGGTACGTCGTGCGAGGCGTCAAAGTTGCAACGTTGCGAGTTGTTGTCTTGTGAGGTCTGATTACGGCAAGGGTGCTCGCTGACACTTGGAGTGGTTGATTGGAAAAAAACTGGTCCTTTCTGTAATAAGAGTTAATAGTTGAGATGTGGGTGAAGTGACAGAAGGGTGGTTGGCGTACCTTATTAGGATACAGACAGTAGTCTGAAAACCCTTTAACTTATCGCGGCGTAATTAAACGATTTGCTTTGTTCACTGATCCAGACCGAGGACTCGTCACTAACCCCCAGGTTTAGAAGGGTGATATGGGTACGGGGAAAGCAGAGCTGGGATTTATGGTAAGTTGAAAGAGGTGATTTCACTTGAAGTGAATGGTCTTTGCCATTGTTCACTTACGCAACAAGTTTGGCAAGTACCAAAAGCGCTAATAAGCAGCTGCGGTACAATGACATTCAGTACGTACATATTGATCAGATTGAATGCTTTATTATTGTGTTCTAATCAAAGTGCATATGTACCTCGAGCTCACGCAAAAGTACCCCCAAGTTACCAAAGAGTTTTTAACCTTTGCCTACATCCGCCACTGCTTCCCGCTGCATCCCACTCACCACATGGCAGCATATGTTCAAGGACACGGTAACTGTTTAATTAGATTTCAATAGAATCAAATCAAATTTAATCAAGGCTCTAGATTCGTTATATCAATCTAGACTTAATGTTTCATTTTTATTCACTTTGATTATGGTTCAAATACCTCACTAATTTTGAATCATCTATGAGTTAGTTCTTGTGGGTTTTAAAGGTTTGCGATATCAAGCTATCACCACCTTGTTACAGTTATTCCGGCTACTTTATTAGCAGAAAAACATAAGAAGCAGTCTTAAAACTAAGGTTCATGCGTACATGTTTATGGAAAGACTTGGGGTAGTCATTACGATACTCTGTACCATGCCACTGGCGACATTTAACATTAATGTTTTTTTTGCCTTTAGACTTTCTTCAGATACGACCGCACTATCCGTAATCCAGAGTTACTTAACTCACTATTCAAATGACTTCAGAACTGCCAACTCGCGTTTTCGGTACGCCCGTTGCAACAATACTCTAAAGAGATAAAGTACCTAGGTTCTAGATATAGCGTAATGAACCCGCAATACAAACCTTCTGTATACACAAACCAGGCGTTAAGCAGGAGGTGAGCCACGTCTATATCAAAGCTAACGACTATGTGTCTAAACACCATCCTGTTATGGGCAATTGGCCCAACGCAACGGAGCCCTAGAAAGGTTGGACACTTGAAAACGTCCCTGTGCATTGAAGGATTCGGCGCGACGCCAACTCTAACTCGCAAAACCTAAGACTACTTGTGTGACGTGGCCGAGGTGAATTCAGTGACTCCATACAAAAATACCACTAATACAGAGATAAATACAACAGAGGACACGGTCCAGGATGCGCGAGTGACGCTTTCCGATCCCGAGCTAGTAGAAGCTGTTGTAAAACAATTTCACTATGGCAAACAAAGCAACAGCAGTTTATATTCGGTGACAGAAGTAGACTCAGGAAGGAGTTTCAAAGCCTAACTGTCATTGACGAGGCGAAGTGGGCATGCTAGAATCACAAACCCGACCGCCTCCATTGCCTAGAAGATAAAATTCCGAATCAGAAGCGACTTAAACGTCAGACATCAGTATATGATACGAAATCAATGATTTCGTAAATGAAAACCTCGGAGAATCTCTAGAGAAGCGACTTAGGGATAAAAGTCATTTGCACACTACTCCCAACAACACAGCTAGGAGGCCCCGCCAGTATCAAAACAGCTAGTTACTTCAGAGTTCAACATGAATATCCATCGCCGATTGTATAAGTAATAACTTCTGCATGAGTTAGTCACTACGTCTTGAAACACACGAAGACTTCAATCATCCTCAGAGAACTTACCCAGGGAATAGTTGCAGCCCCATCATCACACTCGGGCGCGCTGGTTATGGTTTTCACTATGATGGCGTTGGCCTCGAGTTACCAAGTTGATCTCCGATCTAGTTGTAAGAAATGGCCCTCTTTAAGACACTCCAGAGTCTGTTTGTTATGTGGTTGCTAACTACATGAATCACGCAGTATCCGAGACAACAGGTTGGTACGTGAACTTGATCTCGGCGGCTTTAAAAGTTTAACGGCTCTGTCCCTCCACTTAAGTAGTAACGTAGTTGAATATGTATTACATCGGTATTGGTACATCACTTCTTACTTTAGAGCACCCAATATCTTGCCGGCCACACGTCAGGTAGGCAGCATCTCGCATTGACTTCTTTCTAATATCCAGGTACGATCGAGGGGTACTTGCATTAGCTTTCCGAAGCCGCCAGAAACGGAACCTCAAATGAACTGGTGTTGCCTCCCTTGATGACAAGTACGTCGAATACGAACTTGCTTCTTCCTCAAGGAGCTGGCGCTCAGGGATGGTATTTGAATATACAAGCAGCCTCGGTTGAGTCATCAAATCAGGATTAAGTATTCAGAACGACTGACGCAAATGCTTCTGTATCCTCGCAATAATACTTACACGAGTAGGCCGGAAGCGCACCTATGTACATAACAAGTTTAGAACAGTATGGAGCCAATGATACCCTTCGATGTTGGTGTAGTCCCAGATCTCGCCAATCGCAGTGACGTGTATGAGGGGTAAGTCACTGGCTCCCTGAAATATACGAGATAGCAAATAACGCATTATTACCAATTCATGATGACTGCTGTAGCCGCTATCACCCATTTATACCATTCTCGGGACTGTGGGTGTCCGACATCTCCCGGCTACTAAACGACTATAATGCGGCGAGAGAATCTTCCGAGGCTTACCAGAGAGCTCGATCGCAATAACATCAACCAACATGTGAGCTAGGTAGGGATGTCTGGAAGTATGCCTTAATGGGACATGTGTTAACGGAAAAAATGAAAGCCGTAGAAAAAGCTGGCCTGGGAGCCCTTAACGAGCTCGAAAACGTTGATAGCATACTGGCTGTCTCTTCCCGTGCCGGGCTGGCGATGGATAGGAAGAAGCGCACAGCGCCGGGTGATGAGCTCAGCAGGCATAACACTTTACGCATTGGGCCTATTCCCCATGTCGCTCGGAGATCCTTCACGATGTGTGAGGTCACGTACAACCGGTAGCAAGTATTAACGAGGGCGCTGGTTTCTCATTGGTGGAAGTAGCGCCATGCTCTCTAGCATTTGCCTGTCTGCTAGGTCTCGGTAGTCGCGATGTGTGCCCGGCCCTTGCTCCGTTGCTCAGCAGCTTGCTGCTTGTGGAAATGCAAGTGTAGATGAGATGGACGGGATATACCGACAGGTAAATGCAAGTTCAAGGATCGCTTGAGAATGCAGCTTCCTCGTCCCACCACTTGAGAAACTCGCGCATCCTCTCCGTTCTCTCTTTGGCGAAGTTCCGCCCTACGTCCGTCTTCATCATGCCCTCGAGCTTCAACAACTTGTCATGAAAATGCTGAATTGGATCATCCATGGACCCTTTTGCCCGTGCGCCGGCGAAAGTGAACACTCGACCGATCCCGATACTACCAATAGCGTCGAGCCGATCAGCGTCCTGGATCACGGCCAACTCCGGATGGGCCTTGATGAGGTCTTGAACTCGAGCAGGATCCTTGATCTCGCTCGAAAAGCTGACCCCTAGACAGACCGCCTGGACTCGCCTCGCGAGTTGCTCCGCGGCGCCTAGGGAGAGGAGAAGCTCGTACACTAAAGTCGAGGCATCTTCCCCTGACTTCAGATACTTCTTGTCTCCCACATCGTGGAGAAGTGCGCTTAGGACCACCACTTGCGGGTCTCGTAGCACAGACGTCTCCGGAGCATGCTGATGAATGTATTTGGCAAGCCCCAGAACGCGCTGAATATGGTTGAAATCATGCGAGCCGTCATAGTTGGCCATGTAGTCCTTGACGTACTCTGTGGCCGAGTTGACGAGACTCTCGGCCGAAGCAGCGCGAGTAGCAGCCATTATGCTCCACTTGAACGCTCGGCTATTGCGCTTCGATGTGTTAGTTTAGTCGATGATACGCGCTTGCCAGCACCCCTCCCTTCGTCAGGGAGGTGATCTAACTCACGAGACATATTTGCACAGCTGGGATTAATGTCTTGTGAATAGTCCAGAAGAATCCAAGAGGCTAATAGACGCCAGAACCAGCATGCAGAGTCGCAACGAGAACCGCGCGAGACTTACACAGCTAGTGAGTTTCCTGATAGGTATTAGGTAAAAGCTGAGTTCCGGTCCTTGGCAACACCGATCAGCGGAGTCGGCTATTGTTGATACAGCTGCCCGAGATCTTTTAGCATGGGCAACAGTCAAGGACTGGTTTAGGCAGGTAGGCAGGTAGGCAAGCCGGCTCGCCGGGGGCGTGCTGTAGAGGTGAAGATCGCAAGAGACAACAGGCTGCATTGCATACACGCGCCCTGCTAAAGTAGGTCATGTGACTTGGCGTGGCCCCATCGACCAATCAGCTCGCCTACAGACCCATGTCGGTTAGGTAGTCCTAGGTTATTGCATATTGCGGTTGCAGTTGCATATGCATAGGTATGAGGGCACTAGCGCTTTTCGGGATTTTCCCGGCCTCCCCCATAATGTTTGGAAATGTTTCTTCCGCCGTTCCCGCTTGGTAAGCTCCAGCTACCCTTCCACTCACTCACTCACTCACCACCACCACCACCACCACCACCACCACCACCTGCACCGTTTCTTCCATCAGGTCCTCCGAATTTGCATGGAGACTAAGTGGTTTTCATGGACCTTCCCCAGATCCTTTCCGTGTAGCCCCTCCACACACACCGTGGTCTTAGAAAGCAAGATACTCGCATGGAAATGGTACCAAGAGGGACTGTTACTTCGGACTTACGGCCTCACTTGCATTTCCGTGTGACTTACTCTGCCTACACGCCGGAGCTAGCGAGGATGGCCTGCATTTAGAGAAAGAGAAAGAGAAAGAGAGAGAGAGAGAGCGGGCAGATACTGAACGCGGGACCCGTCGCCCGGCTGAGCAGCAGCGGCGCAGGATCCATGAATCTAAGTATGTCAGATGTCGCTCGGAACACTCTCTTGCCCTGCCCTGCACGCTCTGTGGTGTGCTTGAGTGCCCTGGAAGGCTTCGAGTGAGAGATGAAGTCATCTACCTATGTGCTTCCAGCAAGATGACGGCTACGCTACCTACTTACACCAGGTGTTACACCAGGTGGTTAGACCACAGATCTAGCGATCAAACCAAAAACTTTCCACAAAGATGCAAGTCCTGATTTTCCTAGGTATCAATGTCCTTCCACCCTCGGCTGCTTGGAGTAGGTAGTGAGCTAGCTTCGCGGGTCGAGGTCTTCGCCAATGAGCATCCCATGATCGCTTGCAGGCTACGCATGCACCGTCCACATGGAGCTACCTTGTCAGTTCGTCACGTCCTTCGGCCTGCATGATGGCTGCTGTCGTCCTCCATGCCCGTGAAGAGGGCAGCTGGAGGAAGAGGGGCTCGGACGGGCGTGATTGGCCTGTCGCTTTCCATGTGTGATAGGTGATAAGCGGAAATGGGTATTGGCTGCCGGCAGGTGGCTACCAGCCAATTATCACCGCCGTTTAGACGCCCAATCACCTTTTTCCGGCTAGCTTGACCTTGTCTCCCGCCTGTGTTGCTGTGATTTCTATTTATTGCCCAAGTTCTGGTACTAGTGTACCCAGGCCTACCCATGTCCTCGTCACCGTTGCTCGTTCTGCTTAACCGCCCAGCGTGCAGTGATCCATACCCTGTCCTGCCTATACCGACAGCACCTATGGCCTTGGAAATGTGTGCTCAAGGGATATTACTCCGAGTTGGTGTGCATGTTACCAGCCAAACAGAGGCCTGAATCCCCATCGATCCCATCCAGGACGGGATGGGTCCGCCCTTCCAGCTGCCGTAATCGTGCTGTGTTTGCCCGGTAAGTCGTCAGGTCGTTGGCTACGCCGCCTACGGCATGGCCTTGGATATGGCCTTGGATATGGCCTACCTCGGCCTCCCTATACGGCCGGGCCGCCTTAGATATAATACGACCCAGCCTGCCCTCTGTCCTTTTCCTTTCCTCTCCTTTCTTTCCTTAGCAAGCACTCAACCACCAAAAGCTAGTATCTCGTTTTTTCTCACCCTTTTGTTTTTGTTTCTTCTTTACGGTAGAGCTGTGCTCTCACCTCTTAATACTCACTTAATATACTAAAATCGAAAAAATCATACTCAACAACCAGTTGCTGGTCAACTAACCCCATAATCACCACTACCGAAACCTCTAATAAAACAAGAAACTAGCTTTTCCTTGCTCAAAGGTCCCTTGAAATTACAAGAAACGACAATCTTTGCAATAACAAATTTTAATCAAAATGGCGACTGTCCAGTTATCTTTCTCTCTTCGCGTTTCTTCCGGCGTTAAGTCCGTCCACCTGCTCGGTTCTTGGGACAACTACGTTGGCCAGATCCCCCTTTCCAAGGACAAGTCTTCCAGCAAGTCTGGTTCGTGGAAGGGCACATTCAGATTCCAGGGCAACCTCGAGGCCGGCCAGCGATACTGGTACTACTACATCATCGATGGATACCACGTCTCGCACAACCCCAGTGAGGCTTCGACCGTCGAGCCCACCACCGGCCGGGAACTGAACATCCTTGACGTCCCCAAGGACAAGTCAAGCAAGTCTTCATCTTCCAAATCTCACAGCTCCAGCAAGAGCTCGTCAAGGCACCACTCGTCGTCGTCCTCGTCCAAGGACAAGCACCGCTCCTCCAAGCGCGGCTCTCTCGCCGTCGACATTGCCAAGGGCCGACCCCTGTCCACGTCCCAGATCGTGGCGCCCAAGCCCATGTCGCCCCACGCCACCCGCCACATCCTGGACACCGACTACTACGACGACGAGGCCATCGAGGAGCTGACCACGCGCTTTGGCAGCACCGAGATCTACGAGGAGGACGTCATCACCGACTTCTCCGCGTCGCCCGTCTCCTCGTCCGGCTCGAGCCTGTCGTACCGCTCCGACAGCTCGTCGCCGAGCTCCTCGCTCTCGGGCTACAGCACGCCCGCCTCCGACGTCAGCAACTGCACGTGCGAGCGCTACGGCATCACGCGCAAGGGCGACCGCGTCAAGATCGACTGCGGCGGCACCCGCTGCGGCTTCAGCGACGAGGACGAGAGCGCCTGCTCCAGCGACGAGGAGGTCTACGTCGCGCGCAGCTCCCGCCGCAACGGCATCGTCGTGCGCTCGTGAAGACTTGAAACCCTTGGGGGGATTCCCATCACCACCACCAAGCAAGCACTTAATTGAAATAAAAAAAACGCCAGAAGGCCGAAGATAGGAGATACACGTCATATATCGATACACAGATATGTGTCTTATCAACCATGGCCGTTCGCTCATTTACGGGCAAGAGGGAACACACCACCACCCCTTTTTGTTACTCTGCCCGTCATTTGTTGTTGTTCCATTGCAATCAGCGCAGGGCTGTCTTTTCTGCACCCTCCCTCTCCCTCTCCGGCGGGGAGACCGCGAAGTTCCCCAAGCTGGTTCTTGCGTGAAAAACCGCGCTCACCCCCGCCGGGCAACCCCCCGCGCGCGCACGCCCACAGGGTCGATGCTGCGACCCCCCCCACGGCCCGTCGTCCGCCCCCTTTTTGTTGTGATTTATTTTTATATAAACTTCATGTGACGGGCCGTGCGATCGTTTCGTATGTTCGACAATATGTCCCGAGCACGGAGCTTCTTTCCCCCCTTTTCCACTTGTGGAGAGGGAGGGAGAACCACCGACCTGCTCCAGCGAAACACCGAAACCGAGCCGCTTGTTTTCATTTAGTCGGGACGGAAACGAACGAACGGCTAGCAGCGGCAGCGGCTCGTGGGGATGTATTTATTTTCGTGTGTGTGTGTGTATGTCAATCGGGTGGCCCCGGGACCGGGCTGTTGGAAGGTCCCGGGCTCGCCACCAAGATAGCTTCACCTATGTACCCCGCGGGGGGAATAGATGAAAAGGAAAAACGGAGGCCGGAATACTCGTCAAGCTTAGAGGCCACCGTAGCGTGGATAGAGGACTATCGAATCTATTCATTGAACTTGCCTTGGCTTCTCGTTCTTGTGATTCCCTCACTAAATGTGTTGATGGTGACGCGACTAACGATTTGGATGACTTGGCCCGATCTTTCGGGCTTCTCTCACGAAGGGTTTCCGTCTATATTATCTCCCCCACGCCTTCCCCGGCGATCGTCGTCCTCGTCCAACAGCGCCAACGGCATCGCGCGGGGTGGCTTCTTTTAGTGTGGTTAACAAATATTCCATCCTAGGCAAAACTATGAAGTAGTTCAGGTAGCATACCATTGAATAGTATGCCTCAGCGCTCTATTACAAACAGCTCCTCAAATGATATAGGCGACGGTCAATTTTCAGGTAGAGTGTATATTGATGTTGTTCTCCGGTGTCTGAAAGAACATGATGCAGGCGAAAGTTTACGAACTACGTGGATACGGGATCAACGGATTGCTGGCGGGTCATGTTGGAAGGTCAGTAGCATCAAGGCAAAGATATTCGTCACATATTTACAATAGCAGTCACAATCCCACGAAAGACGAACCAGACAAGGTACGCTCTGAAAACCATCGAGATTTCATTCCGCTTCCTAGGAATGCTACTACGAACGTACGTATTGTATCTCGAGTTGGGGGGGGGGGGGGGGGNGGAGAGAAAAACGCCTCGGCGTGCCAGCCGTGAAGAAGAAGAAGAGTCCGCCGCTCATGGCTCATGTAAGTCCCATCAATGCCACACGGCCTACAAAGAAGTCATCCACACAATCAATCCCTCTAACCCCTGAGAACCAACCGCCCTCGGCAAGTATTGTCATCGCAGTCAAGTCTGCGGTCGACGACGGTGATGATGATGCCCAACGCCTGAAACACCAGTAATGAGGGCCTCTACAGCCTTTCCCCTCCCTCCCTGTCCAACGATGCCCTATGCCGCGCCCAAACGCCCAGTGACCGATCCGTTGATCAAAACTCCTTGCGGATTATCGTTTTTTTGTTGTTGCGTAATATACAATCGTGAGGCGTCATATGGCTCCGTGTCTAAATGACAAGATGACCGATCTTATATGTGCAGTGAAGTAAACCCGGTGACGTATCTACCTGCCCAGTCGGGGAGGGGGGCTCACAACTCCCTATAGTCGCTTGGCCGGACTCTACGCTGTCGGTTCTGATGACGTCCAGGGTTGACAGGCTTGCGGAAGTAAGCATCGTCATCGTTGTTAGGCGTCGTGAAGTTTGGCTTGTGCGGCTGCTGGCCGTTGCCGCCAAACCCATTCGCTCCTCTACCGTTCATGCCCATGCCGTTCATGTTGTTCATGTTCATGCCTCCGAAGTTGCCTCCGAACATGCCGTTGGTGTTCATGCCCTGGAAGCCAGCGGGATTGAAGCCTCCGCCCATACCCATCATGGGGTTCATCATCATGGGATTCATGCCCATCATCAAGGCCATATTCATGTTGGGCTGGCCGAAACCGTTCATGCCATTCATGGGGAATTGCATCATGTTGGGCACCATGCCGTTCATGCCTGGTTGCATCATGTTTTGCATGTCCTTGGCCTCTTGCGCCTGTTGCATGGCCTTCGGTCCCTTGGGGATCTTCGGATTCTCCAGCAATTCTTCTGCCGGTCTCTTCTTAGAACTTCCGTCTTTGGGGGTCGCTTCCTCAAGCTTGGGTGTTCCACTAGTACCTCGGACGGGATTTGCGGGTGAAGGCTTCTTTGTCGAGTCCGTAGGGGTCGATGATTTCTTTGTGGTATCTGCGGGAGGAGACTTGGTGGTCGCAGAAGATGGCGTAGGGGATGTAGTCTTCTCCGAAACAGCGGGCTGCTCCTTGGGAGGTTCTGTCTGCAGCGTCTCCTTCTTCTCGGAAGGCGTCTGTGTGGGCGACTTGGTTGTAGGGGGGCTCTTGGAGCGAGCCTTAACCTTAACGGAATCTTTCTCCTTGTGGAAGTCTCGAATCTTAGTGGATGCCTCATCGTCCGCTTTAAGATCGTCAATTAGTACACCCTCGGACTGGCATCCAGGGCAGACGAAGTCGCTCTCAATGAGAGCATTGGTGATGCAATCATTGCAATACGTCTTCTCACAACACGGTGTCTTCATTGGGTCTATGAACATTCTTTTGTCGATGGAGCACAACAAGCCTCTCTCCTCAAGTTCCTTGTCCTCGGCAGAAGCCGCCTTCTGCGCGGCTGCTGACGACTTTGTCCTTGCTTGGTACTGCTCCCACGAGGCCTTGTCAGGCTCGGCAATTACAAAATCTCCATCCGCGTTGACCATGACGCCCGCCGGGGGCTTGATCTCCTCGCCGTCCGTACCAGTTTGCTGAAGCGCTGACTTGTCTACAGTCTTCAGGAACGAACGAGGAATTCCTGTTGTGCGCTTGACACGGGGACGATTGTCGAACTCGGGATTGTCATTGGTAGGGCAGACCTGGATCCAGTGTCCTTTCTGCCCACACCGGTAGCAGATGTAACCATTTGGAGGGTCGTGGTCGGGAACATTGGCGGGCTTCTTCATGCCCGGCTTGTACACTGCTGCTTGCCTATGCCGAGTTAGCGAGGTGTTCAATTGTTTCATAGCGATAGTTGTGCTTACTGGGACATCTCTTCCTGCTGGGCTGTCCACTGATCGGATTGAGCCTGAAACATTGCCATCATCTTTTCCTCCTCAGTCATCGCGGTGCTCATCTGCGCGAGGCCAGTCGTAGCAGGCTTCGTCGCCTTCGTTGTAGCCTCTCTCCGAGACGTGTTCTTCGCACTCGCCGGCATCTTCCCCGAGACATATCGAGCAGCGCGACCGGCACCTGGCTTCTGCGGCGGAAGGCGGCGGGCGACGACTGTCGTAGACCGAGGGATAATAGTGGTGTCATCGTCATATTCTACAGCATTGTCAGCACAACAGCATCAGAACTAGACCACTAAGAACTTACCTTCGCTGCCATCTTCGGAATAGATGGCAAGATCAAAGTCAGTGCCGTCGCCCAAGCCACTCTTTATAATAATGTCACGCTTGAGTTCGAATACTGAGATGCCAGTACCATCGAATTCCACACGAGATGGTTCCTTCTGGGACTTGAACTTGAAGAACACGGAGGAAGCCATGATGGTATGTTATACGTCTGAAACGTTACAAGATTTGGGGTTGGGGCACGGAGAAGTGAAGGGATCCTGTGAAGTGACTTGTGCTGAAACTTGGGAGTAGGGACAGTACTAGAAGTTAGATGAAGTTCAGTTTCGAGGCTGCTGGTTGATCGCAAGCCAGCGACTAAGTCTGTAATTGTGTCGCTGTTTTGTTGATGTATGTGGCTATGACGATTCTTCTTTTTCTTGTCTTGTTGTTTTTCTCAAGGGCCAGCTGGCAAGAAAATGGAGGGGTATCAATTCAGTTTGTAATTGTGAGAACAATGGGAGTTCACGCTCCAAATAAGAAAAAAGGAGAATGATGTACAAAGCCACAGGCGGGTTTAACCACCAGATCAGCTCGAAGTGATGACAAGGTAGTAGTAGTATTTCCTCCCTAGTCCACGCCAGAACCAATTCACCGGAAATAAATCTCGTCTTGTTATCTTGTCAGACCGAGACCGAGACCTCCTGCCTGTCCTACGAGGATGTTCACTGAGCGCAAATTAGTTCACGATGGATTGGCCGACCATCGCACACAACGGGAAAGCAGTGCTGGTAGAGTCGGTCAAATGGATGCGATCGAGGGAATTTCGTTGAGGGGGCGGATTCGCGATGACAAGCGTCTGAAAACGATGAAAACGATGAACACGATGAACAGTGCCACCGAGAAACCGTCGCGACCAGTTGTAGCCTGGTCGAATGTTGGAGAAGGGAAGTGGGTGATGGGAGTTGAGAGTGTGTAGAGATGAGAAAGGCGTGTGGGAAAATGAAAGGATGCTGATGGAGAAAAGTAGGTGGGTGCCAGGTGCTGAGGCGTTGCTGACTTTGTGAGTTGGGGGTGGGCACCTTTGATCAGTCATCAGCTCTAGATTTTATGCTAAAGGCCAAGGCCAAGTCTAAGTACCTAGGTACCGGTCTGTAGACAAGAATCACATGATTCAACCGAGCACCTACTACGGAGTACATAGGTTGTCTGATTGTCGCTATCTATGTAGCTAGGTACCTGCCTAGGGCTGCTAGGACACCTCCAGCTAAGTTCAACCGTCTCAGGCGCCAACAATAGGTACGGTATCCTCTACAAGGACCTCGCAATGCAGACCACAGCTGCACAGGTATCTAAGCTCAGGTCGTTTGTGCCCAGTGCACGCAGAGATAGGCGAGTATCACACATTTAAGCAGCTACGTTAGAACAGACAATACCTTGGGTATAATTCAAGTACCTAGATACGTAATGTAATACCTACATGTAGACTGGTCTTGTTCATCCATTGAATGAACATCAATGCAATAGGTACCCTAGGTACCTAGGTAGGCAGCTGGGTAGGTAGTGATTATTTATGAGATCAGTAACATCATGAACCTTAACTACTTGAATCAAGCAACGCGCTGATTTAGCAGCAAGCTTACCACTGCTTTTCAACGGTTCTGATCATCCTACAACTGCCGACGGCTGTTAGCTACATATAGCTGGGAGTTTCCTAAGATTGTTATAGTTGACGTAGTAGGTAATCTGTACCTAGATGCTGTTCTATCATTTGGCTTGGCACCGTTATACCACACTTGCTTCATCACAGTGTAGCGACTAGCCACTTCATTCTATGCCATGCTTTGCTGTAACCTCAAGATGAGAGATCAAGCTATGCCATTGGAAGTTATTACCATGTCGTGCGCTAGCCATCTGTCATTCTAATAACTGAAACAAGAGGGAGCGCATGTAATCAACAGCTTTTAGGTAGCAAGGGCTGTGAGTACTGATAATATAATCAACTCTTGAAAGGCATCTCTCTAGATAGATCCAATTTGTCCTAACTTTTCTTAGATTTGTCTTTTTACTCTATGTGTGAAGCAGCTCCTACATTATCGGTTATAACCCTTATGTTCTTTTTTTTTTTTTTTTTTTTTTTTTTTTTTTTCATTTTTCATTGAAAATGCCCAAGGCGCGCTTGTCCATCAACCATTTCGATACCTGCCAGTGGCCACTGTTGCATAAATTAACAGGTAATTTATTGCCTGTCCAGGCCCAGCGACCCATAACCATAACCACGTCTCCATCTACTCGGTACTCGTGAAGAGGGCTTAGTTTAGCCCCTTCCTTTTCTTCGATCCTCTTGCGAGGCCAATCATCTATCCAGATGTGGCCGTCTTCTGGCCTCCCTCGGCGTCAGCAGGAGCCTGCTTGACGAACCTCCCAGCCTTTCGTCCAGTGCGCATGTCTCGGCGCGACGTGCAGTAGCAACCCAGACAAGAGTTGATGATGAAGGCGACGAACGTGAACCCCGTGGCGATCCACATGAACACGAGCATCTTGATGCCCACGTCGGCGTTTATATTAAGGTCTGTCTGCGTTGTCAAGGCGTACTTAAACACCAGTGACATGGCAGTGCCAAGCGCCGAGGCAACCAAGACGAGCAGGGTGGCTATGAAGGCGAAGATGCCAAACGGGAGACTCCACCATCGCGAGAACAGTACGACTGGGCAGAGCAGCATCAGGACGAAATCCAGAAGCAGCCCAACCAAGAAGAAGCCGAACATAACATTCGAGGCGATGTGCAGAATGTCCAGGATCTGGTTCACCTCCGAGGGCAGGGCGATGGAAGCCCCGGCGAAAAGCTCATTCAACAAGATCTCCACGGGGTTAAACCAGTATAGAGTTGTCGGCGTCGAGCAGTAGGTGATTCCCCTGGGGTCTGTGTAAGCTAGGGTCCTGTGAAATCATGGGGAGAGGGGGAGGGGCTGTCCATACTCAGTTCCATATCCTTCGCAGAAGTTCCACAGGCCTACTTGATAGAAATCATGGAGACCCAAGGTTCGAGCAATCGAGTTCTGCAACGACAATGTCGTCGGTACTGCCTGTGGAAGAATGTCGGAAAGATCGAGCCTGAAGAAGTAGATATCACCCAAAACCTTTGTGCCCTTCGTGTTTCCTATCTCGACCTAGTTGCTCAAGTCAGTCAGAGATGCAGCATAGCAAATAGGGGAGTTGGTACTCACCAATATGAGGAAGACAATGGCGACCAGGTAGCAGAAGCATGATATTATGATGGCATTACGGCGACATCTGGTTGCCCTCTTGACTGCGGCTGCATCCGCAATACTTGGTTGGGAGTCCTCCTTCTGGACTTCTGAAGAGGAAGACGCCGTGTTTCGCTTTCGAAATCGGGGGAACGATCCTAGAGCCATATTCGAACAGCACCCGAGCTCGTAAACGCCGTGTATGTCCAACAACCTGAGACGAGGAGTCGAGCGGGAGGTTTTCGAGATGTGCGGTCGTAAGGCTCTAGTCTACGGGCTGACGGGATGCCCTAGATGCGCCAATTGAACGAACGTGGGCGTATGTTCGTTGCTGGGAAACCCCACGAAAAGACGATGCTTCCATATGAAGGAAGACGTCAAAGGAAATCAGGAAAAAGAATGGCGCTGGCTGATGATCGACGACCAGCTCAGCAAGGATAATTGGCTTAGTTGACGCAATATTGCCCAGCGATTGGGCCTCCTGCTAAAAGTACCGGCCAAGTACCGTACAGTACCCATCCACTATTCTGACCGCCCGACATACAATGGATAGTGGCAGACCCATTGGCCCTCTTCGCCTGAAGCTTAAACAGGCCGCTGTCAGGTAAACCTTGCCTGCTTGCTGCGACTTGCATCTGTCTGCCGATTCATGGATACCTACTAGCAAGCCAGCAAGTCAGCAAGCCAGCAAGCCTACCTAGTATTTCACTGCCACCTTGGCAAGCAGTTCCAAGGTGGCACCGAACCGTCGCCCGGGTAATCCTCAGCTTGCTCAGTACCACGCTGCCACGTCCCGCACGTATGCCCTGAAACGCCTGGACGCCTGACGGCGGGCCAGCTGAAGAGCGCTTCCGTGCCCTGCCATAGAACCGAAGCTAGAAAGGCCGTTTACGAGCGCTACCGCTGTTTCTCGTAGCGCTTACACAGCAATAACGGGAGTACGGCACGGGCACATTAGACCAAGCGTCTTGAGTGTCCAATCCTGCCAATACGAGGCCTCTCGTGCTATCGACCGTACTATCGTGGGAGGGATGGCAGGGACGAAAAACACAGTGGGATGCTTGCGCCGATCACATGGTAGAAAGTTGGGGCCAATCTGATTCTATCGGCCGGTTTGCCGACTAGCCTTCAGCCCGTGCTACAGATGTACTTGCGCAATAATCCAGTGGACTCCCAGCCCGTAATTCAGCAGATCAGAGGGGAGCCACTTACCAGTTACATCACCGCCTGCTGTTCCTCTGCCACCATCCGTGGAAGCAGCCTGGCAGCGCCACCGGCTAGCCGGGTATCCCTACACCACAGCTGCAGGCCCTGCAGGGACGCGTGTAAGTGCCGTCTGCGCCGTCTGGTTTCCAGCCCATCTAGTCTCCGTGCATCGTCATTTACCTCTCACTGCCAGGCATTTTAGCTCGTGTCAGTCAATGCAAAGTAGGCCCCAAGTACCGTGAAGTACTCTCTTTGTTGTGTCCAAGGAGTAGAACAGAAAAACATGGAGCTCCAGGTTTTGCTGAGCCGGGGGGCAGTCGCCCAAACTCGTCTTATGTACTTCCCATTAGCTTACCCCGTCCGTAATGCCAACCCAGAATTGGGACGAGCGTTATCATTCATGATCGTCCCCTAGAAGAGATTTCCTCTCTTACCTATTAACAACCACCCCCTCACTGTGGTTATCGACTCGACCGTGTGTCGTGTATGAAGCAGACGGCGACGCTCCCCCAAAAATTTGGATAACCTAAATGGCGTTTCGTCTGGGGACAGTCTCGTTACTGGCCGCCGCGTTTGCCGGCGTACTGGCACAGACTTCCATCGACGATGACCGGACGACGGCCACCGGCTCGACGCTCACGATCAGTGAGGCCGGGACGCCCACCGGTTCATACCTGTCGCCCACGTCCCGGGTCACGCTAGGGACGGGGACGGACTTCGGGACCATGGCCAGCGGATCGAGCTCCATGGCCGCCAGCAACGCAACCGCCCGGTCCACGCAGTCGACGACGCAGACGGTGACGTTCCTGACCGGGTCGAACACGTCGCCGACGGGCCTGACCGGGGGCAACATGACGGCGACCACGTCGGCCCAGCCCACCGTCACGAACACGCAGCCGTGCAACAACTACCCCGAGTTCTGCGGCCGCAAGTACAGCAACATCACCGAGGTGTCCTGCCACAACTCGCCCTTCATCACGCCGAACAACCTCGCGGCAAACCAGCAGTACGACGTCGCGATGCAGCTTAACGACGGCGTGCGGTTCGTCCAGGCCCAGATCCAGTGGCCGGCAAACGCAAACGTGCCGCACTTCTGCCACACGGCCTGCGACGTCCTCGACGCCGGCCCCATCACCGACTGGCTCACCCAAGTCAAGAACTGGGTTGCGAGTCACCCCTACGATGTCGTCACGATTCTTCTAGGCAATGGAAACTAGTGAGTCAACTACTCTAATACGCTTTTTTATTTTTATATTATTTTTTTCTTTTCTTTCTTTTTCGATAGCGCTAACCAAAATCACCCCGCTGCAGCTCTACCCCCGACCTGTACGTGCCGTACATCGAACAGACGGGCATCCTGCGGTACGTGTACACGCCGCCGGTGGCGCCGATGGCGCTGGAGGACTGGCCGACGCTGAGCGAGATGATCCTGACGGGTAAGCGGGTGGTCATGTTCATGGACTACATGGCGGACCAGGCCAAGTATCCGTGGCTGCTGGACGAGTTCTCGCAGCTGTGGGAGACGCCGTTCGACCCGACGGACCAGAAGTTCCCCTGCACGGTGCAGCGGCCGCCGGACCTGGCCGAGGCCGACGCGCGCAACCGCCTGTACATGATCAACCACAACCTCAACGTCGAGCTCAGCATCCTCGGCGCCGACATGCTCGTGCCCGCCCGCACCGAGCTCAACGTCACCAACAACGTCACCGGCTTTGGCAGCCTCGGCGCCTCGGCCAACGGCTGCCGCACCGACTGGGACCGCCCGCCCAACTTCCTCAACGTCGACTACTACAACATCGGCGGCTACGCCGGCTCCGTCTTCGAGGTCGCCGCCCAGATGAACAACGTCACCTACAACCGCGCCTGCTGCGGCGTCGCCACGAGCGGCGCGGCGGGGCAGATCCTCGAGGCCGGCGTCGCGAGCCCGTTAGCCATCATGGCGCTGTTTTGGGCGCTTCTATGAGGGGACCAGGTGGTAACTCAGCAGGCAGCATTCGATGGAGTTTGATCTTGCATGGATAAGCGTTGTTTTGACGTAATAGGGCTTCTCGGTATATAGACGGCGAATTGTAATAGGTCGTAGTATTAAAAGAAAGAAGAAAAAATACATACAAACAGAAAAATTAGATCTACTAGGATTAGGCTTCACATTTTCCGGCGTGAAGATGGAGGGGATGATCCTAATATCAAATTATCCATTCGCAATATTCCTCTTCTTTTTTTACACCTCTAGTTTAAAAGATCGACTGTGATGGCTTTGACGCTAAAATCCCTTAGGACTGCTGATCTTCAGAATAGGCCCGGATAAGTAGGTAGATGAAGGGAAATTGTATGCATATGTACAGGAAGATTACCTACACCGTGCCGCGATCCGGCATCCATCGTGGCTCCAACCGGTATATCGTCGTGCCAACTACATCCCCCCGGTCTATTCAACAGCCACTACGCTTTTAGGATTTCAGTTTTCGAGAGAGATAAGGAGCTCAGGCCTGCTGCTACTGCTGAATGTTGTAGGCCTTGAGCGCGGTGCCGCTCCAGATCATGCGCTTGTCGTCGTCCTCGTAGGAGGCCATCCAGCAGAGGCGCTCGACGACGCGCCTCCACTTGGCCCAGGCGCCGTCGACGGCGCCGCCGACGGTGCAGACGGGCCAGTCGCTGGCGAACATGATGCGCGCCGGGCCGAAGGCGGCCAGCACGACGCTCAGCCACGGGCTGATGGCGTCGAAGATGTCCTCGGCGGGCCGCTGCCGCAGCGACTCGGTCATCTCGGGGAACCCGCCCGACAGCTTCATGTACGTCCGGCTGCACTTGCTCAGCGTGAACATGGCCGTCCGCCACGCGATGAACGACGTGTCCGTCTGCACGTTGTAGACCGTCAGGTCGGGCTTGCACAGGTGATCTGTTTTGTAAAGAAAAGAAAAAATTTGTTAGTAAGAGTTGGTTAAGTAGTAACGTTGTAGCCAGGCAACCTAGTTGGTGGAGGACGGACGGGGTGTGGGCGCTCTTACTGATAATGAAGGTGACCCTCTGGTCCTCGGGCACGCCGTCGTGCGCGCGGTCAATCATCTCCACCATCTCCTCGAGCTGGGTGCGGCCGCGGTTGTGCTGGTCGACGCCGAGGTCGAACACGTAGCCCCGGCGACCGAGCAGCTTCAGGCTCTCGATGAAGTCGTCCTTCAGCATCGTGCCGTTCGGTTTGTCCTGCACCAGGTACCGGAAGCCCTTGACCTTGGACCAGCTCGCGCCCGCCTCCTTCTCCGCCAGCTCGAGGTACCTCTCCACGGCCGCGGGGCCGCTCGGCAGCGGCGCCCACGGGACGTACGCCGTGCACAGCGCGGCGTCGTCCTTGGTGTGGCCCTCCCCCTCCTTCGGCTCGCCCGCCACGATGCGCTTCAGCCACGACACCTCCATCAGCGGGTACTTCCACCCGCTGCCGTCCTTGGCGCCGGCCTCGAGGTCATGCTTGCGGTCCGCCTCGATGAAGATGAAGCCCTGCGGCGTCGACCCTTCCGTGGCGGCCCTGTACTGCTCCAGCGAGTGCTGCTTCGCCAGCGGGTGCTCCGGTGTGTACCAGTTCAGGGTCGAGACCTCCGACTCGGGGAACAAGTGAATGTGGGAGTCGATGATGGGGATGTCGGCTGCCATGTTGGCTCGGATTGGAAACGGCTAACTAGAAGTATTCAAGATCGCTTGTGCTTTAATATATATTTCATTCGCGTCGGGGCTCCGAGAAATTCCAGGACGAGCAGAATTTCAAAGAAACGAGAGATACTCGGAGACCGGTACAAGCAGAAGCAGAAGTATGGAAGTTCGGGTGAAACGCAGCTGTTCATGAAGAAGGTTGAAGCTTCACCTCACCTCCCACACTCTCCGTTCCAAGAGCTACCCCGCCATGGCCGCCATGTCCACCCTACCCCTGAAGTCGTCCTTGGCTGTAGTGGAATGGGAGCCCCACCGAAACGCCTGCTACCGTGATATAGCAACTTATAATTCGCCCAAGGGCCAATAGTATCGGCTTCAATATATTCATAGTACCACGTAGCAGGTAAAGAACGGCGGCCTGCATCTTACGGGTGCCTCCCCTTGCAGTGGAACGTGGGAAGATGGGGAAATAACCTGCAATAGGACAACAGGTGCCGAAAAAGGCGGTATGGCTCTCTGCTACCTTGCTGCCGCCGTGCTAGGTGACTTCACACGTAGGTACCTAGCCGTCGACCATGTTGTAGTCGAATTTGGTAGTTACTCAACTAGGCAGGTCGAACAGGACGAGTCAACGTCGTTGAGACTCGATACAAATTGCAAAGCAGTTCTAGGCACATCATATCGGTCAGCTCGAGACTCACACTTCACAGTTCGGCTGAGCAGAATGACGTCATGGGGAAGACATATTGCAATGGACGGAATTCACACGACGATGCACGCAAGATGTAGCTGACGAAATCCTGGTCACAGTTTTATATTTTATTGGCTTCGTAAGTCCAGGTCTACGTACTTCCCGCCCGCAAGCTACACATCCGGCAGCTCAATACTGTGCGACTCCCTACGCTACTGCCCACTTAATCTACCTATCTATTTCCTCCCGTCGTCCTGCCGCTCGAGCACCGCCTTCGAGGTATCCTCCAGGGTCCGGATGCACTCCTCCCTCTCCTTGATCACCCTGGCGACGGCGGGGCGGCGGACGAGGTTGGCGTGCCAGCGGGCGAACTCGGGGAACTGGACCTCGAGGTGCGGGCCGCGGCCACCGCTGCCGCCGCCATCGCCCTCGGGGAACAGAAGGCCCCCTGTGAGGAACAGGTCCCAGGGGACGAAGGAGAGGTCCGCGTACGTGCACTTGTCGCCGACGAGCCACACGGCGTCGTCGGGCCCGAGACCCAGCGCCCGCCGCTGCTTCCGAAGCGTCGCCTCGATGACCCCCACGATGCGCCGTATCTCGGTGCCGTACCGGTCGATAACGCTCTCCAGGCCCGCCTCCACGTGCGAATATGTGAACCACTGCGGCGCTCGGTGTCAGTAATTGGTCGCTTAGGCGGTTCGGTAAGTGCTCTAGGGGGGTTTGAGGCTAATGTCTGTCTTGATGGTTCCCAGCTCTTAAGAGACAACGATTTCCTGCTTCTTAGGCTACCTATATAGGTAACAGGGGCGAAGGGGGAAAAAACGACTCCGAGTATAAGTATTCCTTACCATCTTCTGGCCGTACGTGGGCCCCTGCCCGCTCATCTGGAACATGAGCCAGCTCTGGAGCAGCCACTTGTCCCCGAGGCGGTCGTCGCCGTACGTGAGGCGGCGGTCCTTGTCGTAGCGGTCGACGAGGTAGCTGACGATGGCGCCGGACTCGAACAGCGTCAGGCCGCCCGCGTTGGGGTCGACCATGGCGGGCACGCGGCCGTTGGGGTTCAGCGACGTGAAGGGCTCCGACTTGATCTCGCCGAACGGCACCCACACGATCTCGTGCGGCAGGTCGAGCTCCGCGAGCACCAGGTTGACCTTCCACGGGTTGGGCCCCACGCCCTTGGGCGAGTTGTAGACCTTGATCGGCTGCATGCTGGGTTGTGTTGAAGGGCGAGGATGGTTCTCTTCTTCTGTGTCTACCCGACGAGGCATAGAGCTATGCTTCAGGGACGTCCCCCATGATTTATAGTAACGAGTGCGTACTTGGGGACGTTGGTAATCCGGAGTGAATGTCGGAAGCATTGGTCTTACCGATTGTAAATCCACACAACTCAGGTCTTACTACTTTTCCTGAGACATCTTCTGGCTCCTCATACAAGGTGATGGGTCATTATATTCCCGTTGATAATCAATGTTCCAGTGGGCATTATCTGTACACCTACTTGTTCGATATGTCAGGCTCAAAGGATCAGGGATAGTACTGAGATATCAAGTCCAGTACCTAATAACGGGACTATGCCTAATGTAAGGGATACTACTTCAGTATGAGACCCGCCTATTTCTTTTTGATAGGTAGGCATATCTGACATTACATATGGCAACGTTGCCAGTTTGAGGAGGAACGGTAAGCACCATGATAGTCAGTCTTGGCGATAGATTCATTACCAATCGCGGATCAAAGGGTTTCCGTTTCTGTCGGGTCCCATGTCTGAGATTTGAAATCATAGATCACGGCTTCCAGTTCCTAACAACGAAAGATTCGTTGGATTTCATGCCACAACATAGTCCCAACAGGAAGAGTCCGCCAGGTTATTGGCAAATTCCAATCTTGGCATAGCAGGGCAGAACGTGCAAGTCCAAGATGCAGCTAATTGACCAACTCTTAGCCAATAATAAAAGCTACCAAACAGCCCCTGTATGATCCATCCAGATCTCTACCTGTTTAATATGGTACTATGTCCTAGTCAACAGGCAGAAGTTTTGAGGTGGTTAGATGTAACCCCCAGCAACCTCAATTCAGCCCACTACCATGTACGAAACTCGGCGTCTTTAATCTATGCGTAATATTTCTTCATAGCACTGCGGACATGTAAACGCAAGAAGCGGGAGCAGTACAGGACATTCAATGATCTATTTCCGGAGTGTGAAGGTGCCTCTATTGCTTTCTTGGTTTACATCCGTTACACGATACAAGGGCATAACGAAACGCCGCGCTGCCTAACCCTAAACAATCCAACTGACCCAAGCTTTCTACTCGGGGGGAACATACGGGTGGATCAGCATGTCACTGAACTTCTCCAGCTTCTCCTTGCCTCGAACCTCCTCCACCAGGAGAGGCATCCTGACGACGTTGAATTCGTCATACAGCTCCTCGATCTGGTCAAGATACTTCTTTTGCATCTTCCGGCGAGCATTGCACTGATCGCAGTTGCTACCTTGCTTAGGGAATAGTAACTGGTTCACCACGATACAGTGCGTGTCGATGCTATAGCTCGCTAGTTCCTGGATCATGCGTTCCGTCTCGTATAGACTGAGAAATTCGGCTATGCACACGCACACGAACGTCGTCAGGTTCTCGTCCTTGAATTGCGTGTTAACCTCGGAAATCGTCTGGCGGAGGCCTTCCAGCTTTTCCATCATCTCGTTCAGGTTCTGGCCGTTCGGGAGCGTGCCTTGGGAGCCGAGGAAGCCGTTGAGAAGCGGGCCGTATTGGTTCGAGAGCTGCGAGATCTTGGCCAGGGCCTTCTCGAGGACCGAGGGGAATTGCAGGAAGCGGAGTGTGTGGCCGGTAGGCGCGGTATCGAAGATGATGGTTTCGTACGAGAGGGACTTGACTTGTTTTAAGACTTCGGCGAACGACATGGCCTCATCTATGCCGGGGATCTTGTAGAACATTAGCCAGATGCATATATCAGAACACATGTCGTACGAATACTCACCGCAAAAGCCAGATCCTGCATCATACCGCCCATGCCTCCCACCGCCGCGTCGCTTTCTTCGCCCTGTCCTGCTAGGAGGTCTTGTATGCTTCCGTTCGGATCGATTTCCATGGCGCTCAGATTTGAATACCCTTCGACAAGTCGGGCCTCCTTGCCGAACTTTTGCGAAAAAGCATCCGACAGGTTATGTGCAGGATCAGTCGAGATGAGCAGGACTGAGCGGCGGACTTTGGCAAGTTGTATGGCAAGCGAACACGAGGTCGTAGTCTTTCCGACACCACCCTTACCGCCAACGAATATCCATCGCAGCGACTTCTGGTCCAGGATGGACTGCAGGGACGGTTCAAGGCCGTCGTCGGCTGAGACTACGGCGGTGGACATGGCGGGAGTAGAACAAGAGGACGGCGTTTTAGGAGGTCGAAGAGTATCTGAGTGAGGCTAAGATTTATTTAGAGGGAGGCGCAGGAGATCAACCGTAAATATATCGTTTCGGCGGCAGGCCAAGAGGTGAGAGAATCGTGGAAGAACTGGGTAGGTTTTAGAAGGTAAATGGAATCTGGAAGTCGAGCGCTCCAAACAACCAACTGCCCCGCAGCGTCACCAGTGGACAGCGCGTTAGTGGGGGTCAGTTCGCGGCCTACGAAGGTAGATATTCACGAGTGGTCTGTGCGTCACCAACACCTCCTTCAGAATCAGTTCTCGTGTGAATTGGTCTTCGCTGAATATTCATGTGAGACAGGCAGATGAAGTCCTTTTATATGTCACTAAATAGTTAGCGAAGCTTCTAGTAATACTTTTATATTATATCCCAATCAAAAGTGGCGGAGAAGGATAGCTCCTTGACTATTTACTTTCGGTTTAACGAAAATATGAAGTACTAACTAGAACGTTTTGTGTATGGGAAACAAAGTCAAACAAAATGGAGGTTGAGTAGCCAGCCTCTGAGGGAAAAGTGTCATTTATACATAAGCCAGATGTAGAAGCATCTCAGGCTTTGTGGTATTGAACCCATCAAGCTAGGCCACGAATTTACCCCCTTTTGCATTGCCTAGTCATATTATTCGTCATTACAGCGCATGTTTCCCGAGGTCCCCCTTTCAGTACCGTTATCAGAGCCAAGCTAACCCTTCGTCGAGATTTAATTACTCTAATAAGCACTTACCTTCCCATATAGTTTATAAGCATCAGGGAAAGAGGATAGAGTGGATATCTAGTTCAAGGACGACTACGGTCCATAGTCTTAGCATTTTATAATGTTCGGTATTCTGCTCACACTTATCATGACCTAATCTCTCTAATGCTAGGTAAAGATGTCAGAATGCCTGCTCATAAAGAGGTGAAGACTATCTATGGACTGATATATGTTGCCATTTCTCAGGTGATAGCTGCACAGGATCGCCGTTACAGTGGCATTGTCTGAGACACTGGAAGGGCTGCTCAAGGGCGGAGGGCTGAGTTACAGGATGCGACATGTCAGGGGATGATGAGGCCAGTCTCAGTTACTTCGGTTGGATATGCCGGAATGCCCCTCACGAAGATACTTTAAGTGAGTCCTCACAACGGGAAGTTAAGCAGGTGCATCTTCGGGTGAAAAACCAGTTTCCGTACGCGGACACCGGAAACTGGAAACGCAACTCGGCATTGGCTGCTTACATACAGATGTAGCTGGAGAGTACTAAGTATAACGGATTTGCGCCGATTATGGTAGAAAAAAAAAGAAAAAAAGGTCGATGAATGGCCCGCCACAGTCTCCGGGGGTAGTGGCGATGAACACCCTATTGATATGCGTCACTGGAAGACTCACGGGGTACACTGAAATAGAAGCTTTCGAACAGCGCCTATGTTGCGGATTCGAAGTTCACGGCTGTGGCTGGCGGTGATACCTCGAACTCGTTGCCATAATACGTCTGGATCAGCCTCATACCTAGACTCTTACTTGCCAAATGCGGCACTTACAACCACAGGCCACGCTCTGGATATGGTCATAATATTCCCCGTCCACAGCAGGCATGGGGTACGCCTTCGGAGTTCCAAGCAATATTCGAGAGGGTAGGACTGGGAATGGATAAGATTTGGGGGTGGCTGTACATCTGTACTCTGGGTGCCATTAATGGTAATTGAGGCACGCCAATGGGTTGAGAAAAGGGGGAACAGCCTGAGCCACGCACCATATATGACCGGATTATAGGCGGTTCTTTTTGGCGATGTCTGATAGAGTGAGCACATGATAACTACTACCAATCAAGTATTCCCATCCAGGTTACATCCTACCTTGGGTATGTAAGTTAGATTTAAGACCTTAGGTACGCTAGGTAAGGTATGTGGCTGTACGAAGCTAACGCAAGTGATAATGACTCTTTCCCAAAGGCTCCTCGGGCTTGAAGGAACAAGCATAAGGGGTTAACCTACATTTCTTGTGGCACGAATACAGCCCAAAACTCGAGAAAGGAGAATTCGGACCCAGTTTCCCCGAAGTCAGCACAAGATATGAAAGACATGATCATCGGTATCAAGGATTCTGGGAGAATCCCAATGGGTGACAGGTGTATGCGTATGCGTACACATAGTACGTATTGCGTGGTGGTCTCGCCATGCTATTATTAGTTACCACCAGCTGCTGCTGTACGCCAGTCTATCACCAGATGCCGTTCCCACCGCCAGTTCCGTCTAAGTACCAGCGAGGGCTGTGAGGTCACAACGCTGTGAGGCCGTTTTGGCTAACTGAGCGACGATATACCTACGCGGCGGTGGCATGATTGGTGCGCTCCTCTCATGCAGAGAGTATGTAAGAAAATGGGTGTCATACGTAGGCCCAGCCGCTTCGAGAGGGCCCACGATCAGAGGCGATAAGCGGCTAAGGAGCAATCGGTGGGGGAGGCAAGATAGATCTGTACGGAAGTTCGACACATCTGCTAAGATGTCACGAATGCCACGAGTGAGTCATTGTAAATGGCACGAGCGTACAGTAGTAGGTAGAACCAGCTCTTTGGGAACGACTGTTCTGGCAACGGTTACAGCCGGAAAGGGTAGGTAGTAGTTATACCTAGACTACCTATTGTAGTAACTATGGAGGTAGGTAATATGTATGAGAGAGCCTGAAGACTACCTATATCCGTACAGATGTAGAAGGGGGGTATTGGGTATTACCTGTACAACTAATGGATGTCGTAGCAGGGCTGTTTCTATTTAAAGACGTTGGCCCCCAGTGATCGACGGGCTGTCGATAGGTATCGTAGCTACCCCTCACTGGAGCCCAGAGCCCAGAGCTCCAGTGGAGACTGACCGCCTCGATAGCAGGTGGGTAGGGCCCCAAGATCTGGCAGCTGGCTTCCATGTGCACCAGGGCTGCAGGGCTGCAGGGCTGCCAGGTGCCAGGCGGCAGCTTCTGAACGATGGACCTCAACAACCGCATTGTTTTCGACTCAAGTCCCCCCTTCAACCCGAAGAAAGCTTCTGTTCGTTGCGCCTCACCTATATTAGTACCTATATCTCATCCTGTACTTGGCTTGCCGTCACTGCTTTTCATGGTGTGCACCCTGTCTTACACAATCAATAATAAGAGCTGCAGTCTTTGCCCCGCAGACACAACTTCGCCTCGTTTGTCCTACGTTAGGTTCATCCATCTGAGCTAGAGCCTTTCCTGGAGCGGTCTACTTAAGCTCTTTACTTGCCTCTCTTCGGCATCTCTCCCGGTGCCTAGACAGAAGCCCACAGCTTTCCGACTGCAGTTCTCTCCCCTCCCTCGCCTACCTGATCTTGACCTCTTGAATTATCTGCTGCGAACCACACATCACATCACATCACATCACATCACACACCCACCATGGCGAGCGACAGCAGAGATATGATCACGTGCCACGTGCTCGACACCTCGGCGGGAAAGCCGGCCAAGAGCGTCCGCGTGAAACTGGAGGGCGGCCATGCCCCTCTGAAGACATTCGAATCCCTGACAGACGACGACGGACGCATTAGGGTGTGGCTGCCGTACTCGAACGCTCTATCCTCGGGAGACGTGCCGACATATTCGCTGGACGACGTGCTTAGCGAGGTCGAGGACAAGTCGACGTGGACGCTGCGGTTCGACTCGGGGGGCTACTTCGGCGAGGGCAACACCTTCTTCCCCGAGGTCTCGGTCACCTTCACCG
Source organism: Xylaria sp. JS573 (assembly GCA_000966885.1). Lineage (NCBI taxonomy): Eukaryota > Fungi > Ascomycota > Sordariomycetes > Xylariales > Xylariaceae > Xylaria > Xylaria sp. JS573. The sequence goes on along the minus strand of JWIU01000011.1, from coordinate 288,875 downwards.
TCACGAAGGGCCAGAAATACCACGTGCCGTTGCTGCTGTCGCCGTATCAGTATACGACCTACCGAGGCAGCTAAGCCGCATATCCGAAATAACGTGCCATGGAATGGCAAGGGGATGGCAGGGCGCTCAAGCTGCCGCAAGGACCACACAGCTTTATCGATCTCGTTCGAGTGTTAGTGGTGTAGGAAAATGCATAGCCTGGATTTAAGCATGGGAAGACAAGTTTGGCCACCATGCATTATACCACAGGACCTTTTGATCATCTCGAGGGACTTTCCAGATCCATATAATTCGCTTTTCGGATCATTTTCTCGTATATCCACTGATAGGCGATAGATAGGGTAGCAACCATAGGGCTAGATTAGCTGGAGGACTCGCATCTTCCTAGTAGCCCCTACTTTTCATACCATCTACGCTGTAAGACGACTTTCTTTACTGCCATTTATCTTCCTTTATTACATCGTTACATCAAATAAGTGATATGTCCTCTGCTGCCTTGCTCCTCGCTTTAATGTCGACTACGATGATAAACCAGTGAGTTATACAGTCTTTGATATGGTATTTGGCGGTTAAACATACTCGGACGTGCTTAATTGTATTTCTTGCCAATGTTTAGAATCACCTACATGTGCTTTGACTGCGGCCTTTTGGAGACGCAGAGCGATGTGTAGCTCTGAGAACACTGATGGACCAGTATTTCGTAACATCAGGTAAAAGGAGCCGCATATATAACCAACTTTCAAGATACCGAAGCGCAGCCACTATCTGTTTCCTGTCTACAACACTCAGTTACTGGATTAGTTAGGAGTCTTCAGCGACGTCTTGGGGGCGTTCTCAGGATCCTTCATGGCAAAGTGGAAGCCACCAGTACAGGATCGAGCTCGGATTGTGGGGCCTCCAATCAAGTCGTCGCCGAGGGTCGTTCTCCTACGCGTGGTGAAGTTCATATTGCATGATGGACGAAGACATTTCTACAGGCCTATGCCTGTAGATCTCGAAGTTTAGCCCTTAGAAAACGGGAGGCGATTTGAGACATATCGTTGAAATAGGATTCTGATCGCTTATCAATTCTCCCTGGGTTCACGGATGACTGTATCTAATGATAAGTCATACGACGACCATGCCAATATCAGTGTATAGCTTGAAAAGCCGCGCGTATTAATTATTTGATTTCTTGCGTAGACGTGCGACGCCCAGTCTATCCCCCGAGCTTTCCTCATCGCAGCGTTTACGCAAAAGCGATACTCATTTCCATCATGCTCCGTTGAACGCCGGCTAGATGCCTAACCCCTGCTACTAACTCTGTTATACAGAAACCCGAAAATGGCTGGTAGGCAAGCTTCTACAAGATGACGCTGTCCGCCTGCTCCAGCCACAGGTTGGCCAGGTCCCTCGTCAGGCCCAGTCTGATCTGCTTCAGCACCTCTCCGGAGCTGCTTCCCGAGAGCACGCCCGATCTCCAGTCCCACGCCCGCCTGACGGACCCCTGGATCATCCCGCTCTTCACCGCAGATTGATGGAGTTGGGACGCGATCATCGAGCTGCCCGTCATCATGAAGCTCCCGCCCAGAGAAGAAGTGGATTGCTTTAGGAGATCCGCGGGCGTAGACCCTTTCCCTTGTCCCGGAGCTAAGACTAGCTTGAAGAACTCATCAGCTGCATCGTAGACCCTAGACCCTACGGTCTGAATATCCTCAACTGCCTTGAGCAGAGTGTCGATCTGCTCGAGTGTGACTACGGGCGGTGACTGGCCAACAAAGACGGACGCTTCTCCGAGCAACGCCAACAGGAAATCTTCACTGACGACGGCATCGCGCGTATCATCATATAGGCCACCTCGGATGTTGTCATCGGCACTGGCAATGACGGCGGTCAAGGCGCTTGCGGCTTGTTGGCGGCGTAATAGCGATTTGTGATTCGCTTTCCCATCACCATCACGGAGCTCATAGAACTTCCTCAGCGTTGCGTACCCGCTAAGCATCTTTCCCAACAGCTCTGCCGCCTCGAGATCCTGTTTCGCGAATTGTTCCAACGTAGTTGTCCGCTCCCTGAGGAATCTTTTGAGGAAATCGTCCATTTCATTCTCAGGAGGGCAAGCTGTGGAATTCACGAGAGAGATGGACATGAGGGTGTTCAGAACGTCGCGAACTTTCCCGGGACGGTGTGCTAGTGCATAATACCAAAGGGTCTCTCCGCAGCGGAACGTGTCCTTCGCTAGAATGTCTCCGAAAGTCTGACTGCTGTTAGTAAAATCGGACGTAGAGCGGCCCATATTGTTCACATACCTCAGCTGTGTCCTCGGCAAAGTTTATCATGCCAAGTTCGTTGAGCAGTCTCCAGATCTTGTCGACGGTGTCGCGGGAATCCTCGTCAATGCCGCTGAGTACGCTTTGCAACAATTCCTGCACCATTTGCTCGGAACGCTCAGGGGAGTCCATCCGGCCAATAACCTGAACGGCTAGCTCCCAACCATCACGAGATACCTTGCCGTGTTTGCCAGTGCTAGATATTTGCTTGCGTTCTCTTAAGCGGCGAGCATAATGGATTAGAGTTGTATCCTTGATCCCGTCCTTCTCGTCTGGCCCGGAGCTTTTGTTCATGCCCAGGACTTCCAACTCCTCCATGTCAAATTCGTTCATACTGATCAGGTTCTGCGGCTCCGGGGGAGGCAGCCATCTGCCGAGAGACGCAATCTCAGCTACCGTTGATGCAACAGGCAATGACCATAACCTCAAGAATCCAATGACACCTTCCACATTGCCTTCCAATGCACAGGCAATCCCCACTTCGACCGGATCGGCCGAGTTGAAATGGAAGTCTGACTCAGTAGCAGCTTGAAGAGACAGAGTGAGACGATCAAGATAGTCTTCGTCTCCGGAAGCCCCGCCAGCCAGGAGCGATCGTGCACGAGACACCCCGAGATTTCGCTTATTGTGCCCATCATCCCACCATCCAAACATTCCAATTGTCGCCTCGCACCAATCTTGGGCCGCGGCAAGGATGGCATCTGGCTCTCCGACTAGGATAGCGTAGAGAGACTGAAGGTTTTCGTAGATATCCCAGGGGATCTGGCTCTCTGCCCTTCTTGCAAGTCCGGTAAGTGACTGTTGTCCATCTGTCGAATTGGCAAACGCGGAGTCGTTGAATCGGCTTGGTGCATGGTGAGCGCGCTCTTTGCCTTCGGAGAAACTAATGAGTCCCTCCTTAGCTGCCTTAGCCTTGAGGCGAAACAATGTCCAATCGCTGTTGCGGATATCCCAGCTTTTATTACTCACTGCTGGGCATATTTCCATAACCTGGCAGAGGTCTTCCACAGCACGCTTGATATTCGCCAGGGCCGGGCCACTGTAGAGCGCTTCGCCGCGGGGAGACTTCTTAACAGACTCCCAAGCAGCGTGTCTAAGGAGCTCCACCGTCCCGCCAATGTTTCCACGTACGAGAGCACTGAAGACGCCCTGCCAGAATAGCCCATGGGCCGCAGGAGCCGGTATATGTCGCAAAATGACGTTCTGCTGATCTTGATCAAAATTGTGTTCATCATATTGCCAATGAAAAAGAATAGCAGGCAAGGCCAAATTCTTGGAGCCACCAAATCCATTCCCGATCGACGGTGTATGGTGAATTCGAAGGACCAGAGTGGCCAGGTAGACGGCCTTTTCGAAGTCGGGGGCAAGGGAACTAGGCCCGACCTTAGCTGCATGCTCGTCGTAGGCGCGGGGCAGGCTATCCACGTAAGGTTGCCATATCTCATGAATAAGCCTGGCGCAGGCTTGAGCTAACGTGTCGTCCAGTCTCTCCGCGTCATCCTCAGGACCGACTCCCTCGTCGAAGAGACGGCCGACGATATTTTCGGTCTGGAGGATGACACTGTCCGGCTCAGACACTTCGGCGAAGCCAGACTGGCTGTATAAATCTTTTGCAAGAGCTGCATATTTCGACTCGCGCTTTTTTGCCATCGTAGAGCGCATGGCAGAAGCGCGAAAGAGGTCTTCGGCCTCCTTGCTTATCCGTTTGTCCGCTGCAGGCGTCGTGAGCATCATTAAGTCCGAATCTTCATCGCTGAACTGGTTGTCGCGAGCGTCGGTGCCAGCTATTTCTCTTAGAAGGTCCTCCTCGATGTCATAATCGACATCATCCTCGACCATAGCTTCCACATCTTCCTCTGCATCTTCTTCATCATCATCGTATTCCGGCAGCGAGTTCGAATTTTCGCTTTCATAATCTTCGTCGTTATCGGAGTCGCCGAATGGAATCCCATAAGTCCCAGCGCGACCCGATCGCGTATTGTGGCCTTCCCCCTTGTCTTCCTCCCCATGATACTCTCTGCTTAGGCCGGACGGCCGATTCGTAGTGGAACCTCGGATCGATCTACCCAGAGGCGCAGTACTTCTCTTTCCGGGGCTAGAAGCGCCTGATTTTTCAAAGCTAGGCCGCCCAAAATCGGGTGGTTTAACCTTGCTGGCCATGGTACCGATAGAGCTCTTCAGAAAGGACGGAGAGGGTTCGCCGGCAGGGGTGAAAGACGGAGCGGAAGACGGCGGGGGAGCGCCTATTGGAGTGGTAGAGGGATGGTCAGGGGTAAAGTCGAAGGCAGCCTTGAAATGCTTGGTGCCTCTTTCGGGGGTAGATGGCGAGGAGCTTATTTCGGAGAATCTGTACGACATGTTGGGCGGCAGGGAGAGGCAGCTCCCTTGAATCGTGTTTGCTTGCAGACTTCGGGATGAAAGAATGTGAATTTCAGGATCGTGTGAAAGACGGAAGGCTGTTTACGACATCGATTTGACCTTGAGCCTGTTGAAATGATGAGGCTGGCTGGCGATGCTGGTGCAGCGCATTCAACAGATGGAGGCCAAACAAAATTTACGGCGCGATGCTGGAGCTCCCCAAGACGCGGCTGCGCGGTTCAGTGCGAGCCAGGGCATTCTGTCAGGCCCATACAACGCACGAGCCACATATGGTATCTAAACCCCGATAAGAGGCCCTGCTGCAGTTGCTTCTGCTGCTGTAGCTGGTGCTGCCCTACTACCTAGGCAGCTAGGGTGGCTACCTATCTAGGTACCTATGTACTTAGTCTTGTACCTGTTCATAGCGAAACGGTACCTAACATGGAATCGAATCCGGTGATTTCCTCCCTACCTTCTGGTTACTTACCTCAGATTCCTTACCACAATTCAGGTCTATCCAAATGGACGTCCATCCGTATGGAGACAGCTACATGTGAATGATTTACTGTTTATATAATACAAAATTGGGAGGTAGTCCTCAAGGTTCTCGTCAGGCACTCAACTATATAATGGCTATACCACTACCTCTTGAGCATTTTTCTGCCCACATCTCAGCTTGTCATTCCATTAGCTTCCAACATTCTTGGCCTGGCCGGGAACGCGCACCGACACCGAATGACTAACACCTAGCTATCGGCCAGAATCTGCGTTCCAAATTAAACAACATCGAGATGCTTTGTCTCTACGTACGGGCTGGGCTTAGCGCTCATAGGAATGGGATAGACTAACGCCATTCCCAGTTACTATGAACGAACATCCCGAGATTCGTCCACAGCTTGTCCGACGGGAGTCCTATGCCAGCGATATACGATATCGCATGTGCTGCCAATAAACGATGAGGGGGGGCAGAGGGGAAAGCATCACCGAGATAAACTTCCGAATCTAGGAGCACCACACAGTGTTGCCGGTGATGATGGACCGCTTACACATCCAAGTGACATCAGCATACTTGCCGTATCTCGGCCGGCTCCCCCACCCGAGACTTGGAGGAGGTGCATGATAAAATAACGGAAGTTTTCAGTGGTGGGGTTAGCCGTTGGGACGTCTCCCCGCATCAAACAAGACGGAAACTTCACCACGGCTATATAAAGTTGCCATCCTGATACTCCCCCAGTCAAGTGAATTGTCGCATCCAGATTCGATCATCCATTCCTCGTCTCTTCGTCTCGCCCTTACCAATCGCAAACCATGGCTGGTACTGTTGGCAAGGTTCGTAATTCCTCCCCTTCCGCAATTCCCGAACCTGTCGTATATTACCCCGCGCGCACACCATAACACTTTTTACTGAGGCTAGTCGCCTTGCTTTTCCACGCAACAGCCCATCACATGCAAGGCCGCCGTCGCCTGGGAAGCCGGTAAGGAACTGAGCATCGAGGAAGTCGAGGTCGCGCCCCCGAAGGCACACGAGGTGCGAATTCAAGTACTCTACACGGGTGTCTGCCATACAGGTATATCGCGCCAAGCTCCAACTCCGAACCAAGTCCGAATCCCTATTAAACGCTTGGCACAGATGCATACACACTGTCAGGGAAGGACCCTGAAGGCGCTTTCCCGATCGTCTTGGGACACGAGGGAGCTGGTCTCGTCGAGTCAGTAGGTGAGGGGGTCACCAACGTGAAGCCTGGTGACCATGTTGTCGCACTCTAGTATGTCCACCCTCAACCTACCTTATGTGTCGGTATATCGGTTTCCCGGGCTAACAGCAGTCCAACAGCACTCCGGAATGTAAGGAATGCAAGTTCTGCAAGTCGGGCAAGACCAACCTTTGCGGCAAAATCCGGGCAACGCAGGGTAAGGGCCTCATGCCGGATGGGACCTCTCGGTTCACTTGCAAGGGCAAGCCGCTGCTTCACTTCATGGGAACTTCAACGTTCTCTCAATACACAGTTGTAGCCGATATTTCCGTTGTCGCCGTCCAGCAAGATGCTCCAATGGACCGGACTTGCTTGCTAGGCTGCGGTATCACTACCGGCTACGGTGCTGCCCGAATTACTGCCAACGTTGAGGAGGGATCCAACGTGGCTATATTTGGTGCCGGCTGCGTCGGTCTCTCAGTTGTCCAGGGAGCTGTTGCGCAAAAGGCAGGCAAAATCATCGTTGTGGATGTGAACCCGACCAAGGAAGAGTGGTCTAAGAAGTTTGGTGCTACTGACTTCGTGAACCCCACGAAGCTGCAGGGCCAGAGTGTCGTTGAGAAGCTCATCGAGATGACCGATGGTGGCTGCGACTACACGTTTGACTGCACTGGCAACGTCGGTGTTATGCGTGCGGCCCTTGAGGCCTGTCACAAGGGCTGGGGTCAAAGCATCATCATTGGTGTTGCTGCCGCCGGGCAAGAGATTTCAACGAGGCGTAAGTTCAACATCTCAATTCCAAAGCCCCTGAACCTCGAACTGACGAAGCCAACAGCATTCCAATTGGTCACTGGCCGTGTATGGAAAGGCTGCGCTTTTGGCGGTGTCAAGGGTCGGTCTCAGCTGCCCGGCCTTGTGAGCGACTACCTGGATGGCAAACTGAAGGTAGACGAGTTCATCACCCACCGGGAAGACTTAAGCAACATCAACGCAGCGTTCGAGACAATGAAGGCAGGAGACTGCATTCGTTGTGTCGTAGACCTGAAGTAGAGAAGGCAAAAAAAGGGAGAAATTATGAAAAATATCGCCAGGCCGGGCCTGTTTGGAGTGGACAAAACTTGGAACTCTGTAGTGAAAGCCCTGAGAGCAAATTGCAAGTTATACTCCATTGTATCTGAATCCGCAACTAGATATGTGAACTGGGTGGAAAGATATCGCCGTTCCTGCATAAGCGAAGTTTCGGATTGACTACGCCGATTAATGAATGGTCGTGTCGTGCTGCGTACGGCCTACTTGTGCCATACGGCAGCGCTCTTCGTCGCCGTATTGAATAACGGCAAGAATGGACACACCATGTTAACAGTTCAGGGTGGCTGCGTTGGTGCCAACGGTTTACTGCATGGATCAAGTACATAACTAGTATTAACAGCCCGCATACCTACCAGCATACGCCTTAAGCCTTATCCTGGAATGATGAAGCTCCATTCCATGACCAGTCCGGCTCTCGACATCTTCATATCTACAATCTTCCAGGATTAAAGCAGAGTGACAAATCACCTCATTCCAATTGTCTGTAATGGATGCTAGGAATCGGACTGCGCCATAGATGGATCGTTGAAGGAGGCGCTGCGAGATAAGAATAGGTAGTGAAGTTATTACCTGTGTAGCTTATTACTCCCAGCTAGACTAGACGATGACCATGTACATATAGTACAAGGCTAGGTAACGTTAGTATGGATGTTTGGACTAGCGTATGAGGGCCTGCCTAGATTTTACGATAGGTAGCTAGTGATATGTAATGCAAGCACGCAGAGCAATGGAAAGCAATCTGGCCGTACATGAGATCTGGGACCAGACCCTGTTTGCATGGCATGGCATAGGGTGGTTAGCCTGCTTCCGGTTCTCCGCAAAAAGAAGAAAAAGCCATCGTGCCAGCCAGCCCACCCACTAGACCTGAGATGGACCCAGTCCGTCATCCCGCCAAAACCGCACAGGCGGAGCAAAACATACTACATACTACATACTACATACTACATACTACATACATAGGTAGTACTATGGTATGTACACACGACTACAAGGTAGTATATAAATATCTTACCTATAGTTGTACATACTATACAAATTCAGAGCCGGGTGGTCAAACTACCTAACTACAACTAACGTAGTGTGATGGCGGAGCGATGTGAGCTAAGGCCTTGGGGCATTCAGGCCATACCACCGAAACAACTACCTTATGCTACTACGTACCTACATAGGCAGCGAACTACCTCTTGAGGTTTTTAAGGTACCTAGGGAAAGGGTACGTGGTTGTAGTAAGGTTAGTAGCCCGTTGTTGTACGTGTAAGGTTATTATGGAATGTTCTTGAGCGTTTGACTTCCAGCCGACCCCTAACCTAACCTTACATGCCTAGGCGGGCCGGCTGGACCGGTTGCTGTATCCGAGTCAGTCGGTCGTGCACGGGACGAACGTCAAATTGAGGCCGAGAACCTTGATTTGTCGTTGACATGTAGGTAGTGTGTGTGGCCTGTGTGGCCTGTGTGGCCTGTATGGCTGGTTGATGAGAGTCCGTTGTTGCATGTTGGCATTTGCGACTGATTAGCCGCAACCTACAGCGTACAGATGTATGGAATCCATCGCGTTCAGGTTAGGTAGACAGAGTCCCCGCAAGAAATCAATATGGCGGCTCTCGATTTGAGCCACGACCGCAAATAGTTAATAAAGTGATGAGGCGGTTGAGGGCTAGTCGACGCCCTCCCGTTCCAATAGTTATCGCTCGTTCGAGACATTTGCAGGGGACTCGCCAACCTCTTCTGCCCTCTTCTGCCTCTCTACTGGTGATCGTCCTGCCAAGTTTTAGAGTTGCCTAGTTTGGTAAGTGAAACCATTATGCGACTACCGTTGCTATACTAGGTATGTATGTATTGTAGATCGTCTACGGACCACAGACCTACCTAACCTACGACTAGGGACCCAGCCAGGCCAGACTAGCCACCTACATATGCAGATATGGGGTGATAGAGGCACTGCGCGCCCTCGTACAAGTAGGTATCACCGCGTATGTATATTTATACATAGTAGATAGAAGCCGACAAGAACAACCACGTTGATGACGACGACGCTGTCGCATGAGTAACGGGGTGGTCTACTGCTAAGCAACTCTTGTAAGCTGACTTATCTACTCCCTCCCATAGATAGGAATAAAACGAAGATGATTGCTCGAACGGCATTATACATACGTCTAATGCATCATTGGAGCTGTTGACGATAGGCGGGACGCAATAATCTATTGCTCATCTGATCACCGGCAAGCCCCTGAATGGCGGTATTGCTGCTCATTTATGCAGTAGAGGCGGCGAGAGCACATTGGTCTACCCGTAGATGCCCATATCACACAACCGCATCTCGCGGGAGTTGCCAAATCCAGTGGGTAACTATCTACTTACATTGATTACCGGCATAGGTTTGGTAAGCTTACATGCAGTGTGAAACGTGATATATGAGGTTATACCCAACGGGTTCAGGAGGTGCTAGTATTTAGAACGATTCAGTTCCATCGCCTTGTCCGAGAAGACAATCCCCCTCTCCCTTTGTCGATCTTTGCTGCCGCAATTATAGCGCTCTATTGTATCGGTACTGCCATTGTATTGCTCTGTTGTATGTATTTTTCTGATAAGATAGCAAATTTGGGGGTCCACTCCCAGAAACGTTGAGTCTATCGACAGACTGTCAGTACCTATTCGAAGGCATATCACAACGAATCCCAACTAGCTGAGGCGAGGTGAGTTGTTCTGTTCCTCCGGTCTCGTGTTTCTCCAATTCCATCATCAGCACGCACTAGAAGTCTAGTCACTCTTACCCGAACTACCGAGATACAGCTGGAGCCCATCTTGACTCGGACCCCTGTCCTTGACCCCCTGTCCCTGATAGGTACTGTAGATAGGTAGCGCGTACTATTTTGTATGTACTGCAGCCGTATCGGTTCGCCTCCCGCTTTCGGAGCCTTGCGGAATCGTCGTCATCGGGTCGATACCTGGTTCGCTGGCTTATGACCTGGTTACTTGAACGGCCGATCAGTAGCCAACGGGGGACCGGTCGACCCAATTCGCCTCACTCGACCCAAGTCACCCTTACAACGTGTTATTACCCTGTTCATTCTACATAATTCCATCGCTGCCGCCAACGTCAGAGTCAGTCGTTAGGTACCTACTCTACTGCAGCCAGCCAGCCAAACACTCGCTTTTCCGGGCCTTGGGAGAAAGGAGAAAGGGCATTCCCTGTTCGCCTGTCCAACTCGCTTCGTCGTCAACCTTCTTTCAAATCTTAAGACGCTCCTCGTGTCATTCGGGAAACGCCCGGCGGCTTCATCCCAACCTTGGTCGTGTGACCCAGCAGCCCAGTTTGCCAGTTCCGTATTGTAAGCCATCCATCGCCGCATTGTCCTGATTGTTTACATATCCTGTGCACAACCAACCAATTCCATCTCTTTTTTTTTCCTTTTTGCCTTGCCTGGTCAGGGCGTTGTCTCCACCAGCCTGCCATCATCCGGGTGGCTTTCATTTAAAAGGGGAATCTCGCTGGCATTCGCCGGAGACGGTCTTGATCTTTCTTTTGCCTCCCTCATCCCACAACCACTCCCCAAACCTAATCCACTCCCAACAGCAGCCTGTGCTTTCCTCGACGACAAAGGTCCTAGACTTACACATCCAGTCCTCTACATCTACCACCACCGCAAAGCCGGCCACCTCCCAGTCACGCTATCTGTTAAACCATCCATCACCATGGCGCCCCAAAAGCCTCGCTGCACGTTCAAGGAATGCAAGTCCGCCGCCCAGCGCATCGTCGGCGACTGCGGCTTCTGCGACGGACACTACTGCGCGAAGCACCGTTTATTGGAGGATCACAAGTGCAGCGGTCTTGAAGACGTAAGCATGAACCCAACCTTGGCAGCGATGGGGAGCGATGGCGACGATGACGACGACGGCCCCACGCAGTGGTGGCTCGTCGGTCTCGCCGAATACCTCAACAGCAGCGAGAGCGGACTCGGCCAAGACGTTGGGACCAACGTGCTAACTCCGCCTACTGCAGTGCAAGAAAGAGTCCCATGAGCGCAACGCCGCCCAGCTCGAGGCCGAACGAACACAAGTAGTAAGGATTTGAAGAAAGATCTTCCCGCGCGGCATACGAGAGACGCACGCCTTTGCGCTCCACCGCGAGCAATGAGAGACGGAGAATACCTCTCACCGCTCCTCCCCCACGACGATGACGAAGCGTCCCGCCTCAACGCGTCGACCTGAATCTCGACCACCACGACTCCGGTTATGAGACCACGGTTATCCTCCCCCCCCAAATACACCTACCTTATTCTCACCTCCCGAACCTCACAATTCACCGGCCTCCGTTCATAATGCATTCACACACGTTCGCGTGGCCCGCAACCGATCGATCTGCGTCTGTTCTTCGAGCTAGCACGGCGTCCTGGGCATCTTGACGCTTTGGGACATGTTTTAGGTCTTGCGGCGGGCGTAAGCGGACGAGAGTCGAGCCGGTCCTGAACTGCCTATTATTTGCCTGCGTTTGTCTTTTATAAAAGAGGATTACTAGTGCGGAACCTGGAGCTTTTTTACTCCTTACATTTCGTGCGCATTCTGTACATATTTAAATACGAAATTATTCACGAATGAGGCAACCTTGCTCTAAAATGAAGGAGGACCTCATTATTCTCATCATGTTCCAGTATCTCTTCTTCGTGAATGGTGTATTATGCCCCAGCAACTGATAGCTGATTGGGTATATTCGTTACTTACCCAACCACTGCGAGACTTGCTATGCTGACGTTTATTATCACTCCTCCACTCTCCGTCGTTTACAGGTATACGGCTGCCCATCCCACACGCTAGGCCCCGTACCTTCTTCGGGCACAATTGGGCCTGATGTCTCCTTCGAGTCCAAGCCATCCGTACTCTGGTTAACAACGACATCCTTCTCGAAAGCCTCCTCCCGCTCCTCCTCAACCTTGACCACCGCCCCATCCCCCATCTCCACCTTCGCGCTCTCCCGTATCCTCCTCCTGCCCTCGACAACCTTCTTCCGCTCGGCGGCGCGGCACAGGCCGCGCAGGCCGAGCTCGCAGTCGCCGCAGCGCCGGCCGACGGGCAGGCAGACGGTCTGGCCGAGGCCGACGAGCAGCCCGTTGATCTCGCGCCAGCGGTCGCGCGGCAGCCAGGCCTCCAGCGCGCGGCGCGTCTCCTCCGGGCTGCGCGTGGCGTGCCACCCCCACAGGTTGGTGATGCGGTGCACGTGCACGTCGACGCCGATGCCCTCGGTGCGGCCCCAGGCCGCCGACAGGCACAGGTGCGCCATCTTGGGCCCGACCCCGGGCAGCGCCGTCAGGCCCTCGAAGGTGTCGGGCACGTCGCCCGCCCAGCGGTCGCGCAGGACCCCCGCCGCCTGCTTCAGGTACCGCGTCTTGTTGTTGTGGAAGCCGACGACGCGGATCAGCTCGTTCAGCTTTTCCGGCTGCACCGCGAGCAGGTTCGCGAGGTTCAGCCCCGCGGGGGCGCCCGCCGCGTGGGCCGGCAGCTCCGCCTGCAGCCGCCGCATCGCCACCGCGTTCGTCGTGTCCTTGGTCTGCGAGCTGAGCATCAGCGCCACGAGCGTGTGCAGGCGCCGGTCCCGCGGGCTCGCGCCGGGGTCGGCCAGCCGCTCGCACCCCATCGTGTCGACGGCCGCGTTGGCCGCCGCGCCCGACTGCCGCATCTCCTTCACCAGCGCGTACATCTCGTCCCAGTCGGAGGGCGCGGCGACGCCGCCCGCCCCGCCCGTCTCGGGGTCCGTGGTCTTGCGGGCGGGCTTGCGTTGGCGGCGGGCCTTGTCGGACGCGGCGGGCTTTTTCGTCTCGACATCTGCCGCCGCCGCTCCGTCTTCTTCTTCTTCTTCAGTCTCGATGGTACGCGGGTGTGACGATTTGAAGGCATTGGCGGCTGCGGCTGTCGTCACGACCTCTCGCTTGCGCTTGCGCGCCGCTGCCTTGTTCTTGTTGTTGCTGTTGAGGACTGCGTCTTCGATGTCCACGCCAAGTGTGAAGGCGGGGGCTGGGTTCTCCTTGCTCAAGCCACTGTCGGTGTACGCGAAGCGTGCGAGCGACGACCTGGTGATGCGGCGCGGAAGCGACACCGGTTGAGGAGGCATGGTGCCGAAGAGCTTCGACGTCTCTAGAGACACGCGAGAGATTCGCATGCGGCTCGTTTTGTGTCGATACAAAAAATTAGACGTCCCCTATTGGACCCCTACAGAGCCTGTGATACACAAAAAGAGCAAACTCAACAGCCATGACCGAGCTCCTGTGCCGCTGAGATTGAAGCACTGGAAGCTGAGCCTGTAGGTCTGAGCTGATGCTGGTCCCTGCAGGGACCTAATCCCAGTCTATCCCTTTCCCTCTTCTGGCTAGCGCAGGGGCTCAGCTTACAATTAGGCGACGTCCCACTGCCCCGCCAGAAGCCTAGAAGCCTTCAGGGCTAGAAGAAGCTCCAGAACCAACGACACCCACCCTCTGTGCGCATGCAAGTGGCGACGGGCCCGATGGAAGAAACGATGAGATCATTGAGCTCTCTCGTCGTCACTGCAAATTTTAATCCAACCTAACCCAGAGGTTACTTAGCCTTGCTCGATCCGTCTGACTCAGGTGCAAGTGTCATCAACCCAATTCCAAGCCAATTGCCCTCTCAGCAGCCCAGCGGAAATCATGGCATCACTTTTCGCCCGCAGCGCCGCCCGCGCGGCCACGCAGACCCCGCGCCTGGCGTTCCCGAAGGCGCCGGCGCCGGCGTCTGCTCTCCGATGGTCCTCGACCCCCGGTCCCGCCCCCCTCTCGCGGCGCTTCCTCGCGACGGCCTCGCCCGCAGCAGCAGAGCAGCAGCCGCGCCTGCGCCTGGGCAGCGAGGCGCCCAACTTCAAGGCCAAGACGACGCAGGGCGACGTCGACTTCCACCAGTGGCTGGGCGGGTCGTGGGCGATCCTGTTCTCGCACCCGGCCGACTTCACGCCCGTGTGCACGACGGAGCTGGGCGCGTTCGCGCGCCTGGCGGACGAGTTCGCGCGGCGCGGCGTCAAGATGATCGGGCTCAGCGCCAACGACCTGTCGTCGCACGACCGGTGGATCGCCGACATCAACGAGGTGGCGCGCACGAAGCTGGCGTTCCCCATCATCGCCGACGCGGACCGCAAGGTCGCCTTCCTGTACGATATGATCGACGAGCAGGACCTGCGGAACGTCGACCAGAAGGGCATCGCCTTCACCATCCGCTCCGTCTTCGTCATCGACCCGTCGCGCAGGATCCGCCTGACCATGATGTACCCCGCGAGCACGGGCCGCAACACCGCCGAGGTGCTGCGCGTCATCGACTCGCTGCAGACGGGCGACCGGAAGGGCGTCGTCACCCCCATCGACTGGAACGCCGGCGACGACGTCATCGTGCCCCCGAGCGTGAGCACCGAGGACGCGAGGAAGAAGTTCGGCGACGTGAAGGAGGTCAAGCCATACCTGCGATTCACCAAGGCATAAGCCGCCCGTGTGTGATGGGAAACGGAATTGCCAAGAAGAAAAAAATAGAAATGTACAATTACCTCATGAGTATCAAATATGCAAATGCTTGAACTCGTTGAATTATACATTATCAAAAGCCTGGGGACATCGTGATCTACTACGTGCTCGAAGGTAAGACGTTATCAGTAAACCCCCCTACCTGGCAACTAATCATATAACGGGTATACGGCTGTAGGTTACGAAACCCTTCGTGCTAATAATATCTGAAGTTGTTATTGAAAATTTATATAGTAGTGTTGTGAATCTCTATTCAGGGCCGGACTTTGACCCCAAGAACAACCACATAGAAAAGACCAAACATTCTCTGAAGACGCTGTATGATACAAATGAAAGATCTATACTAGGCTTTATTCTTACACTCTAATACTACGCTCTAATACATCTAGACGATCTGAGAAGCAAGCCTTAAACGCCTAACCCCCCAAATTGCTATGCTAACCTGGATGGTATAGACCATCATCGCTGCCTCTCTAACGCCTTCCCATGAGAGCTTGTGTTCTTAAAGACGCGACTTAAATCAGAAATTCCTCTTTGAGCCAGTGTCGCAGGACGACGTGGCCTTCCTTCAGCCTCTCCGCGTCGCTCCGGAGTATAATGGCCGCGTGCGTATGGCGGCAGTTATGGATCCAGACGGGGTACTTGCGCCAGCCGACGTTGTCGAGAGCGGTGATCATGGCGAACTGGGCGGGCGTCAGGGCCAGGGTCGGGAACTGCGGCTGCGACTGTCTGCGCTCGAGGGCCAGGATCTTAGTCTCGGTCTCGTCGAGCTCGCCGTCGTCACCCTCGTCGTCGGAGGCCCTCAGGTACGACTGGTCCTGCGCGCTGTTCAGTTCCTCGTACGCGTCCTCCACCGTGTTCCGGATTTCCTTGTACCAGATCGGCATCCGGTAGTTCTCCACCTGGATCCCCGCGAGGCCCGTCTCGTGCAGCTGGATCCGCTTGGAGCTCCGGAACGTCTGCACGACCGAGTTGAGCAGGAACGCGATAATGCCTATGGGGATGAGGATTGCGAGCGCGATTATTAACGGTGCGGTCCGCAGATAACTCAAGCTCCTCGTAGTAATCTCGCCGATTGTTTTCGGGTAGTCCTTTGCAGCGACGGGCGACACGGGGTTCTTTGGGTCGAGGATAATGTCTTCGTAGCCCTTGAGATAGTTGGCTTTGATTCTAGTCGTGTCTGTGAAGGGATCTGTCTTCGCAATTGCCGTGGTATAGTAGACTGCGCTCCTGTCGTTGACTACGTTCGTATATAGAGTTCGACGCTTGAACTGCTTGAGCCCGGACATGAAAATCGAGTCGGGGTCCGCGAGGATCGCGAGTAGTGGTCGTCCCGTTTCGCGGAAGTTATCGATCGTGAATAGCTGCCGGCCAGACATGGATAGTGTGCGCGCGCCGAGTACGTTCCACACGTTGTTGTGCCATCCTCGCAAAGGGGTTCGGACGCCAAGGTGCGGCGATGCAAATGTCGTGAAGTTCTATAGCATTGTACGTCAGTAAGGGATGAACAGGGCTAGATTGAGGCGTAAACGACAGCGCGTACCATTGGCTCGACCTGGTCGAGCACCCCTTTCGCATACAGCAGTCCAACGGCATATCGAGCAACTAACCCTCCCAGGGAATAACCGACAATACTGAGTTTTGTAATCTTGCCGCCCCTACTTTGTATTACTTCTAACTCCTCCTCAATCTCGAGACACACGCGCTCGCCGCCTCGCTCTATACCATCGTAGGTAAAGCTGCCACTGTTTCGCTTCGCGACTAGTAGATAGAGCTCGTCTTCGGAATGCGTGTCTCTCAGCGCTTTCGCAAGTGATTTCATGTGTTTGGGGTTACCCCATAGCTGCAGCCGAAGAAGCATGTAGTTAGCATAACGTGCATATCGCTAGACCAATGAGTACGGGTCGATGCTGGGGTGGAAGGGATAGGTGAACAAACCCCATGCACGAGTACGCAGAGGTGGCTCGCTGTCAAACTCCCACCGGTATATTCCATGGTGAACTTGTTCCTTTAGTAGATACAGCTGAAACCCCTGGAATCATGACATATGAGATGCTTGCAATGTGCGCCAGGGGGCTAACTAATACACTCGGGCGCAGGTTGCGACACTTATCGGATTATGTGACTATCCGCGCGTTCAAAAATAGAACGACTCGTCACCTGAGATGTTCTAGGTAGGCAGTATCGGAGACGTGGATATTGCAGGGGTTGCAATCCGTTAGACGCAGGGACTTTGCCAAGATTGCTTGATGACGACAAATCTTTCGTGATGCGAGAGAAAGGCACGACTGCTCATCAGGTACCCCAGCTAAGTATCATATAATATAGATAGAAACCTCACCGAGGAAACAGCCAGGTTTCCCAGTTATTGAATTCTATATACGTAGTAAGTTATCGTTCTAGAAAAGGATCTCTCCGGTAAAGGAACAAAGGAAACCGGCAAGAAAAATAGCAGTAATGAATGAGCTTTGCGATGATTAAGGAGAGCTTTCTTTGAAGGTTCTCATTTATCATTTCCATTGGTATTTCGACGCTAATCAGCCGCAAGAGACCTGTCAGCCCCACGACTAGGTACCCCGTCTGTCCGTACAGGTACCTCCTATTAATAAGTAGGTAGGTAGGGATCAGGTGCTTTGGTCCAAAGCAGTCGCAGTCCAAAACGGCCACATGAGAAACCGACATTCTTGATGGACGGGTGGTACTATCATCTGTAAGAAACAAAAGGAACAAATGATCGCGTTATCCAACGCATATATATACTAACCATGTGCCCATATTGTACAGTACTAAGGTTAGTAGCCACGCAAGTTGTCTGAGGCCGCTGTAACGACATCAGGTCCTGAACACTCGGCCCCTATTTAGCGTTACATGAGGTACCTAGGTAGTGTACCGTCTATATCAGAAAGCCAGCTGTGGCCAAATATTCCAGAAGTCGGCATTTCCAAGGGTGTACATTGATGACGAGTAAAAGCCTCCATTTACACGAGTTCAATATACAGTCACATACATCTCTGTTGAAAAGACACCTCTAGGTAATTGTGTGGTTTGCACAGCTGCACCGAGCTTGAACCTTGGCGTGTGTACGGAATCCAATGGGTCCATACGTCCATCAGGTCCATGTCCACTATGGTTAAGTTTGGCGGGAATTGCCGAGGATTTTCCACCGCCGGCTTCCATGTACTACCTGGTACGTGTACCAACAACTATATTCATGGTGCATTCATCGCATGCATTCCTCTGGAGGTGTATACTACCTATTACATCTAGAGGTTTGGATACCCCGTTTCTATCCTGTCCACCTTGGCCAAGCTCCATGTTGGATTATACCGGGCACATCCACACATCCTTCATACCTTGAGTTTGACTCTTGAGGCAGTAGGTAGTTTTTCCTACCCTCATGATTGGCCCGTCTCTATCCAGTACAGATGTCCTTGCCCTGCATTAATCCGTACCTCGTCTTTCTTACTACGACCTAACATCAGATGCAGTAGATTTAAGGACCCTCAATACCCAAACGGTGTTCTACAGCTCTGTCTTCTCTTGTACGGGCCAGGTCTCATTCTCACGCACATCGGTCTTTCTCCAAGCCTCATAGTGCAACTACTACTTGCAAGTGACTACGTACCCGCAGTCTGTCATCCCAACGCGCGGCAAACCCATACTTAGCCTTTCTGGAAACTCAAGCCGCACCCTAGCTCCTGGCTAAAGATTAGAGGCCTGTCCTGTCCTCTTATATCTTCGTCTTTCCGCCTGCGAGACATTAGACTTGACGCATTTCCATGATGGCCGCTTCTTTGGCAGCACTTAAAAGCCTCCCTTGCCCCGCTGGCAACAACTGTAGCGCCTTCCAGTGTCTCTTTAAGCACGACAAGGATAATGTTGCGACAGCGTCTGTCACAAGCACAGCCCAAGTACGGAAAGAAGATGACCCTACCTCATCAACAGAGCAACACCCTCCCAGAAAACGTGTCAAGATAGACTCGGCCACATCAGCATCTTCACGGCAGCCTTCAGAACAGTTAGGACTGGCGGAGACTTCAGAAGGAGGCGTCCAGGACCGCAAAGGTCAAGAAAATACATTACCGCATAAGGAACCAGCGGCCAACAAGAAGCCCATTTCCCCACCCACGCTTAATCGGAAGCCTCAACCATCCACCAAGAAAGCCGTCCCGGAAGCCAGCTCTTCTGCCGAAACGACAGGTTCCGGAGCTTTGTCGGCGTCGGAATCTAGCACACAATCGTTAGACGCTACCAAACTCAAAACCAGGGCGATCCCTAAGAAGCCTGAGACACTCAACCCTCGCTTGCTCAAGAAGTCTCCGGCTCAGCACGATACCCGTTTGAAGCTGGCCAGAGCTCTTCATGAGCAGTACACCCGCCTCAACGCTGAGTTGAAGAAGGATTCTGGTGACGGGATAAAGAAACTATTACTTTCGGATCAAGCGCTAATCGTCAAGACACTTGATGATGAGCAGGACCTAGCCACCAAGCGACCTGCTATATATGCCAATACAATTAGAAACAGAATTATGAAGTATAAGCGTATGGCCGTGGCCCAGTGGAAGGACGAAAGACTCCAAGCCACCCAAGATATCAATACAGACAGCGCGGAACAAAAGCCTGCTACCCCCGAGCCTATCGTTACTGGTTTAACCACACCTCAAGAGATTGATTTCCTGGGCAGATTGGTCTGGCCGTTGGTCGGATTGGAACGATATGGTTATGTCACATCTGTACCCTCTGAGAATGAGATCAAGAGCGCCCAAGAAGGTGTCAATGCTTCCGGGAACACCGAAGAATGTGATCGGTGTGGAAGAAGATTCCAAGTATTTCCCGGCCGACGAGAAGAAGATGGAGCCTTAGCATCTAACGGAACCTGCACACACCACCCGGGCAAGGTCTACTACATGGAAAGAACACCTGGTGATAAATCGGCGCCGCGGAAAAAGTACCGCTGCTGTCATCAGAACACCGAAGAGGCGTCAAGTGGCTGTGTGACGGCGCCTACTCATGTCTTCAAAACAACGGATCCCAAAAGACTTGCCAGCGTGCTCAACTTCGCCGAGACCCCCGCTAATCCAGAGACTCCGGATGACAGGGCCGTGTGTCTCGACTGCGAAATGGGCTATACTGTATATGGGCTTGAGCTTATCAGGCTAACAGTTGTGTCTTGGCCGGATGGCGACGAGCTGCTCGACGTCCTTGTGCAGCCTTTTGGAGAATACATGGATCTCAACACCCGCTATTCAGGAGTTCGGCCCGAGGACATGGTTAATGCTGAGCGATGGCGACCGGGAGATGATCATCGACCGACTATTGTACCGTCCACCGATGCCGGTGGACCTTCCGAGCGAAAACTCAAGATAGTTCCGTCTCCTAAGGCGGCTCGCGACCTTCTCTTCTCTCTCATATCCCCTAAAACCCCAGTTATCGGTCACGGTCTTGAGAACGATTTGAATTCTCTGCGCATTGTCCATCCAACGTGTATCGATACAGTCCTTCTATACCCTCATAAGCGCGGGTTGCCGGTCCGGAACAGCCTCAAGATGCTAATGGAGACACGACTGAACCGCAAGATCCAGTTGGAGGCGGTTGAAGGGAAAGAAGGGCACGACAGCGCAGAGGATGCGAGGGCGGCGGGTGAGTTGGTGAGACTAAAGGTCCGGGATGAGTGGAAGGCCAAGGTAAAGGAGGGCTGGTTAATAAAGGATGGCCAGATAACACCGCCCGAGCCTGGATGGACTCTCGTCGGCGGGGCGAAGACAAAGAAACTCTAGGCTTAGATGATATGTGAGGGTTCATTAGTATTGATGTAGTCCGGCAGCGGGAAATCTGCCATTAGCTAGCGTTGCTTTACCAGGCGTTAGGGGATCAAGGAAGTAACGGTGTCCCAGCAGAAAGACGAAGCCATCGTGACAGTGACACGTAATTAATTCATAACCGGAAGTGGAGAACCGGGTGTTTCTTTTTTTCTTCATTATTGTACATAGCCACCCCCCCTTTTATCCGACATTGCCTTTCCCAAGTTTGCAGCCGCCTACGCCCTGCCAACGGAGAGCAGGAACTGCCCGCCGCCGCCGTTGCCCTGCTTCCCGCCGGGCAGGTAGGAGACGTTGGGGTTCGAGGCCAGGGTCTGGGCGATCTCGCGGCTCGCCTCGATCTTGCGGATTTGGACGAGGCCGTCGCCGTACCGGGCGACGGCCCTGCCGACGGCGTCGGCGCTCTCGGCCTCGCCCTCGGCGCGGATGACGTTGGCCTGGCGCTCCTGCTCGGCCTTCTCGACGATGAAGCGCGCGCGCTCGGCGTCCTGCTGCGCGATCTGCTTCTGCTCGACGGCCTTGGTGAACTCCTTGCCGAACGTCATGTGCGTGATGGACACGTCTTCGAGCGCGATGTTGAACTCGCTCGCCCGCTTCATCAGGTCCGCCCGGATCCGCTGCGACACCGCCTCCCGCTGCGTGATCAGCTCCGCCGCGTCGAACTGCGCCACGATCGACTTCAGCACCTCGTTGCCGATCGAGGGGAGGACTCGCTCGTCGTAGTCCGTGCCGAGGTTCTAGGTAGGTAGATAAGTGCGTTAGTTAGTCGCTACTCCTCCTCGCTCCTATGCACCGGTATATGGAAGTACACGGGAGGGAGGGATATAAAGCAAGCATACCTGGTAGATCTTAGGTAGCGACTTCACCTCGGGCCGGTGCAGCACCCTCAGCGTCAGGCTGACCATCTGCAGATCCTTGCTGCCGGTGGTGGTAGCGATGTTGCGCGGCTTCGTGCGCACGTCGAAGATGATGCTCCGCTGCAGCCAGGGGACCAGGAAGTGCGTGCCCTCGCTGATGACGTTCTCCTTCACGCCCTGCAGCCGGTCGAAGATGACGGCCCGCGTGCCGCCGCGCACATCGTACAGCGAGGCGTTCGCGACCATGGCGGTGCCTACCGCCGGTACCGACCACCGGTATATCTGCCTGAGCAGGTTCTCCACGTTTGCCATTGCTAGTAATCCGAGCCGGGTTCCGTCGGGGGAATTGGGAGTCGGGACGGGCAAAGGGCCTGGTTGTAGATACTTCGTGCTGTACCGTATGGGATCGACTGGAGCTCCCGGGCTTGAGAAATCGTTAAACTGAAGCTTTACTCACCATTGAAAGTGGGGCCTGGCTTCCGTCCCTCTGCTTGACAGGCCCAGTGCCCGCTCGAGGTGGTCAATGCATGGGATAACCTTTCGGCCGGATCAGCTGGCAGGGCCACTAGCTGCTTTCGTGCAGGCGCCCCAACCTTGGCTCAGGCAATACCCAAATGGACCTTGAATTTTGACGTCGCGAGATCATCCGAGATTCGATACCAACTCTCCCTCTGCACGACCTCTGCACATCTCCAATTGGCCCGCGACACACGTTAATTGACCCTTCCGATTCACGATGCGACCTACCCAGGCACTGTACGGTGGCGGCGAGAGCCCGCTCGGCAAGCACGGCCAGTAAGTTGGTTGCCTTTCGGAAAAGAGTACATGTAGCCTGCGCCTTTTTGTTTCCCGATATTTCGCGGAAGCGCTGCGTCTATGCGAGGCTCAAGCGACGGTTGTCTGAACACGTACTAACACTGCTCTCATAGCTTCTTAGGTGGTTGGGGCAACTTCGGTGAGTGAAATTTCGAGTTTCGATCCACGACTGCGCACGAGTCGGGCAGGTTATATCTCTGCTGGAGTGAGGGGAACGAAAGCATTTGGATGGGATAGAGGATGGAACAGAAGGGGAAAGCAAAAGTTGCACGACAAACATATTGAGGATATTACAATGGTCGAACAGATATTCTCTGGGTGTTAAAATAAAGGGGACGATCGGAATCGATGGGCTGACGAAATGAGTATCCAGGCGGCATGAAGCAGAGGGGCATCATCACCTACGCTCTGACCCCGAACAAGCAGAACCCATTCGCCGGCGCTGGCCATGATGCCATCTTCAACACCTGGCGACGATTCAGGGGCCAGGTTCTCTACTTCGCGCCTCCCTTCCTCTTCTTCTACTACACCATGTCCTGGGCCACCGAGAGGTAAGGCATATCAGGCTTCAAGTGCATCAAGTGCGCGGACTGACAATGGACAGGAACGAGTACCTGAACTCCAAGGCTGGCCGTCAAGAGTTCGGTGACGAGGCATAAAGGGTTTAAAAAGGGTAGTGGTTAACGGGATTGGTGGCGCTGGCTGCTGTGTGTAGACAAGACTCTGTGTATCAATAGACTGGCGTGCAAATATTCTTAAGGCCGGCTATCTTTCTCAATTAAGGATTAACGACTTTACCTATTGCCAACAGTCTTGAGGCTATGACTAGGCGTCCTCATCTTTGCCTATGCGAAGACATTCTCTAGGTCTACCAACATCGATCCTACAATTTATCTAGCCTGAATTCTTCCAGTCCTAGCAATATGGTGCCATTACATCGCATCGCCGTCGTCCGGTCCTATGCAGATTGCCGTTTTGTCCTTCTGCTTTAGTTGTATGAGGCACCTTGGTCTTATACGGTGATTCGATCAACCTGATAAACTACTTGTATTTAGGTACGTCAATCGCCTAGACTACTTTAGCTGTAGATTAAATGTAACGAATACCTGTCAATGAAAGACCGAAACACTATTTCCCATTAAATTGACTGTATTTCCAATAACATTACTGTTGTTGCCTCAATTCAGAGTGACGTCGGTCAATAGACTCCAGCCAATCCAGGTGAGCTTGAAGGTAATCCGACCGGCAATACCTCGGGGAAACCTCGCGGAACTCATTGCCTCACCTGTGGAAACGAGGTCACTTCCGCCGTTCAGCGACAACAACACCCGACAACATTGCCCTTGTTAGATAGTCACCATGGCTTCCAAAGCGGTAGCAAAGGCTGCGGGAGGCGTAGTGAGCCTCAGCCAGGTACGGACGTCCCTCTTTCGATGAGCAAGACCTCTGCGGCCTTTGCGGTCGCGGAAAGGAGCGAGCAACAACCATAGGACCACAAAGCGCTACATCCTACATCCTCCCTACCTACCTACCTAGTTACGAGATGGATGGATGAATGGCTGACAGGAAGCCCGCGCGCGTACAGAAACAAACCCTCGAGTCCACCGGCATATGGGACCGGATCCGGCGGATCTTCGCCGTCGACCCGAACCGCTCGAGCGGCGTGCCGCTGAACCCGCACTTCCGCAACCCGCCCCCCGGGGCGCTGGACCCGCTGGGGTACGACGACCCAGTGACGGCGCCGGCGGGCGACATCGCCGACAACCCGTACTGGAAGCGGGACGCGCGGCGCGCGTACCCGCGGCTCAGCCGCGTCAGCCAGGCCGACGCCGTGGGGCTGCTCAGCGTCGGCAGCGCCGCCGCGCCCCGGCAGGAGCTGGTCGGCGAGGCCGGCGAGAAGCAGCTCGTGGCCGCGCGCGAGGAGGGCCAGAGGACCGGCCTGGCGGCGTACTTCGAGAAGGACAAGGAGGGCGGCGCTGCCGCCGCTAGGGATGTGCTCCTCGTCGACGGCCTGCCCCCGCTGCCCAGCGGCCAGAGCATCCGCAGGGACGACGGCAAGTGGGAGGTCTACAAGTACGGGCTGACCGAGGAGCAGGCGTACTCCGAAGAGTTAGTCCCTTCGATTGATGGATTTGACGATGGGGAGGTGCTAACTACGTTGCAGGTATCCGTGCCGGACTTTCAAATAGATTGGGCGCGTGGACGAGAGCGAGCAGTTGTACATATACCAGATGAAATTCTAGATTCCACTATTGCGTCTTATGTCTACTCGTAAATCCTCTAGCATATGTATTTATTGTATCATGCCCGCCCATCCGATCTTATAATATGATTGGGTGGATGCCTTGTTACGAGTATATTGCCTCTCCATATACTTGTGTCTCCCCTATACCGAAAGGCTGGAAGAACCAATGGCATTCTTAGATATCTTGGGTTGATTTGAAATGCCGACAGATAGTGATTAGCCATTACTCTGCGCTGCTGCCGGTTTCTGTGGTATCCTTCCGATATCTTCAACATTGTCATTCTTCTGGGCAGGTTGTCGGCGTCCACCCGCACTCTCTTTACCAGGCGCTTCGCCGACTGCTCTCTCAATCAGCTTCAGTTTCCCCTGAGCGCCCTTGATGCGGCTGTCAAAATCGTTGACGGCCTCATCCTCGTTGTTGGTTGACAGCGTGCCAGGCTCGACCAGGCCGTAGAGCATCGTGATATTCTTCTCCAGCCTCGGGTTGCTATTGAGGTTAGGGAGCTTTGAGATGCGACTCTCCGGACCCTCATCTGGGGGATCAGATTGTGTTTGCGATGGCTCCTGCGATTCGCGTATGCGCTTCTGAAAGTTGGGTATCCGATTTGCCCATATCACAGCTTTGCTCTGCAACCGACCCGCCTCGGCAAATTTCTCGAACCCCTTCTTGAGGCCGACAGAGCGCCCCTCGATCCGCCCGGCCTCTGCGCCGTCTTCGTAGCCCTGGTCATATCCTTCCTGGTGGTACTGTTCCTCAAGGTTTAAGACGTCGTCAAATATATCCGAGCTCATTATGGAGACTGGGTGACGAACGCGAACGCGAACGCGAACGAAGAAACCTATGCAAGTTCGATCTTGCGAAGGATACCCCAATCTTGATTTTGAGACAGAACTACAAAGAGCGAAATACAGGGTAGCTAAAACCCAGATAAGGATGTGAATGAAGCCAGATAGAGTTGATATGTCAAAGTGAACATTACAACGTCAATATAAGGCTGTTAGCCTAGGTACCTAGGTAGCTTGCGACAAGTGCAGGGGTCCGCAATCGCAGCTGTCGCTAATGGAGGGGCAAAAAGGCTGTGCAGGTGTGCAGGGATGGAGGGGCAGAAAACTTAACCCCACGTTCTTTTTCTACCTCTATCTGATAAGGCGTTTTACCTAACGGAGGACCTTCAACCTCAAGCCTTCTCTTGACCTTATGAGTCACTTTCGCACAGTAAAGATTCGTTCTCCTACGCGCATGGCCTAGTTTATAGAGCATAGCACATCATACCCTCTTCTTCACTCTCCTAGCAAGTTCGTCTGTTCAATCGCCGCTATTCAGTCGCCCCAATGGCCGATTCCAGCGTCATCCTGCCCGAAAAGGGCAAGAAGAATGTCCTCATCACCAGCGCCCTGCCCTACGTCAACAATGTCCCTCACTGGTCCGTATTCAGACATATTCTTCGCGCTTATGGTAGATGCTAACGGTGTTGTAGTATGTCGAGCTTCCGTCTCATGTTCTACCCTCTATCGCTCCCGTTACTTCCGTACCTTCGATCGTCGCGTGTCTCGGGTACAAGAGTGGCATATTAACATATTGTAGTGGGCAATGTAATTGGCAGCGTTCTCAGCGCCGATGTTTTCTCTCGGTATAGCAAATTGCGGAACCGGCCGACATTATTCATTTGCGGAACCGATGAGTACGGAACCGCGACGGAAACAAAAGCCCTAGAAGTGGGCAAGACGCCGCAGCAGCTTTGCGACCAATACCACAAGGAGCACAAAGATATCTATGACTGGTTCGAGATCGACTTTGACTACTTTGGAAGGACAACCACCGAGAAGCAAACCGAGATCGTCCAGGACATATTCCTCAAGCTTTACAAGAAAGGCTTGCTAGAGGAGCGTACAACGACGCAGCCTTACTGCGAGAAGCACGATTCCTTCTTGGCCGATCGCTTTGTCGAGGGTACCTGTCCAAAGTGCCAGTATGATGATGCTAGGGGAGATCAGTGCGACAAATGCGGGAACCTCCTAGACCCATTCGAGCTGATCAACCCCCGGTGCAAGATTGACGGCGCTACCCCCGTGCCTAGGGATACGACCCACATCTTCTTGCTGTTGAACAAGCTACAGCCAGACATTCAGAGCTGGTTCGAGAAGTCGAGCAAAGAAGGCGGATGGCCTCAGAACGGTATATCGATCACTAATTCCTGGCTCACAAGAGGCCTCGAAGGCCGGAGTATCACGAGAGATCTTAAATGGGGAGTCCCCGTTCCGCTTCCCGGGTATGAGAATAAAGTCATCTACGTCTGGTTTGATGTACGTGCACCCCGGAACCATCTGTTATGTCCCTTTCTCTTTCGGGCCATATATACGCTGCCTTCTCATATCCCATTACAATTGTCTGACTGATTACAGGCCTGCATCGGCTACCCTTCAATCACAGCGAATTACACTGATCAGTGGGAGCTCTGGTGGCGCGACCCTGAGAATGTGAAGCTGTACCAGTTTATGGGCAAAGACAATGTTCCGTTCCATACCGTCATCTTTCCCGGGTCGCAGATAGGAACAAGGGACAAGTGGACTCAGCTAAACCACCTCTCCACCACCGAGTATCTGAACTATGAGAACACGAAGTTCTCCAAGAGCAGAAGCGTTGGTGTCTTTGGCGACTCAGCAAAGGAGACGGGTGTTCCGCCATCAGTCTGGCGCTATTATCTACTGTCTGTCCGGCCCGAGACCAGTGACTCGCAGTTCATATGGTCGGATTTTGTCACGGCGAATAACAACGAGCTACTGTAAGCGGACTTCCCAGTTATTTCAACCTATGCGTTCTCACCCCCGAGCACAAATATCGCCTCGAATACACTAAGGCGTAAACCTGGAAAGCAAACGCCAGACCTATTTACCCATTCTATGAATTTCCTAAGGGTGGCAAAGTGCTAATTGAATGCTATAGTGCAAACTTCGGCAACTTCGTCAATCGGATCGTCAAGTTTGTGAATTCCAAGTGTGAAGGGACGGTCCCTGAATTCTCCGCGTCGTACACTGATGACAGTTTTGACTTCTCTGGCTGGATAGCCGAGGTCAACACTCTGCTTGGTGAATACAATGATCTCATGGAAGCAGTGCACTTGAGATCGGGTATTCGAAAGGTTCTCGAGATCAGCGCCAAGGGAAACCTTCTGCTACAGACTCGTCTTGATAACAAGTCCTTTGAAGCTCATCCGGAGCGGATAAAGACGGTCATCGGTCTCGCATTGAACCTATGCAGCCTTCTAGCATCAATCTCATCACCATACATGCCAGCAACTGGGAGGTCGATCGCGGAGCAGTTAAATATACCCCTAGCGTTCATTCCGGAGAAGTTCAGCACCGATGAGCTCAAGCCTGGGCACAAAATCGGCAAGCCCGCCTATCTCTTCAGCAGGATAGACGAGAAGAAAGTCAATGAGTGGAAAGAGAAGTATTCCGGGACCGAGGCTTCTCGTAAGGCAGAGGCAGAAGCCAAGAAAAAGAAGCAAGAGGATAAAGAGAGGAAGAAGGCTAAGAAAGCTGCCCAGAAGGCCGCCGCAAAAGATGGGGAGAAAGGAGACCAGCCTCATATGGACGGATCTATCAGGAGCCTACCCATTCGAGAGAAGCTCATGGATAAGGAAGGTCCCCTTACTACTGAATCATCAACAGTGCCTGAGTCGACAGCACCTCAAGTATCTTGAGGGGCTTTCCTGCTGGCGATTTAGTGGTGGGGTATTGAGGCGAGCATTGGCGTTGGGAAAATCTAGGTGAAGTGGACAGGGTCTTTGATAGGAGGTAGACGGGTATTCTGATTTTCGCTTGGTTCTACGAACAAGTAAGCAGCCAGACTTGGAGAGCTGGAGGGAACATCTCATGGTTTAAAGCCTAGACTCGCGTTTCTACACTAGATAGATACAGTGGTCAAGTTTGATCTTTTCTTTTACTCGACGACCCTGATCTTGTCGTGAGACGGTCGAAGCTTTCCACGGAGATGAGTGTCGTCAGAACAAGAAATGGACGAGTCTCGTGTTTATGGTTTACTTCGCAGGGTGCCTGTTGTGATAGCGAGCTTGCATCTTCGAGTATTCATGCTATTTCATGCATTCCTATGGTGGAATTGTAAAAAGCTGTATGTGATAGATAGGGCCAAGTGTCTATAAAAATAGTTGAAATGGGCGATTCGAAAGATATGCCCCTATATCTTGAACTCCTTCATGACCAGTCGACCTATGGTTAGTATGATGTATCATAGCAGCACTCTTCGCTGTTTCAAAGCTCAACTTACGAAGAAGTTTTAAACTGACTATACCTTTGTTTTATCGCCAATTACTCTGAGTTCTACCGTTTCGTCACTGTAACTGTCTCGGTAGGTAGGTGTTCAGTCGAAATAGGCTCTGAAGCGACAACCACGAAGGTACAGATTACAGTGATTTGTGCCCGTCAGTGCCCCGCGGGCGTGGTGCCCCACGGTGGGCCGACTGGCCGACCCGGGCCAATTAGTGCTCTTAGCGACTTCAGGCCCTGTTGGCAGGCAGCCCGCGCTTTGCTTTCACCGATTGAGTGCAAAGCTTCGCCTATGTGATATTACAGCTATTCCGAAGCTCACCTGAACCGCGAAACGAGCACGACGACCTCGCCTGCCCGACCCAGACGGCCGAAAACGACTCGGGAGCAAACCTGGATACCTCCATCTTCGAAGAAAAAGGCAAAGAGAGGGTAGCGGCAGCACAGCAGATATGGATATTCGGCGCCTCGAGTCGGCGGACATCCCGCTGATCCAGCACGCGAACCTGGAGAACCTGCCCGAGAACTACTTCATGAAGTACTACCTATACCACGCGCTGTCGTGGCCGCAGCTGAGCTACGTCGCCGTCGACGTCTCGCGGCCGAAAAAGACGCCCTACGACTACCCCAAGATCGTGGGCTACGTCCTGGCCAAGATGGAGGAGGAGCCCGCCGACGGCGTCCAGCACGGCCACATCACCTCGCTCTCCGTCATGCGCACGCACCGAAGGCTGGGGATTGCCGAGAAGCTCATGCGCCAGAGTCGTAAGTCTACTTGTTCCTACCATGCACCACCTTCTTCCCCCACTCCTAGCTGTCTACCAACTGTACAGCTAGCTGTTGGGATATCGTACTCGTATACGTTCCATGCTAACCACCAGGGGGGTTGCGAACTACAGAACTAGCTATGGTCGAGACCTTCGGGGCGCAGTACGTGTCGCTGCACGTGCGCGTGTCCAACAAGGCGGCCATCCACCTGTACACCAAGACGCTGGGGTTCGACCAGGAGAAGACCGAGGCCAAGTACTACGCCGACGGCGAGGACGCCTTCTGCATGCGGTTGGACCTGTCGACGATCCGGGAGCAGATCCGCGACGCCGCCGACGGGTCGGAGAACGAGGCCGCCGACGAGGGCGAGCCCGTGGGCGACGCCGGCAAGGCCGAGGACAAGGAAGGCAAGGGCCTCGCGAGCCGGCCCAAGGAGCCCAAGCGGAAGGTCAAGGTCGGCCGCGCGCTGGGCGTGCAGGGCCTGGTCGAGAAGGACGAGAGCAAGCACTCGTAGTAGGCAGTCTGCACTACGTAATGCCCAGTATAGAGGTATAGAGACCGCCACGCAAGAGCAAAATCTGAAGAGAGGAAGAAAGGCTTGTGACGAGCTCGGAGTCTTGTCAATACCATAGATTCCCTTCACCTGATCCGTTTACGACTACACTAGCATTTGTTCGCGGAGAGGGAAAAAAAATTTAAAAGGATCATAGACTTGACGTTAATGTATTGCCACATGTGCGCATGCGCCTAATTATCACCCTTAGCCACTCGGGAAGCGACAATTCGCTATATTTCTGCGATATCGTGGACTCTGTTCCTGATGTGAACGACCGTATACTAAGTCTTACATTGCCTCGTTATTCCCCCAAGACCGGGCCGTATTCTTCTAGTAACACGCCTAACCCTGCTTCATGTCCCTTAGTTGTCTGTCCCCTATCCCTTATTCCATGACCCAATCTAAGCCCCCATCAAAACAATGACGACGCCAACAATCACCACTACCACCACCCTACCCGCCCTGCGCGCCCTTCCTGTCCTCCTCCTCCTGGACCTTCCTGGCAAACTCCTCGTCGGCCTCGAGCCTGAACCGCTCGACCTGGCGCGCCAGGTGCTCGATCTCGAGCTCGAGCAAGTCGGCCGCGAGCTGCGCCTCCGTCCTCCTCGACTTCTCGATCTTCTTCCTGGATCCGTCGTCTTTCTCCCCCGTAGTCGCAGTACCAGTACCAGTACCAGCACCAGTATCAGTACCGGTCATAGGAGTGTCACGAGTGGTGGTGGTAGCCGCCTCCACCTGCTCGCGCTCGACCGTCTCGCGCGCCGCCCGCAGCTCCGCCTTCTTCGCCGCGATCCGCCCCTCCAGCTCCGACGCCGCCGCGTACTTGGACGTCGATGGGCCGCCGGGCACCGGCGAGCCCGGGAGCTCGGCCGCGAACGATGGCCCCGGCGGTCCCCGGTGCCCGAAGGGCCCTTCCCCGCCACCGCCGCTTCCTCGTCCTCGTCCTCGCCCTCGGCCGCCGATGACGATGTTGGGCATGGGTGGCATGGCGGGCATAGCCGGCATATTGGGCACGGTTGGCATTGCTGGCATGTTTGGCATTCCCGGCATATTCGGCATATTCGGCATGTTTGGCATGTTTGGCATGTTGGGCATGTTAGGCATAGCGGGCATATGAGGCATGTGAGGCATAGGAGGCATCTGCGCCGGCCCGGACGGGCCAAAGGACGCCGCCGCGGCGGCGGCCATCCCGCCACGACCGAAGAACCCGCGCCCGCGTCCGCGTCCGCGGCCGTCCCTCTCAGCCTCAAGCCAAGCCCGATGATCGCGCTTAATTTCCTTTATCTTCTGCTCTAGTAGCCTGCTCTGCGCGCGCTGCGCGCGCCGGTCCGCCCGGCGCTCCCGCTTCGCCGCCTTCTTCTGGGCGCGGCGCTCGCGGCGCCTGTCGCGCCCGCGCGCCCGCTGCGAGCGCTTGAGGTCGCGGAACCGCGCCAGCAGCGCGCGCACCTCGGCGCGCAGGGCCTCGGCGTCCGGACCGGCGGGAGAGGTTGAAGGGGGAGGCGCCCGCTTGGCGGCCTTCAGGTCCGCGCGCGCCCGCTTCACCATCGCCTTGGTCACCGGCTGCTCCGGGTGCGCGAGCCAGGCGCTCACCGACTGCGCCGCCAGCGGCAGCTGCGCGTCCCGCAGGTCGTCCCAGTCGGGCAGGCTGCCGACGGAGGAGGATGACGAGGAGGATGCGGATGACGTGGAGGCGGTGGACGAGGAAGAGGACAAGGAGCGGGCCGATCCCGTGCTCGTAGAGCGAGTGCGGACGCCGTGGTACTGCTGGTGCTCGCGTCTACCACGCCTGCCGCGGCCGCGATCGCCGGAGTCGTGCCCGCGCCCGCGCCCACGTCCGCGCCCCCGCTCCCATCCAAGGGTTTCGAAGCGGCTGCTCGAGCCCGCGAACGGGTTCCAGCGCGACCTTGCCTGCTCTCTTGGCTGCTGGGGCGGCTGAGGAGGGTCCCCCACGGCGGGGCCGCGGGCCTGGTCGGCGGGCCCGTCCTTCGACGGCATCGTGCCGCTGGTAGACAGAGGAGGAGGATAAGTGGGCTCGCGCACGATGGTGACGCCGCGCGGGCCGAAGAAGCCGTCGTTCCACTCGCGGATCACGGCGTCGAGGCTCCGGGGCGCGGACTGCTGCGCTTGGAGCTGGCCGAGCTGCGCCTCGGCAATACTCCTGCCTGTAGGAGACGGCGGGGCCTCCTCGTCCTCGGCGCGCAGCTTGCGGTCGACGATGTGCGAGTTGGCGCGCGCCGCGTGGTCCGGGGCGAGGTAGTTGAGGAAGGTCTGCCAGTCCTGCGGTGTGGTCTCGTGGGCCCGGGCCCATCCCGGGTAAGGGAAGTCGCTCGGCGCGGCATCCTGCGCGATCGCGAGCGAGATGGAGAGGGCTGGGCCTGCTGCTGAGGAGGCCGGTCCCCGCCGCGCAGGACGGGACTCGAAGTAGGCCTGGGCCGAGGCCGTGGTGGTACGCTGCTGGTCTTCGCTTCCAGCAACAAAGTTGTGGTGAGATTCTAGGGGCGTCTCTGGTGGGGTGTAGACGACATTGCTTCGGGACGATGATGCAGCAACCGAGGCATCGTCGTCGTTTGACCCGGTACGAGCGGTCGGCGTTCCCCTCGAATGTGAGTAGATGTCCGTCTCTGTGTACGGCGGAGGCGGAACGTCGTCATCCATTTGGTGCTGAAGCTAGGAGTAATTTCCTACACTTATAGTAGCTACCTTAAACAGCTTTGGCAGGGCGAGGTACGATCGGGAAACTAAGTGCAACAAGATATGATACGTATGTAGGTTAGCGGAGTGTTGAGTACATAGATCTAGATGGTTTCACGAAAGCCGACACATGGCGGGCTTTGCAAGCATTTTATTTGGCTAACATCGGACCTTCATTCACCAGCCCCTATCTGTCAGGCCTCTGGCCCAGGCTTTTCTGCGGTGAGATGACTCTTCTGGGAGGGGGCTCAGTGAGCTCTTTCAGCTCTGGAGAAGACGTTCCCGAAGATGGTTCGCTCGCTTGCAAGCCAGGGGGGCCACCGAGGCTTTCTACAGGCAGACAGGTCACACCCCGCGTTCTAGTGGCTCGTTCAACTCTTGATTTCAAGCCCCTCATGCACTTGCATGGCAAGCCAGCCGCTTGTTGGTGACGCGGCCGCTACAATCCCTGCGTGGGGCCGTAAATGAGTCAAACCTCGGATTTTACTAACGTCCACTTCGCTTCGCCACGAGAAAGAGGCAGCCGTCTCCAGAGAGCCTGTCGTAGGCACCTACTATATAGCCTCCTTTGTATGGAATTTTTTTCAACGGGCCTAAGCGAACTGGTTTCTTTATTTAGAGCCTCATCATCTTTGGATTCTTCCAAGAAGGTCGAAGTCGATATCCTCTTCCTTATAATGATCGGTAATGATTGTGTGCAGGTGATCTTTGGTGTGCGCACCCCTATTTGAAAGTGTCAGCAGCTGTTGGACTCGATATTTCCCTAGAAACGGAATCACTTACAGATTGGTTATGTAGGTGTCGACAAGCTCGGCCGGAACAAACTCAGCCACAGCGTTCTTGACTCTAACATGTCCAACCATGGACCCATCTGAGAAGTTAACGTATTTCGACGGGTCGCCCCATTCGATAAGGTCCCCTTGGTCAAATAGACTATCTGGACTCAGTTTATAAACACCGCCGAGTACGATGACGGTTCTACCCCGATCTTGAGCGGCACGGGCAATAACCGCAGCACCAGAATCAACAACAACTCCGCCTTTGCTCGTAATTGCCCGTGCCCCGAGAATCACCTTGTTGACCTTGGACATATAGGCCATCAGACCGACGTTCATGATGCTCACCACCGTTGATCCACTCGAGGACAGGGATTTCCTCAAGGAAGCATACGGATCATCCACAGCCGAGGTTGTAGATGGGTCAACGGCAAGAAACACGGTGAATCTTCTCTTGGACGCCGCTCGCATGAGGAACTTCTGCACTGTTCTCGAGGGTTGGTGAACCAGTATATAATCTCCCGGGTGGACGACGATGTCCGAATAGGTCTGAACTTGCTCGTCGACTTGCCGGATCTCGTCCATGATTTCCTCGATACCGTCAATCACTTCCGACCGGAGTGCATAGACGTTCGTAGATAGCGCAGATCCCAACGGTGTGGAGGCCCCCGAGCCTAGCCCGGGCGTGGGGCTGCTCGGTGGGGTGAGATCCGGGTTAGATAAAAGGTTGAGCATCGTCTGCGTGCGGGCAAACGAGCCGAGAGAAGCTAGCGCAGGGGGCCGAATGGCCTTTTCAGGTGGGCTCAACTCGGTTCCGGGCGCAGGGGAAGGGGCCCCATCGGAGGTCGAATCGTGTCCGGCTTCGTTCCTGTCCTCGGAAGCTTCATCACGTATCAACCCCAGAATTCTTTTGACAATGTTGCCGATAACAAGCTCGCGAGGCTGTGCGGCGGCAAGTTTCCTGCCCACTAGCTGAACGCGCCCAACCAGTTGATCGACATTGGTCCATTTATCCCTCGCAACAACCTGGAGGAGGATGTGCGCCGTGGCAATGGCGCAAGACTCGGAATCCCGAATCTGCCTTCGCCTGAGAAGCCTGAGATATACAGATATCAGTTCTAGATCCCATCACCACCGCGCGAAGCTCCACTCTTACGATATCAGGTATTCCACAGATGCCTCAACCGGCCGACTCTTGAGGGTATCGAGAAACTTGTCCAGGTTGGGCGCATAGCCCCCCTTAGGAGGAGCCATAGCTATCTGTCTAGGCGCTTGTCAAATCGAGCGGTTTATGATAAACGTGAAAAATTGCCCGGTGGTGTTGGCGACGTGGTTGTAGGTGTGATTCTGTGGTGGGCGCAAAAAGAGCAGAAGTTGGTCGTGGTCGTCCTTGCGGTCTTTATGGTAGAATAGAAGACCGGAGTGATGCGCGTCTCTCGTATACAGCCGAAAAGAGGATTCAACGATACCGCTTCGATATACAGTTGAAGTAGAGTGAGGTAGGCAGAGAGGTACTGGTAATATGAGGGCGAGGCGACGAGTGCTACTTGGCTAGTAGAAGCATTTGCACGAAGAAGAGATTCTGAATTGAATTGTGAGTCAAATGGAATGATCGACCCAGGCTAGCCAGGTACTAGGTAAGCTTAGGTTAGGTATTCGGAGAGATGCAGGTGCAGCCAGTGGGCGAAAGTGGGTGGGCGTGGGCGGTTTGGCGGGGTCTACATGCACTGTAGCGATCTGTCGAGCTCGCTACATGGACGACAGCTGATTGGCCAGATACCTCCTCTCTACAGGCTGCTCGTGCTGTACAATGCCACCTGCAGTGGGCGATTTAGGGCGATTAGGGCGTCGTACTCCGTAGTACAGGAGGCGTTTGGGCGGGTGGACCGGGCACAATGACGCTAATACCGGAACCCGGTAACCCTTATTATTGCTTCCAATAGTTCTGCTGAGACCAGTGCACGTTTGTCCATTAAGAAGTGCATCAGCTGATTGGAACATGACCGGCCTGCCAGCCCGCCGACCTGCCAGCCTACATACCACCTCGCTACATGTACCTTGGGCTTTTGCTCGCTTTTGAGACGACTCGACTGGCTGCCACGCTCGAGCTCTTGAGGGGACAGAATCCGCCAAAAGCCCGCCCGCACCACCTGCCACTTTCTCTCGCGACAACGTATCTGATCTTGTTCCACACGCCCCGACTTTTGTTTAGTCATACGCGGAGTCAATACGCGGGATGAAAGGCTTAGAAGAGAGCAGGTGAATATCACATCACGTCCACATTGTTGCTGGTGGCGACCCCGATCGAATTCCTAAACCGAAGCTTCAACAACTTCCCCGAACTTCATCCCTCATCCCCCGGCTCGAAACCCGCCCTGCCACCGTCGGCCCTCGGCTACTTGTTCCTCCGGTAAACGACGAGAGAGAGCCCTGAAGAGGACGCTCAGCTATAGCTGTCTTGTCTGTCCTGCCGATCGCGCTTATACCACTGTCCCCGTAAAGCATCTTGGAATTGGTTTGGCGAACTCGACACATCCCTTCATGGCTTGCAGGTCGACCGGAAGATGAACTCCCTCAACATTCTATCCGCGCGAGTCTCCCCAACCTCTAGTCCCACTCCTTCGCGATCAAATTCCCTGAGCCACCTCAGCTTAGCTGTCGCACCATCCGACGAAGGCGTTGAGTTTTCGGAGGAGACTTCGACGGGCGAGAAACGCACCATTACATCCGAACCGGACGAGTATCAATACGATAAGACCGATAATGCAGACTACTCTCAAGGCGTGGACGAGAAGTCGCCCTTGCTGGAGAAAGCTTCCAAGGAAGCTAACATACGGTCTCTATCGTGGCATATCATCCCTGCGCGCATAGCAAACAACCTCGTTAATTCCCTTCGCTGGGTATTGTCTACCATCGCTGCGCCCGGAGTCTACTTGATCGCGTGCCTATACGACGAACAAGGCAACTTCGCACCCCTGCGACAGCTCAAGACTTTGTGCGGTATCTACGGAGGCGACACGCGCAAATTAACCGCAGATTATCACGAAAACATCGCACTGGGCAATGAGAAGGCGTCATCAAGACGCGGCAGCCAAAGTGTGAGAGGAAAGCATGCATTCATGGCTTCGCGGCCCGCAATGACCTCGGGGTCTTCGTCCTCAGGTTTGTCCTCGGAATCGGAATCTGATATGAGCAGCAGACCAGAGGGTACTCGTCGTAACTCCGGGTCTTCCAACCGTCACACGCGGTCGAAATCATTGCAGTCCGGGGAGGAGACGCCGCCGGCGAGGAGGTCGATAAGGATCAAGCTAAATAGCGACGAAGCAATGCGAAAACGGAAGCATAAAAGGACCCAATCTGCGAACGCCAGCACCAGTACCAGCAGTGGTGAGGCATCCGCGGACCTTTCGGCCCAACTGAAGTCTCCCACCTCTCCTGTTGGAGCTTTGACGAAGTATCCGAAAACCCCAGCTCCCCCGCGACCGCTATTACCCCGCCGGCAGCCTTCCTATGTTCCTTACGAGCCTCTTGACCCCAAACATTTAAAGACGCTGATAATCGACTTGG
Source organism: Xylaria sp. JS573 (assembly GCA_000966885.1). Classification (NCBI taxonomy): domain Eukaryota; kingdom Fungi; phylum Ascomycota; class Sordariomycetes; order Xylariales; family Xylariaceae; genus Xylaria; species Xylaria sp. JS573. Next base: position 251,532 of record JWIU01000011.1, on the reverse strand, counting down.
ACGAGACATTAATACACAGCATGTCAAGAGGAGGTCGAATGGGTTCGGGTCACATGGTCGAAGTGCGGCTGAACACAACATATGTCGGAAGCGGAGGTCAGCAGGCCCTCGGGCCGCAACATCCAATTTTGTACTATGTCCACAAACGGCCGCACTGCGATGAGTTTCTACGAAAGGTGAGCAGGGCAATTAACGTGAGCTGTGGTATCTGACCTGCGGTGCTGACTTGTGCTGTTAAGGTCTGCAAATGGTTTAATCTTGTTGTCTTTACTGCGTCAGTACAAGAGTATGCTGATCCTGTTATCGACTGGCTGGAGTCGGAGAGAAAGTTCTTTTCCGGGAGATACTACCGACAGCATTGCACATTCAGGCACGGGGCATTTATCAAAGATCTTAGCTCTATAGAACCGGATCTCAGCAAGGTCATGATTCTAGACAACAGCCCCCTGAGTTATATGTTTCATCAGGGTAGGTCGAAGCTCCCATCCCTGTTCCTTTCCAGGTCGAGGGTGCGAGCTAGCTGGACTGACTCGGGACTAATGCAGATAATGCGATTCCCATACAAGGATGGATCAATGACCCTACGGATAACGACTTACTGCACCTAGTGCCTCTGCTGGAAGGGCTACAGTACGTCTCCGACGTGAGAGCCCTGCTGGCATTAAGGGGCGGAGAGGACGGGCAGCACATGATGACGTGAAGACATTGAAGTGACAAGCCATATAAATCCAACAAAAAGACAGTTACATAATCGGTATTAATTACATGTAGTTCTTCTGGCCGGGAGAGTGTACGGCTACGCCCCTCTCCTAGCGTTCGAAGGACTTTGCAACTTGGCAACAAGGGCATATGTATACTCAAAGCTGTGTAGGCTCAGCGAAAAATAAGTGGTACACAAATCCAGGCGCAAGCGATTGGCGGGTAATTTGCAACACAATGAATGCTCAGGGAAGAAGGCTCTCGAATCCCGTTGACTAGAAGCACGCTCAATTCTGGCAACCTGATGAATTCCGTGACTTTGGATGAATGCCCACATCCTGCCCGGTTTCTGGCGGGGGTGTTTGTCGTCGTCGTCATCGTCATTTGTAGGAAAACTCTACGTATGTAACTAGCCAAAGCACTGGCTTAGAATGATCGTTTCCCGTAACGTTCCAGCCACAATTCCAACGGCGGAGAAGCTGCTCCTAGCGACAAGCAATGCAACTTGATTTGCCAGACTTCCAACTACACGTAGGTAACCGGGCACCTCCAGCTACTCGTCTGCCTGTGTCCGTTTCCATAGGTACTATCTATCCAGGCAGCTTAGCTACATATTAGGAGGTATCTTTACCTACGGAGCCTGTAAATTTCGTGGAGATAGATGCTACTCCAATTTATCCATTGCACGTCGATTTCGAGCTGGACAAGCAATAGCTATGACATGAAGAATCCATTATTAGGACGGAGCCGCCTAGGTGTTTAACAAAACACAAGTAGTAAATACATATATCCTACACATACGCAGAGAACATAAATAAAGGCCTGTCGCCAGGTGTACTTCCTGGGTAACAACACCAGCCACAATTCACTGTCCCAGACCCGCTTCTGCCCGCCGCTGAGCTAGGTATCGTGGACCTGTGCCCCGCGAAGTGCATCACCAATGACCTGGTGACATCAAATTACGTCATGTCAAACCAAGACATCGGGGCTTGAAAGCAGAGAAGAGCTTGCTCGAGTGAATGACGAAGAAACGGTTTTATAGGTTCCTGCTAGTCAATCGAATCCAATCTAGCAGGCTCCCGTCTTGGGGGAGGAGGGGGGGGGAGGCCTCGGATCATTGTTCCTGCTGGTCAATGGTTTCGTCATCGATGCGTAGCTTTGGTGTTATAAAACCAACTCTTCTTCAACGTCCTCCCATCTTCACCACCACAAACGAACCATTGTCACACTCTCGAATTCACCAGGCCTCGATTTACAACGTACTTTAATCCGCAACCACAGAATTAGCCACATATAATGTCTCTTCACTGTAAGTGGTATTCCTGGCTGAAGTCGCAATTGCTCTCCTAGAAGGTGCGATTGAGGTACTGTCACTTGAGCAGAAAAGAACGAGCCTATTGCTTTTATTCTGGTTGGATGTAGTATACTAACAGCTCTTCTCAGACCTCCCATCCGTCAAGCCCTCGGCCATCGCCCTGGGCACCGTTTTCAACCATGGAATCGAGCTGGCAGGTGAGTTTCTTCCCCTTCTTCCACTCCCACGACGGGGGTTTCGCAGATGTACTTACACATCCCACCAGTGATGGCGCCGCTGTTCGGCCAGACCTACCAACGGGCCAAGGCCGCCAACACCAAGGAAGAATTCCTCCGCTCAAGGGAGGCCTCGTCCACCGCCGTCGCGTGGGGCACGTCCCTCGTCGGCTCGGCCCTGCAGTCGTACGGCGTCGGCGCCCTGATCAACGCCACCGGCACGCTCAGCTACAAGGGCGCCGCGTACCTGGGCGGCCTGATCTTCGCCGCCACCTCCGCCCCTACCGTATGTACTTGTCTTAGAAGCGCAGATATCCTTGGGCTGTCACTGACCGCTGCCCGCAGTACCTGCAACAGCTCTTCACCGAGAAGCGGGCCGTGGACACCGTCGCCGTCGGCGCCGCCGCTAAGATCTTTGAGACGATCGGCCTGTCGCTGTTCCTGACCTGGTGGGGCACCCGGACCAACCCCTTCGACTAAAGCAGTTGGGTCGTGTATTATGAGATGACGTAACGAGAACGGAGACGAGGGTGTGTTATTAAGTCTCTCTTCCCTTGCCGTTGTTGTCTTGTCTCTCGGAACGGAAATGGCGGCGGGGAATCGGGCTGGGAATGGTTAGCAACCTATAGCTGTGTACTTCTCGATGAATATTCATGACTTCAAAACCAATCGTATCGTCTCATTGTGGACTGTTTGTGCATTTCAAATCTAAATCAGGCCGATTAGTTTCTCGGGACAATTCAGAACGGATGATGCTGAATGTCTAGTGGAGGGTTTTGAGAGCCAGCTTCAACATAGTTTGATATGGTTGTGCAATTACTTTTGATAAATCAGCATGACTATTGTCCCCAACGCCTGTTACTACACTCCTATGTAGTCAAACCCAAGCGGTGTGCATATATACACCGACGATGCCGTAAGGGGCTCGAAAGGACCGAAGACGGTGCGGAACGGCAGGTACAAACTAGCTCCAACGCAAGTCTATAAAAGGTCTACATGTGGACCTATTTTGCGAGATGCCCCCAGCCAACAAGCTCTGAACATGGCACAGAACCCCGACCTTAGAGTAGTTGGGTCCCCGCCTCTTATGTGAACTTGAGCTGCTGCCTGCTCTCCTTCTCGACCAGCTTGACCAGGTCCTTGTAGACGTCGGCGAAGTCCTCGCCGCCGTCGTCGCCGCCCTCGACCTTCTCGTCCGCCTTGTCCTTCTTGCCGCCGCCGCCGCCGCCGGCGCGCTTCTCCGTGACCATGACGACGCTCGTGGGACGCTTGGTGCTGCCGGCGGCGCCGAGCTCGGCGCGCGACGCGACGAAGACGTACGGCACGTTGACGTCCTCGCACAGCACGGGGATGTGGCTGATGACGTCCATCGGGCTGATGTCGCCCGCCAGCACCACGACGCCCGGGAACGCCGTGTTTCCGGGCCCCGCTGTCGGCGACTTGCGCAGCGACTTGACCACCTCCTTGACGCCGCGCTTGAGCGTCTTGTGTTTCGCCGCTGTATTATACTAGATTAGCAATTGTGGCCTCTAGAATACGATACTACATGTAGAAGGGGTGTTTTTTTTTTTTTTTTTTTTTTTTTTTTTTNTTTTTTTTCTCTTCTTTTCGTCCCCCCCTTCGTAGTAGACGTACCTTTCCGCACCGTCTTCATGATCTTCTTCGTGGCCTTCTCGTCCGCCAGCGGCCGCGCGAACGGCACCAGCGCGCCGACCACGGGGACCAGGGTCGTCGTCTTGCCCGCGGCCGCGTCTTCGTCGTCGCCCCCGGCCTTCACGACGGTGACGGCGGCGGCGCTGCCGTCGGCCGGCAGCTGGTCGTCGAGGGCGGCGGTGACGGCGTGCTTGAGCTTCTCCTTCTTGTCCTTCTTCTCTTTCTTCTCCTTCTTGGGCTTGCTGACGCCGTCGGCGTCGCTGCGCTTCTTCTCCTTCTTGTCCTTCTTCTCCTTCTTCTCCGGCTTCGACGACCCCATTGTGACGGGCTTTCTTCTGCTGCTGCTGGTCCTCGCTTGCTTGTTTGTCTCGTCTACGTACGCGCGTGGGTGATAGAATTCGAGATGCGAGGTCGTCAATTGGTTTGTCGCCGGCGTCGGAGAGTGCGGTGTGGACTGCGATCAATTCGATTCAGCCGATCGTCTTCTCTCTCTTTTTTTCTTTTCCAAATTTCGAGCCTCGAATTTTTTTTTTCTTAGCTGCTCCAACTGCAGCTTCAAGGTTCCCGCCATGGGGTATTGTGGCCAATCACAGGCGCAAATGGAGTGGGGCATTTCCGCTTTACGGAAGTGGTCACTGCGCCGTGCCTACATGGAATCACCTGCACCGGACTGACCGATTGACCGCAATGGACCCTTACTGCCTTATTAACAGGTGCCATAGATTCCATACATATATTTTACGTTCAGATCGAAGTAGATATGATATCTCAACTACGGAATATATGTCAGTTTGAAAGGAGCAGCTTTATTTTGCCAGAGGCATCTCTTATTTTACCATAATACGGACTACTAGATCTCCTCTTTCTTAATAATGGACCAAAGCCGCGCGCTTGAAAGCAACTCTTTGAGATACCTACACTACTTCACACTGCAACCAGCCCCCTTGCTTATCATTACCTGATAGTCGGTAGTAGATTTGACTGGACTACTAGCAACTTCAGATATGGGTGTGGTTGCTTTTCATATGGTTGTAATAACCGTACATCCGTACTACAAGATCTCTCACTCCTATTCAGGTGCGGAGAAGCAAGTCTCTCCTCTCTCCAAGTCAAATCCAATGCCTGTACCACATTCCGTTTTTAAGGTCGACTGATATGCAGTGTTTCTCGTGAACGAGACTACACAAGACATTTCCGGTAACCCAGATCGACACGTGCTTGCACATTTTTTACATCTCCCGGGCAGCCGGGGGACTTACCAGACGAGATGGGATCTGGTCCTGGGGTAACTGCACCCCGCCTTAAGCATGCAGTATGTGATGGCACTCTACTACAATAGGCTAGGCTAGTAGATACGACGGGTATAGTGACTCCTCATCGTCTACAGGTTTTATTATCAATATTCCCTCTGTCGTTCGGAGAGTCTTATGTGATGATAGCATATAGGCATATGAGCTAAGATGGCTGTTCGCTTGCTCTCCTTTTTCTCTCTCACGGTGGCATTGCTCCCTGCGTCACAGGCAAAGTTAGACAGCAGCTACACCAGAAGATCTACAACTTCAGAGGGCTACGCATTTGTTGATCCCCTCATCGGCACTCGGAACGGCGGTATGTTTGTGGCCAACGTCTATTAGTAGAAGGAGACTTATCAAGATCGCAGGCCATGTCTTCGCTGGGGCGACGCTACCTTTTGGTAAGTTTCGAGACGAACACAGACGAGACTTTGTATACGGAAACTTTCTAATAGGTTCATAGGCATGGCCAAAGCTGTCGCAGATGTCACCAGTGACAGTCAAGGTGGCTATGCCTCGAATGATAGTCCGGTTACGGGCTTTTCTCATATGCATGACTCTGGGACGGGAGGTGCCTTGTCACTAGGAAACTTCCCAATTTTTGTATATCCCGGCTGCGACAACGATGAGGTGAATGGTTGCGCGTTCCCAAAGGCCAATCGCAGCATTATGGTTGTCGACGACAGTGTTTCTGCTCGTCCCGGTTATTTCTCCCTTCATCTCGAATCTGGGATAAAGGCAGAGATGACTGCCGCAAACCATACTGCGCTCTACACGTTCACCTTCCATGGAAACGCCACCGGGAACGCTACGGTAGATGCTCCCCTGAGCCCCTTGGTTATTGTTGACCTGTCGGATCTGCCCGATACCCGTACCGGTGGCAGCGCCTCCGTTGATGCTTCCACTGGTCGAATGACTGGCAATGGAACGTTTGCTCCCAGTTTTGGTATAGGTCATTACACATTGCACTTCTGTGTTGACTTTCTTCAAGGCAACGCCATTCGGGATTCCGGTGTGTTCATTAATACCCGAGCTGGGAGGGGGCCAAAAGCCGTTACCGTCGGGAAAGACAACAACTCTCCTCCCCTACCCGTAGGAACTTACGTCTGGTTCGACGAAGTCGAAGCCGGTACTAATATCACAGTCCGCGTCGGCCTTTCGTTCAAGAGCGTTGACCAAGCTTGCCATAGCGCAGAGACAGAAATCCCAGAATTCGATTTCTCAGACACCCTGGCAACCGCAGAAGATGCATGGAAAGATAAACTATCAGTCATAAGCATTGATGCGGGCGATTTTGAGGATACTGATTTGCAGATCATCTTTTGGAGTGGAGTATACAGAACAATGATCAGCCCGCAAGACTATACCGGCGAGAATACTCTCTGGGAAAGCGATGAACCGTACTATGACTCCTACTACTGTATCTGGGACTCTTTCAGAAGCATCCACCCTTTCCTCACGCTAGTTGATCCGCATTCACAGACATTAATGATCCGCTCGCTCATCGATATCTACCGCCATGAAGGATGGCTACCTGACTGCCGAATGTCCCTTTGTAAAGGATGGACTCAAGGAGGATCAAACGCCGACGTCGTGTTGGTGGATGCCTTTTTGAAGAACATAACGCAAGACGTCGATTGGAAGACAGGCTACGAGGCTCTGATAAAGGATGCCGAGTCGGAACCTCCGGTGTGGGACTACGAGGGTCGTGGCGGTTTATACAGTTGGAAAACCTATGGCTATATCCCGGCCGATGATTTCGACCCCTACGGAAACGGGCTTTTCACGCGAAGCGTCTCCCGCACGGTAGAATACGCCTACAACGACTTCTGTATCGCTCAGATGGCGGATGCTATAGGCCAGCACATTGATTACGAGAAATACATCGAACGAGCAGGGAACTGGATCAACCTATACAACCACGACCAGACTTCATATATAAACGAAACGGACACCGGCTTCACCGGCTTCTTGCAGCCGAAGTACCTCAACGGCACTTGGGGTTATCAGGATCCCATCTTTTGCTCGCCGCTCCTAAGCTTCGACCAGTGTTACCTGAACCCCAACGGCCACGAAACATACGAAGGAAGTTCATGGCTCTATACATTTTACGCACCTCACGACATGGAGTCGCTAATAGATACCCTCGGTGGTCCGGACAGCTTTGTCAGTCGTCTAGATTACCTTCATGAGAGTGGTTTGCTCTACATAGGCGATGAGCAGGCGTTTCTGAACGTGTATCAGTACCACTATGCCGGTCGTCCGGGCAAGTCTGCCCAGCGCATCCACTACTACATACCGAGCCAGTTCAACACCACCACGGCCGGCATACCGGGCAACGATGACTCAGGGGCAATGGGCTCATTCGTCGCGCTCTCAATGATGGGGATATTCCCCAACCCGGGCCAAGACGTCTACTTCATCACGCCACCTTTCTTCCGCTCCGTCTCGATAACCAATCGCGTGACAGGCAAGACGGCGACGATTAAGAACATCAACTTCGACAGCGCGTATAACAACCTATACATCCAGAAGGCGACGTTGAACGGGAAAGCTTACACCAAGAACTACCTCACCCATAGCTTCTTCCTCCACGGCGGCACTTTGGAACTTACGTTGGGCGATAAGGAGAGCACGACGTGGGGTACCGGCGAAGGCGATGTGCCGCCGAGTATGACGACGAGGAGAGGACGCTAGTTTACTTGCATGAATTAACGCAGCGAATGTTATAATGAGACCAGATTTGGAGGCTGATTAGTGACCCAACACAGTGATAAACTTGCGTCTGCCGACACTACTCTCTATTGTGAAACATGGTTACTTCGGTCAATACTAACATCAAGCAGGAGATATTAATATCACTCCTTCGAGTTACTGAGACTGAACCTGAAAACTGCCTGTAGGAAGACTCCCAAGAGTCCCCAATACCCCCGGCTCAGCGGCTCCTGGCAAGGCCTATCGGGATCATCTCCCCCTCGAGCTCGTGGACCGGCTCCGCACATTCGCTTTTCGGCCGCCCAGACGGCCAGCCATCGGAACTCGGCTCAGAGGCCTGCTGCGAGAGATGGCGGCCGTGGACATCTGCCGCGGACCGCGAAGCCGAGCCCTCCTCTATCGCCCAACCCCGCACGCTCTGGCTGGACCGTCGTGGAGAAGAGCTTGCGATGTTGCTGTCCTGGGCCGGCACCGACAGCGGGTGGTTGTTAGCCGGCGGATGGGCGCTCAGGGCCGGGTCTGAAAGATATCGGTTAGCTCGTATCGATGTCGCGAGGGCTAGGTAGGTAGGTAGCTTACAATAGGGCCGCTCATGAAAAACGTTCGGCTGTGGCGCCGCCGCCGCCGTCATTTCCGGCCGGCCATCCCCGGGCGAGGGGGCGGGAGACCGCTGGTTCCGGGCGCCTTCGTCTCTCCGTTTCTTCCAGAGCAGCGCTGCTATCACCGCGAGCAGGACCACGATCCCGGCCATGGTGACGCCGACGATCAACCCCGTGGGAGACCCTCCCCCTCCTCCTCCTCCTCCTCCTCCTCCTTCCCCTTCTCCATCTCCATCATCACCCATCCCCGGCGGCAGTCCCGAAGCCGAAGCCGAAGCCGAAGCCGACGCAGACGCACCCCCTACTCCGTCGGTCGCGGTCCCGGAGCCTACCCCGGCGGCCAGGAGTGCCAGGAACGGCGCGGCGGCGTCCGGGTCGTCGCTCAGGCGCGCGGGCAGCAGCAGGCCCGGGTCGGCGCAGCCGGCGTCGCAGGGGTCGCGGCGGCAGCAGCCGAGGAACCGGGGCGCGGCGCGCGCGCACGTGTACCAGCTCCGGGAACCTTTGGTGTTGGTGTTGGTGTTGGTGTTGGTGTTGGTGGAGCACGGGTTGGTTGTGCAGCAGCCTAGGAATCCACCCGAGGTCGTGGTAGTATAGGGGGAGCTGGAGGAGGAGGTGGATGGGGGGCAGATGTAGAATGTGCCCCCGAAGGGGCAGTAGAGGCCGGGGTCGGTTTGCGGGTCTGGGCTGGCTTGCGGTGCCATGGGGGTCGCGAGGCCGGTGGGTTGGCTGGTTGGTTGACAACGGGGTTGGAAGATGAGCGAGCGAGATGGTTAGGGATGCCTGGAAAGTCTGGAGCGTGTAGTACTACCTCCTCCGCGTGGGTTGTGGAAGCTGGGAACGATGGGCAGGAGGCTCGTCGCGCGGGTGGCCGGTCTTCAGATGACTCCTATCCAAATTGATTCCCCTTTGTTCATCACTGACCCCTTCTTATGATGTATATGCCTGGATGTATGAGAACGTGGGATGCAGAACCGGGATGATACAGGTCATATGTTTCATCCACCTCTTCAACCCGTGGGAGCCATCACCGGCGGCCATGGACAGAGAGGTCTGTGGTAATTCAACAACAGGGCCCTCGTTTGTCGCGATCCTGGTGTCCCTACAACATATGACTATGACAGTGTCATCAAGCTAGCATTTCCTTCATTTTCCTCAGAATTTCCGAACATCTTTCTTGATATCTCTTCGTAAAGTTGGCTGGAGGCCATAGCTAACTACCTAGGTTCTTCGCGGCTTCTGTTTCTTTGTCTTGGGACACGTCCCTGGTGTGACAAGTCAGATGGATCCCTACGTTGTGAGCCCATTGGCATTACTTGACTACGATGAACCCCTGGTCAATGTGTAAAATGAGTTTATCGTCAGGAATAGGCTCAATACAAGTTACATGGCGTCCTATAAGGGGATATATGTCCTCTTATCTTCCTCAACAATGTTTAGGGGGGCATATTACCTGAGAGCCCCAGCTCTCAAGAAAACTACACATAATGAGGTTATAGTCTGTTACTTTTAGTTCCAACTGTCAAAGCCCGATACTTATCATCGTATCATGTAGATATATATACTCTACTAGTAGCTCAGAACGTGTTACTCGATAGGCTATTTGACTTTCAAATATGCATATGCTCAATAACTAGGTGTGAGTGCACCCCCATCATGTTGCTGAGCTATAGTAGTGATATAGGGTCTTGAAAGCATACCGGGACATAAGCGATTTCTGATAAATATATATGCTCTTGGTTTATCCTACACAAGCAAGCCCTCATTGCTCTCTCTTGCTCTATTTGGGATGTGCAAGACCTGCCGGACCCTCAACTTCGACCCCTAGGAAATATAATACAGTTCATCTACAGCCCGAACCTCCAAGGCGGATGACATGTTTCTATGCTAGTTTCTTTTCAGTGGATGAGTGAAGTTATTCGCAGCTGCCCATCAGCATCCCTATCCACCATTAGGCTATCACCTTATCGAGTAACTAGGTATTGTGGATACGTAGAGGACTTTTGCTTAACAGACTTAGTGGATGTTCGTAACCGAGAAGAGAAGGGAAACAACAGCTCGAAGAGTGGTCATCAGCTGAACGACGTCGATCTTTGGGCATGTTGGCCTTAGTGCAAGACATTCGTTCTGGAGAGCTCAATTGTCACTGGACGATAAGTTCTTATGATTTTCACTTGGCGAGTGATCTCGATGCAGTGACAGACGCATATCGGAAGATCCACAGTGTTGGATGGGCTAGTAATCCAGTTCCTAAATGGGCGACTTGAGGACAATATTCTCAAAGTAAGGAGGCTTTCTGTGCGCATTGCCATCGCTCCCTTGAAGGACCGCGCGGGGAGAGCGGCGGGGAAATGGTTAGTTACACTGCATGTCTCAGACGACTCAAGCAAGAAGTCGGAAGAAATTATTTCAACAGTAGACGGTGCACGGGAACCTGAGTATGGTCACTCATGCAGTGTTCAACTTTGCACAATTACTGGGATGCGGTGAGAGCATTCGGAACGATCAACCCCAACCTCCTCTCCGCCTCTAAAATACCTAGGACTGAAGTACACAAGCAGAATAAGGTTAACAACTTTTTAACTAGCTGGTGGCTGCAACACGGCAACTTTGAAAAAGGACAGTCGCATATTGCTACAATTCGCGGGCCTTGATGACACACCTAGGTGTCTCAAATCGCCCTTAGCGAGGCCATCTGATAGGATAGACCGATATGATAAGGCTGGAGTGAGCCATATAGGTCTTGCTTGAGCATCAATGATGCAGCAGGTGGCTGGCTGGCTGGCTGGCTGACATGGCCGGACATTGCATGCAGCGACTGAATCCTGTGAGATATCTATGGTCGGCGGTTCAATCCACCATGCTTCAGAAAACGCCAACGTGAATCACTTCAGTCATCGGGGCTATCGTACCTTCTGAGGTCCCGAACGATATCACCATATATCGAACCGTCGCATATCGTCACACCGAAACAGATAGATGTTTGGGTGAATGATCTGATTGATTGATTCATCCATCCACGAATTAAGGGGCATAGGGGTGTCATTGCTGCCATCGGTGCCGTCCCTTCACGTGGAGAAGCTCAAATAAGGCCAGAAGAAAGTTGCAACAAACGCAGTGTTACGATACGCTGGAACGTCATTGACTGCTACAGAGAACCATGGTCCAACAGATGTAGCTGGACATAGTTCGAGCAGTGCACATGATCAAGGGTTGGGACCTGGAAATGGTCCCGGCTGCCAGGTAATTTGAAATACCGTGATTGAAGACATGATGGACCAAAGAACGAACCTTACCTCCTTCCTCCTAGGTCATATGTAAACCCATGTATGGACATATCTAATGGCAAGGTACATGTACATGTACATGTGCATGTAGGTAGTAGTTTTGGGCGTAGTAGCACGTACCTGGGCCAATATGACCGGATCGGGTTGGGTTCCTTTGTGCGATTTCCGTCTCGATTTCCGTCCAGTTGGTGTTGGCCGCGAAGTTGCAACTTGGCTCGTTTTTAAGGTTCGCCAAGCACCCATTATCGAATCATATCACAGCCCAGTCTACATAGGTACAGTACCTACTCACCCACTATAGCTGCGTACCCAGGTACCTTCTGTAGCTGCCCACCTCAGCCCCAGCCTACCTCCTAGGGCTTCACCAATAGAGCTAGCCAATTACGTCAGCACAGAAAACAAGGCGCGCTGCACCACTGAGACACACAGAAGGACATGCTGGCGTGGACAACGCTGAAAGGCTTTGCAAGTAGGTACTAAGGTTAGGTACGTACGAGCTTTCAGAGGGGAAGGTTCTTTAGGCTCCCAAATAACATGGCGAGTAGGATAGGACCTCCATCTTTCTCCATCCGCCCATGGGGACTACAACGCGTAGGTATGGCCACGGCAGCTCCATGGTAGATAAGTTCTACGCTCGCCTGTCGCCTGCGATGGATACGAATGCCGAATGTAGAATGAGCAGCCCTGGGGAGCCGCCGGGGTACGTGGGCTCCCACTGAAAACCTTCTTCTCGAAGCGTCAGGACCGTACACGGCTGGGTACTGCCGTCAATCAACATCCGCATCCATGGTTCGGGCTTGATGATTGCTGCAAGGTTAGCAAAGTGCACGCGCGTGTGTATTCTGGGTTCCGATTATCCGTGGCTACCTCAGTCCAGTAGGTCCCGTCCGAGTACCCGGCATCCATAGTGGACTGCCATACCAACTGCCAGTTGCCACCTAGGTAGTGGACAGGCCCAACAAATTCGTCATGGCCTGGAATGTGTCTACATACATTATGTACGTTACCTGTAGCGACGGCTGTGAGTACAAATGGCCGCATCTGTCTCCTCCTCTCTGTGAGACATGGCGCCGTACATAGTAAACAGCAAGTCAGCAACCGTCTCCATTGCGCCCGTGACCGAACTGCCGACCTATGCGACACTCTTGCTTCGAGACCAGTCAGATTCCGCGAGCAGAGCACACCTCGCTCCTTTCTGCGCCTTCTCCGTCATCCTAAATCCCGCTGAATTTCTTGAATTCCCTTTTCCGAGGATACATGTACTTCCATGTCTACATTAGGTCGTGCATATGTACCTGAGGTCGAGTGCTTGATCTGAGCCCATCCCCCGCTCCGTCATTCTATTCTATTCTATTACTTCCTTGTCTTCGGCTTCCACTGCACCCTCGTACGTGCGGCGTCCTGAAAAAATTCGAAATTATATCATCGGTCCAGGCGTGAACTACAGTTACATCGGATCGCGGCACGAAATTACGCTAATTTTTCCCCGTCTTCTTGGCCTGTCTGTCAAGCGCGCGGTTGGCCGCCAAGCTACTCGCTATAGATTCCTTGGCGTTCGACCCAAGCCCCGGATTTCAGGTGAGCAGGCATTTTGCTTTCTTCTCTTCAACATACGTCAGCTAGGGGCGCAGCCGTGCCCGCTAGCCGGCTGGCTGGTGCAGGCCTGGCAAGGACAGAGCCGCTTAGCCGTACAATGGTCCATTCCGTCAAACTCATTTTGACCAATTGGCCTGCGCAAATGAAGCAATTCCAGTGTCAATCAAGGTCTAATACGCTGATGTTCTGCCGGGTGCTCCGAGTGGATGCCCTCGAGAGACTCTGAACACATGACCGCCGGCCACCATGATACTCGTCACGTTATCTAAAGGAAAGCCACCCGCGCTCTTTGTATTTCTTCTTTCCAATATGATAGCCCTAGATCTATCTAAGCCTCAAACTTTATCACATCCTGAAGCTTCCAGCGTCGCAAGATCTTCGCTACCTCGGGCCTCCTTGAGAAGAGCTCTCTACGCACCGCCAGGCCACGAACAAAGCTTAAATCACCACACCCCTACCACATATAGCCGCAGTTCTCTACGGACTTTCCTATCGGCAGTGTTCCTCTTTTTCACTCCAAGCTAAGGTCGACAGCATCCGCAGAATTAACAACATCATCATGTCTACCGTGTCGGGAAGCCCAAGCAGCAGCCGGCCCACGAGCCGTAGCTATGACACCGGGTTCCCGGACTCATTTGCTGCACGCACCACGTCGATGCGCCACCCAGACGCAATAATCACACCAGGGGCTTGTATCTCAGCCGAGGATGTTGACCCGTCTAAAACGGCACAGCGAAGTCGAACGTCATTCCTATCGAGGCACAAGCGGACGACGATCAGTCACGGCAGGATACTCCAAGAACAACAAGACAAGCGGCAGCCGAACCCGTCTGCCACGGTCTTGCCGTCTATCGATAGCGCGGTTGATATGGGCGGTAGTAAGTCTCCAGATACCGGCAGCCTTGGGGGATCATCCAAGGACGGAGCCGAGAGCATCGATGGCTCGATCAACGGAGACAACATGTCATTCATCCAAGACGACCCCGCCGACGGCAACCGCCAACGAGGCAGCAAGTTATTTCGAAAATGGCGTAGTCAAAAGGACTAATCGGACCAGAAATATCCGACTGACATGAAAGTACAACAGCGGCCAACATCGTTGAACATGAGACATTGCCTTTTATTAGGGGGAAACAACAAATTTGGGAGTTCGGTGGATTTTAGTTTAGGAAATTGTTTTCAGCACGGAGTCTCAGGGCATCATTCAATCAGCGGTCTGGGACAAAATGCATAGTCTGGCGCGTAGTCATGGGGAAAGGTTTACTCCGCGTCTTGCGGGTTCAGATTGGAGCCTGAGCAACTCAACTAAGTCAAGCTCATTCCTGTCGTTTACCTACAGATTTTCCTTGGAACTCATTCACGGAAATACGCATTAGCTTATTACAGTTTTCTTTCCTTTGTGATTCCCTTCTCATCGTCCACCGCGCTCATAAACATTAAGGCCATCCAACATCAACGAGGCATTTCTCTCCCCAGCAACTCTACGAGAATGGATGTAACACTGGCAACTTAACAACTGGCTGGCCTTACTTCAAGAGTCGACCAGTGAGCACTTCGCCCTGTCCTTGTACCCTGGCAGGACCGTGTGCCTTATCAGAAACGTGGGCTGTTATCCGGATATCGGCTTGCCGCATGTATGCAGAAGCAAGCAAAGAGGTGCCCTCTGCCCATTTACTGGTGTGATGCCTACCGCTGTGCCCAGATTGGCCGCAGAAGCCTAGACGTTTCGGGCTATAAAACAGCAGCACAGCCTCCCAAGAGTCTTGTATCTACTTCTAGCTCATCCTTAAGACACAGGGCTCAGGGTCCAGGGGTATATGTTCAGGAGATAGGCTATTACGGCGCCACTACTGGAACGAGGGTAGCGACCACGGCGCCTATGTTAGATGACCTAGGTTAGGATGTGATCTAGAATGCAGCAGAACCGTATTATACCAATTGTTCTACCTGATGTAGAGGGCCCTCGTAACGTACAGTGCATCTTGCACACAAGTGATGCGATTCCCGCCTATACTACGTACGTCTGGAGGTCACATCGCTCCATAAACTGTCTGTACTCCTAAGAACTAGCTCCCAAATACTTGACTAGAATCTCTTGATAGACCTGATGCTTATCACGGCAAGAGTTCTCTTAAGTACCTACAGGTTACTTCATAACATATCTCAGACTCCCCGCACTTGGGACCTGTCTTCCCAAAACACACACACACACATATATATATATATATAGGAATAGTTATTATTCCTACAGACTATTATGGTCTTTGACAGCAGATAGGTACACATCGCAACCGCCACGAGCCATTGGGGTCCCTGTATCGTGTATTCACGCCCATCCCGGCCCCCCAAAAGAGGACTGCGTCCCCATCCTCCTACTGCCAAGTTGCCCAATAGCAGCACCCCTCAATGGAATAAACCCCCAGGCTCGGGCAACAATCATTCCACGAGCCTGCTATCCCCTCTAGGTGGGTATCACATAGCAGCACCCTCCAGTAGAACAAATCCCCAGGCTCGGATGACAATGATTCCGCGAGCCTGGTATCCATTTCCTTCTGGGTGGGTGTTATCCCATCCCTTTTGGGTGGATATCCTCTCATTCCCTCAGGATGGGGTATCATGTGAGGGCATCAGAGGAAGAAGCAGAAATCCCAGAAACTCCACCGGTCCTTCACCTACGTGCCTGCCTCCGGCGCCGTGAGATGTAACCGAAGATGTAGGGAGGGAAGTGATGTGGGAACGTCACTTCCGGTGATCCCCACCGTAGGTAGAATCCGAGCAGCGAGCCACACACACACACACACACACATCCGGCGGGTGTGCAATCATTGCCTGCCCTGCCGGGCCTCTTTCTCGACGACGGAGACGCGTCGATGTTCGCATTGGTCCGGGCTCTGCAGGTCGCCGGCCACAGGTCGTTTTTGACCGTGGCGGGCCGCAAGGCTCTCGGTTAGTCGAGTTCGGCGAGCTTGAGCCGCACCGCACATCACCGAGGAGGTCGAACAGCTAGCCCCCCAACCCCCTTTGGCCTGGTGCTGGTAGACGTTGACCGTCTGGTGCTCGAGGTCTTCTACCGCCCGTTGCGCGCCCGTCGTGGTGCGCCGAGTACGGTGGTGGTCCGGATGTGCTAGGCTTATACGACTCGGTGGCGCTTTCTAGACCCTCCCGATGGTAGGTAGGGTCCGTAGCGCAGGGACGACCTGATCTGTTATTGGGGATCGTTGTTTCATCGTTCTCCTCGGTTCATCCTTTTTCATCATTCTCGTCCTCTCTCTCTCTCAGCTAGGGAGACGACGGGGTTAGGGATAGGGTCCGTGATGGTGGCGACTGCCTGCGCATCCATGGGAGACCATTTTGGGCCTGATTGGGGATTGGTGGATTGGGGTCGTCCTTCCCAGGGTAGTTTGGTACTTGGAAGTTCCAGCCAAGTGGCTGTTGTCGAACTGGCTTAGGGCATGTTGGGGACGCGGTCAGTGACGCGGACACAACAGCCCAGGCGATCTCGACGAGCTCCCCTTCGAGCTCGGCCTCGACAACCTCCTCGTTTTCGCGGTTTGTGGCGACGACAGAGGGGCCGCGGCCGGCAGCGCGCAGGTCCAGCCCGCCAGTTCTGATCGCTGCCAGGCCAGACAACGAGTCAACATCACCGTCGACCATTCCGTAGCCCACCTGCTGCGGAACGGCAGGGAATTTCAATCCGTCATCGCGATTCCCATCATCAGCGTCATCTCCGGAGGGGAGGGGGGGCAGGGACGTTGCGGGCTCGCACATGTCATTCCATTGATAGCCAAGAAGGCGTTCCACGATTTGCGAAGGACGGGCGACTGAGGCGTGCCCTCTTCCGGACCCGCGAGCGGCTTGGCTGATGCTATTTTCTATCAATCGCGTTTGAGCAACTCGCGCATGTCATCCCATCAATGGCCAGAGAAGCCTTCCACGATTGACGACCGATGGATGGGTGACTGAGGTGTGCTCTCTACTGAAGCGGCAAGCGGCTTAGCCGATACTATCAGCCCATTGCCAGGCTTCTGTTCCTCGAGCTCCTCGTTCGGCTGGTCATCATCATTGTCTATCGTGATACCGAAGTCTGTATCGCTGGGTTTAGGTACCCCGTGCGGCGTTGCTCGCGATTGTTCAGGTGTTCCCTATCTCTCTCTGCCTTCTTGGCCGATGCTTGCGAGTTTGTCTGGATGATGTCAAGTTCAGACTCATCATCGCCACCCGGGAAGACGCTCATAAATAAACCGAGGCGTTTCGAGTTGCAGCAACCAATTATTGTGGTCAATTCGGTATCCGGCGTGGCAATCAGTTCATTTCAAGAGTTGCTACTACGACTCGGCTATTGAATAGCAAGCCTGCTGCCCCTTCTCAAGATTGATCTTCTTGAAGTCGGGACCACCATCAGAGGAGTCGTCGTCAAGGAGTGACGACAGGGAGAACAATTCTGTCGGTAGCGTGACCGCTATTGGTGGTGACACTGCAGGAGGCTTCATTGACAATCACGCGGGGTATCGCACGCCCCTCGCGGTGAATGTCCGGTTGTGTATATGTGGCCATGGACAGTTGTCGTTGTGGCCACGAACATACTGGAGTATCGTCGCCCCATCCTTGGTGTTGGCGTCGCAGCCAGTGAAGAATCACCAGATCCCCACATGCTTGTTGAGGATGTGTTCCTCGATTGACTTTTGCGCACTGCATTGTTTTGGGCAGAACGAGCAGGCAAACGGCGGCGAAGAGGGGTCCCGTATGAGGCCCAGGCCAGACCCTTTCTGAGTCTTGGGCTTCTGTTGTTGCTTGAGTTTGTCTTCTGTGGAGCAAGCTCGCTCGTGACAGTAGGGTTGTCCGTTATGTTAGGGCAGAGTGCCAGGCTACGACCCTGCTCGAAGTGCTGCATGACTTGTGGCCAGTCGGCGTCACCAGTCGGCGTTACCCACTGCGGATTGAGCACCTTCGAGGAGGTCCTCTCATATGGGGAAATTGGAATGTGAAAGAAGGCTTGCGTCAAACCATTCATTTCAGCTTCCTTATTGTAGTGAAAAATTCAAGAAAATCCATGGTGCTAGTGTATGAGGGAAGCTGGTCAAAGGGGAGAGACAGCAAGTTGGCAACCAGCTGTCGCTAGAAGTGAACTTGATTTGCTGCCTTCTTAGAACCTTTCTTCAAGCCCTTATCACTACGAGCCTTGCTCGCCTTGCTAGCTTTGGACCGTCCTCTTGGACGTCTCTGACTGGCAGTGGGCTGTGCTGGAGGGGGGTTAAGCAGTTTGTCTCTTAGGATGTTCCAAGCTGGGGAATATCTCGGAAATCCACCCCGCAGACAGTGACCCCGGACCATTTTCTTGGTCATGGAGCAAGCGATATAGTCCGCAATAGGTAGAATGGATCTCTACCATTGTACTGGGACACTTTTTTGGGCCCTGCAGGGGGGCTGGCGTAAACGGCGTTGTGGGATGTTGCGGGATGTTGCGGACGCCGACACATGCTTCAGCACTTTCGGGGAACTTGCCGTCAGCAGGAGGTGGAGCCAGTGATTGTGTTGTTGTGGAAACCATTTGGCATGATGCCCTTCAGGTGAAAGGGGGGTGACGCCGATGTGAAAAGCTTGTGAATTTTATATAAGCAACACTCACTAAATGTGGACGCCGACAATGGGTGATATAAGGAAGGACAAGCCGATCAATTAACGTGTGGATTTTTCTGGTTCTGTTGAAATGGTGCCATTAAGGTCGTTAACAAGGTTGGTAACTAACAGGTTTATCAGCAAGTATTAGCTGGGAGGCATATAAGGGCATCGACAGCAATTGATGTAGAGGGTTCGGCGAGAATGGACAAAGCGAGAATGAACAAAAATGGTAATACCAACCTGTTGGATGACTTGGGTGGTAGTGGATGAGTTGCTAATGATGCCAGCGGTGATGTCGGCGTTGATGCTAGTGGACAGAAATACTTGGTAAGTTTCAGGAGGAAAAAATTTTAATAACCAACGAATTTTCACGGCAATGTAGCTATTTGAGCCAGAGAATTGGCAGTGGTGTGCAAAGCAAGATTTGCACGTGCTCGATAGCCTGTTGATGATGGAGAAAATCTGTCTGTTGCGGCTGGTGTATAATCCACCATGTATATAGTCCAGTTTAGAATACCTAGGTATTCAGGCATCCTTTTAACAAGGTTCCTGTGGGATTGGTACAGTGATAGTTGCTGAGCAACTGTGACAACCGTCACAACAATTTCACCACAAGCCACTCACTCACCCCTGAAGTCGCCCACCAGAAAATGCACCCAGATCCCAGACATACAGCCAGATGTTTCCCCAAGACCCTAAACTAGCCAGTCACCCTCTTTCTTCATAGCATCCTTCCAGCTTTCGCCCTCGGACCTGGTGAACTCTTTGGTACTTTCTACATCAGGAGCCCCAAAGTTCCCATACAAATGAGGACATCCTTCGATTTCCCATGTCGTTGCGGCATGGAACTTCTCAGCAAACCGAATCTTAATGACCCAAAGAGAGGTCGCCTTGTTGAAAAAGAGATCCGCTGTCAGTGGAATCTAACCTTGAGTGTAAGTATAGAGGTTCTCGTGCGTTTGAATCACACCCCAATCCCTGGGTCAACCCTGCCCGCTTACCTGTTTCCCGGTGCTCAAATGGACGAACCCGTCTTTCTGATCAAGCTCCGAAAGAGGGTACTCGGCCGGTAGCGGAGTTGGAGGCGCCTGAGGCACGATCTTGTAAACAAACGATGGCAAGGGCGATGGTGCCATTATATCGATTATCCGCAATGTTAGTGGAAAGGGGAACAGAGAATGAGGCAAATAACTCCAACAACTGCCCCGCGGTTGTACCTAGTCCGGAATGGTGCTAGATGGCGTCAACTTGACAGTCTCACAACGAATCAGTGTGAACACCCAGTTCTTACCTTGAATGAGAACCTAGATTTGCTATCGAATACACAGGTGTTTGGGCTTGAAGTTTCTATCCTTCTATTTGAAATCGTGAGATGTTAGTTAGATGTCATGAAAATCCGCAGGTAAGATGGCACTTGGCGAATCTAAGTGATATCATTCCTTGCCAGCTGCCATTCGCAGAACAGTTGGCAGATTTCATGGTTCAAGGGGTAACTAACAACACCACATTACTGGGCATATCATGAGGCACCATCAGCTGGTTACCTATCAAATAGAATCTATGAATGAACAGTACGATATGATGTTACGAAAATTACCGCAAGGATCTGCTGGTAACCCCAAATCAGACTGTGCATCTCCCAGGTTTGCTTGTAAGGAATGCAAGCATAGCTAACACTCTCGAACGCTTTTAAGTAACATTGACTGGCACGAGTCCAGATAAAGGGTTTGATGACCTTATCTGGTCATATATAGTCATTCTTTTAGGGATGTATACGATCCGACAGTAATAAGGCAGGTCGAAATAAGAGCCGATTCTTACCTCTTTCAAGCCTGGATGTTATGTCTAGTAGATGTAGAGCAAATGCCCAGAAGGGCGAGGCCGAAAGCTTTGAATCTCCTCTTCAGTCTATTCCTACAGTGTTGTGGCCTTATAATAAGACCTATTTTCGCATAGCTCCCCATTGAGGTCTTGTCTGTAGTGCTATCGATCCAAAGGCCGATGAACGTCAGGCCGACCTTCACTGGGCTCCTAACGCATAATACCTCAAATACAGGCGTTGAGTCTTGCAGGGTACTCCTCTCATAGCCAGTGCGTTCCCGTGAAGGGATCTCAAGACCCTAGGATTTTCCACAGGTTGCTATCGACCTGTTAGGTAGTTGCGAGTCCGGGTAGACTCGACGTAGAATCTGCCTTCGGCCTCTTCACCGTAGCCAACATCGGTAAATTGCTATAGATATCTAGAGATACAAAGAAAAGCCGCTGGGTTTAAGTGAAAGATTGAAAGGTAATATCTAGGGCTTGACAACTGTACACCTCCATATAGTTTGTCAACGCCATACGAGGTGCCTACAATCCCTCGATTTAAGGGGCTGGCACCGGCTTGAGAAAGTAAAGTAATTCCCGGATAATACTGTACCTAAGATATCCTTTACCGGGCCATAAGAAACTGTGCTGTGTGTAGAATCGTAAATAATAGAGAGTCATCGGTTGGTTACAAAGGGAAGTCTCGACTTTACCCTTCAGATCGTGGCATTACCTTAGGTACCTACTATGTATCTCCATCATGAAACATACCTATTAGGTAACAGAGTTATTTGTTACATATGACCTAGGGCGGGTAGGATGAATTGTACCTGCCTAACGCTTTGAATGAAGAAAACCTTAACACCATAACGAGAGGCATGGTCGCTTCCTTGCAAGTTGAACATGACGCATCACAAGTCATGCCTATTGTAAACACACACAGTCCAAGGAGCTGGTACCTAGGTACCTACTGCTGCCCACTGGAGGTCGGGCCTGCCTGCCCCGTGGGTACCTGCGTACCTTAAGGTAGGTACCTAGGCTGCTAGGTACCTAGGTACCTGGTAGCTGCCTCTGCGGTGGGCCTCGGAAAATCAGAGAGGCAGGAGAGGCCCGACGACTTTTCTGCCACCGCCCACCTTTCTGCCGTTGTACACCACCTAGGGACCCCTCCAGAAACCTATATAAACCTGCTGCCCTCTCCCAACTTTGGACTTTTCTTCCTTTCCTCTTTAGCTCTCTTTGCCTTTTGGCTTAGATCAAGTGTAGTATCTGTTCTTTTCAGTTTAATCTCTGAAAGAGTCCTACTTGGACTCAATCGTGATTATTCTAATTTTTGTCCCGAGGGAGCGCATCCTCTGTGCTTGCGCATGATCGCTCCCACCGTGTCCCTGGTATTACACTGCCTCCAGGTGACGCGAACCTCTTCCATTTTTCGTTGCAATCTCCAGCTTGCCTGGGGATGTGAGGAAGAATGTCTTCTCTATTTGATGTAGTCATGTATCCCTAGACCCTCGCCCTATTTTATCATTGATATGCTTCAACAGTGGGCTGGTAGTTGGCCTCGCGGTCGCGTCACCTAGATGGTGGCATCGGTGAGAGATGAAGCTGCTATATTTGGCTGTCCCTACCTACTAACACTCTACCTCGTATCCGAATTCAGTGAAATACCTCTACCCTACGGA
This sequence comes from Xylaria sp. JS573, assembly GCA_000966885.1. Classification (NCBI taxonomy): domain Eukaryota; kingdom Fungi; phylum Ascomycota; class Sordariomycetes; order Xylariales; family Xylariaceae; genus Xylaria; species Xylaria sp. JS573. The sequence goes on along the minus strand of JWIU01000011.1, from coordinate 229,057 downwards.
CGGTGGAAGACGGGTGATAGTAGATAGACAAATGAAGGGGTTGCCTGATGGTCTAGAATACAAATAGAATCACAACGCGTTGTGTGTGGGCAATCCACCGCAACCGCTGCTCAGAAACCATACTGGGACCTGGCAAAGATATCATACTCGCGTATCATAGCGATTGTGGAATACTACAGCAATCTTGGGCATTTCAATAAATGACGGCTTTGAGAAGTCACCGGCTTGAGGTTTTCTTCAAACAATAGGTACATGTAGTGACTGCCCCTCACTGTGACAAAAACTTTGTTCCTTTCCACTTTGCAAACACACATCACACAAACATGGACGTCACGATGGCCAGCGACAACCAAAACAATGTGATAGACCCTTCTATCTTCGAGTACCTCAAGGCCCATGGTGAGGAGGAACTCGTGGTTGGCGACCAGCTTCACCAGATCACTTCGACTTTGAATCGGCACATCTCGACCTGCCAAGGCTTGCTCAGCCGTATCCATTCCACGCCCAGCTCTAAACGTGCGTCACATATGCCAGACACTACTAGCTCTACGGGTACTGCTGCTGACGCCGATTGTAGTGCCGCCGCTGCTGAAGCAGGTCGAAGAGGATGGCATCAAGCCCGAGGTCGAGAGTGTTGGGGAGCTGGCCAAGTTCACGTCCAACTATCCTTACTACAAGTACGAAAGCGCCCTGCTCCTCCCCCTAGCATAGTACATGCTGTTGACTACTTTCAAGGTACAATCACAGATGGACGCGAAGCATCCAAAGCGTCGTCACTACGATCCTGTTGACCGGCTGGCTGGGCGGTCTGGGAACCAAGTCTCGCCCGGCCGAGCTCGGACGTCTTCTTACCCTCGAGGAAGTGGGAGAGATCCTGATAGGTACGTCTTGCCCGCCGTACCCACCTCCCAGAAGTAATACGATATCATCGATTATGCTAACCCCAGATCCCCAAAGTGGCCGTCAACCTCAAAGAGCAGGATGCCTTCCACATCACCATCGAGGAGTACATCCTGGCGCTGACCGAGATCACCGAGGAGCTCAGCCGCCTGGCGATGAACTCGGTGACGCTGGGCGACATCGGCCTGACCGTCCGGATCAGCGGGTTCATCAAGGACCTGTTTGCCGGCTTCCAGCTGCTCAACCTGAAGAACGACATCGTGCGGAAGCGCGTCGATGCCGTCAAGTATCACGTTAAGAAGGTGGAGGATGTCATCTACGACCTGTCTCTGCGGAACCTGCTCCCCAAGCCTGAGTCAGGCTCCTGATTAGGGAGAAACAAGGCTGCATATGGCTGTGTCCGAAGTTCGAGCTGCCTACTTAGATTCTCCCGAACCACTTCAGAGAGGGTCCTTAGGTTAGCCCCGGATTTCCTGAAGGAATTCTGGTAACCAGCATGGGCTATGATCCCGACACTCTGTGATTTCACTTATCCATAGGACGCCTCAATATCCTTTGCTCAGATTTTCTAGTGGCGTGGAATCAAGCCATCTATGCAAGGTATTCAGTTTCTACGTGCTCTCAAGTTCATCTCGGTAGGGAATAAGGCGACGCATTCTACGAAGTGATGATGTTCAGTAGACGAGGACTGTAGACCTCTCATCCTTCTGATGTGTCAATCCACCACGACTCTGACCTTCATATATCTCTAAAAATTTGCACCATCACTTAATGTTAGCCTTTGATTCTACTGGTTAGATACTGCTGTTAAAGTGCGTCGAAGACTGGGCAAAACGTTGGGAGCTATTCACAGATGTCAATCCATACTGATAAGAGCTAAGAGCTCTTATCAATCAGCTACACGTGATCTAAATAAGCCATGTATCTTCGTACATGTATCAATTGAAGCTTTCGGCCCTTCCAATCAAACCGCCGACTTACACTGCTAAACATTCAGTTCGACACGATTCCCGAAGCACCACCCTTCCTCCCTCTTCCAACTGGCGACCGACTCCGCCTCCTGCTAGGATGCCTCTCGTGGACCCGGTGACGAGGGCCTCCGCGGCGGGCAGCAAGGCCGGCGAAGGCCAGCTATCCAAGGTGACGGCCAACAACAACAACAACAACAAAGACGACGAGGCGCCGCCGACCCAGCCCATCCGGACCCTCGCGTCACCGCAGGCCCAGGTCCTCAGGCACGTCCACCCGGCCCTGCTCGCCTCGCTCTTCCTCGCGCGCTTTCCCGCCCTGGTGGCGGACCCCGTGGCCGCGATGGCGAACGCCCTGCCGGTGGTCCTGGCCGTCCAGGCCGCCTACGCCGTCGTGTGCCTGCCAGCCGCCGGCGCGCAGGCCGCGAGGCCCGCCAGGAAGCCCCGGCCGGGGGAGAAGAAGAAGCAGTCCGCTGCCGAGGGCGCGTCGGGGCCGAACATCGCCGTCGTATGTCCTTTCCTTGTTTTCCCGACATCGTTCCCTTACTTCTTTCTTTCTTCCGTGTTTCGGCTGACAATGTACGTGCGCCTTCTTAGACGACCCTCGTCGCCCTCGTCCTGTCCGTCGTCGGGGCCGCCGCGCTGCACGTCGCCCTCGTGCTCTTCGGCGCGCCCTTCCTGACCCACCTCCCGCACACGCTCCTCTGCTCGACGCACCTGGCCCTGCTAGGGCTCTTCCCGCTGTTCTACACGCGCGGCGTGGGGGGGCGGGACTGGCTCGAGGTGCTGGGCGCGCGCGCGCCGTTCGACGAGGCGTTCGGCGGCCTCGTCGGCGCCTGCGTCGGCGCCTGGCTCGGCGCCGTGCCCATCCCGCTCGACTGGGACCGCGAGTGGCAGAAGTGGCCCGTCACCATCCTGTGCGGCATCTACGCCGGATACGCCGCGGGAAAGCTGATCGGGGGCACGGTCGCCTGGGGCACGAGATTCGTCTGAGATACCAAGCCAACCTGAGAAAAAGAAATATATGCGTGTACGAAGCTTGATGCATAATAGAATAGGCCATGTAGTAATTCGAAAGACCAAGACCAACATTCCTCAGTGCAGTACAGGTGGACTTCATCGAACCGAGGTGAGAGCGCTTGTTAGTGAGAGTTCTAAATCATCCCTATGTGACTTGTTAGATGAAAAGGAGGGTTATATTCATACCTTCTATCAATGGATGAAGATCAAATCATGATAACCTTTCCAGTAACTCATTTCCCTACTTAGGCGCCTTCCGTATTCTCTTCATCGTATCTACTAACCTCAATTCCGGGAAGCGGCCACGAGGTCGTCCAGGACAGGTAGTCAAAACATACGAGTTCAACAACTTCTACACAGTGATGTTCCTTTTGAACTAATAGGTGATATTTTGCGGGTCGTGAGCTCGCGATAAAGAACTCCCCTATCTAGTAATACTGCCCTGATGCGTTAATATAGTCCATTTCACAGTTTGGCAAAAAGTTGGGAAATTTTATCATGAAGCTACAGTAGTAGTCTTGCTAGCTTAGCCCAATATTCGCAATAGGACATCAGCACAAACATCACTTTATTGCAATCATTCGTTATCGATTTCGTCTTCAAGTACTTTCTTTCCATCTTCTATTTCCTCATTTAAGAGCTCGTCATTGGAAATACTATGCCACGAAGACCAGCCTTTTCACTGCGAATTTTCCAACAAGAAAGGGGGAGATAGCTATTTCCCTCCCCTGTGATAGTTGATATTCGGAATACGGTGCCGAACTATCAGTAGTATTGAAGAAGCGAGACCGGCTATAGCGGGACATAAACTTGGATGGGAAGATCTGCTCGATCAATGTCACCGCGTTGGGAAAGCATGCGAGGTGGTAGATGAAGACTATGACTGCGCATAAGAAGGGGATGGGTTTTCTATGACTGGCGTAAAGAGCGAGATGAGACTCTTTTGAATTCCAATTGATGCATCTTACCGCGAGTTATGAGATATTCCCTAACACATCCCCCTTTTCCCCAAGCGGGAACGGGGCTGACCTCGTGACCTACGTATCAAACGTCACCTTGATATATCTTATTCTAAGAGGTATGTGAGGTTTTGGCATAGCAATTATACCAAGCATTGTTTGGTACCTGCCTTGCCCTTATGTATAGATGCCCTAGAGCATTTCAGGTACTGGGTAGGCAACTGGTTAGTTCCTGGGTAGGATATACCGTGGTTTCAACCTTCCATTCTATAAAGACACTACGTACACTTCATCTTACCTTCTTGCGCGTATGCTCTTCGTATGATTATTTGTATCTCCCAGGACCCTGCCACCGCCCTATGCCTTCGAACCATGTGGATAAGTAGTACGTGGCTGTCGTTAAGTATGCTCTGTTCCTCCCTACGCATTGTAGCGAATGTGACTCCTTCCCCTAAAACGAGCCATTTATCAAGAATTCCAACTGACACTATCATAACGGCTGACTCCTGGCCTTTTGGGGAAACTGACGTCCAATCCTTAATCTAGCTCTCGTTCATTCTTGAGATGTGTATATGCCGAGCAATCTTAAGCTCAATAGATTCGTATTGTTCTTGGTAACTGAGACTGTGTTCGTAGAAGTAAGTGACTTAAGGCATATATACCAGTGACTTCGTAGTAGAAACTCGTCTGATCCTAGCAACTACCCTTCTTAACGTGGTCCGCCTTCCCCAGTCGTTTGAGGAACCTACCACTATTACCATAAGCATGATCGATATCCTCCTTGGTAACTACGCGCTACGAGACTCTAATATTCTGGTATCGGGTCTTAGGATCAACATCTTACATCCCACCTACCTTCTACTTTCTAGATTTCTGGCACGCACCTTTCAACTGATCCACCACCATCATTGACTCACATCCGTCACGGCAGTCATAACAGTAGACCGCGTTCTCTCAAATAATACCTCTGACACCAAGACTTCTCTATCAACACATACTATCTACCACCACTCTTATCCTGTAGGTGCAATTCCCTTCTATGCCTACCCGTACAATCTTCATCCACTCGTCTTCCTAGTCCTAACCTTGACGACTATCTTCCTGATTAAATCTAGCACCAGCCCTTGCCGTCACGTCTTCACCCTTCCGCTACACACCTACGTCTTACCAACCTGACAGGAACTCCTCTTCTAGCCTGTCGTTTAGATACCGACTACGTACACTCGTCCACCATGACTATCACCTGGGATACCAAGGCCGACCGTGACCTCCTGCTCGGTATGCTGATTAGCACCAACGGCCATGAGAACGGAAAGGTGAAGGTTCAGTGGGACAAGACCCTTGAGATGATGTCTAAGCTCGGATACAAGACCACCAAGGAAGCTATCAGGTAAGTTAGTTTCGTGCCTTATTTAGCTCGGTCCTCATGATCCCCCTCCCCTCCCCACACCACGGCCTCTGGCCCTTTCGCTAATCTCGAGGCGCCCCTCGACAGTCAGCGATTCACCAAGGTTCTCCTCAAGAACTTGTTGAAGGACAAGCCTGATATCTTGGCGACTACGGGACCTGCCACACCGGTCAAGGGCACTGCCGCTTCTACGTCGTCCACTCCTGCTACGGGTTCGAAGAAGCGAGGCCGCAAGCCGAAGGCTACCCCCACCAAGGCTACCCCCACCAAGGCTACCCCCACCAAACTGGCTGCCGACCTTGACGACGAAGATTCCGAGGGGGGTCCCGACTTTAAGAAGTTCAAGGTTGAGAAGGCCACTGAGGAGGCCACTGAGGCCACTGAGATTTAAACTTGAACCTTTATGCCAGCATGGACTTTTCCTGTGACCTCTAATGAGGCACACTGACTAGGCAAATGAGGATATCTTGAGGAGACCTATGGGCTATTGCTTGGACGGGAGGGTAATGTTTTGAGCCGGTTGAAGCCTGGACAACTTGCACATTCTGGTCTCCTCTATGGGGCAATGGACACAAGGTTGGCTTCATATAGTGAAGTCTGAATTGACATCATCGCACAACGAGCCTTTGATCTGACATATGCCTCTGATTTGGAAATGAACATTTCGTGAGATCGACAATGTATAGTCGCCAACATGTGTAAAGTAACAAAACGTCGATATGTCACCTTCCTTGTGAGTTAAAGTATAGCCCGCGTGTTACTGCCTAGGTAATTTGGTAGCTGTTATTTCTATTGTCTACCCTAACTTAAGGGAACAAGAAATACACCTCCAATGAGACATGCACTCGCCTGAGGTGAATACATTTCTGACAAGGCGTGCACTTTGCTAATGAAATTTGCACCTGGGTATCTGACTGGAAGAGATGCACTTTCTTTACAAGACATCCTCCATAATAGGCACACATACTAGTTAGGTTCATACCAGGTATGGATTTCTCACAAAGAATTACGGTAAGCCTGGCCCCTGTTTAAGTTGTGATGAGTTGCCTACCTATGTTAATTAGACATTATGCGGCTGGAGTGCATAGTTTATGGTAAATTTCAGTAGCAGAGGTTCTTATAGTTTCGTATGCGCCGGATGATATACGCTATATAGCTTAGATGGGAGAAATTGGAGGAGTTGAACGATGACAAAGTTAGGGATGAGTTGCAGAGACGAGTAGACGGGACTATGGGACAGTCAGGACAGGCTGATCTGAAGCTGTATCTAGTGGCTGCCTATCACGGTCTCGGTAACAAGAGCCTCTATATAGTCTCTGGACGAGTATGTAAGCGTTGTGCCTGGCATCGACCCCTGATCTTTCCATCTTAGACATTGTATCCATATAACCCCCCCTTCCAAACGAAAACGTCTAGATGGAAATAAATCATGTAACAGTGTGCCCCTGACACGGAAGAATCCTAGGCGGCAAAGGTCGTGACAGGTCCTCTCTAAGTCTATACATTACTACTACCTCTTCTGGGGCGTACCTTTATTTTTCCTCAAATACTTTCCGTATACTCCTCCGCGGCAGGCCGCGTCTCAATAAGTATACCATTGAGATGACGAGGAGCAAGAAGTGGAAGAAGGCCATCTCGAGCGCGTACTTGACGCTAGACCGCACCGTCGCCGGCCTCCCCTTCCCCTTCCCCTTTCCCTTACTCCTGTCCCTGTCCCATAGTTTCGACGTGACAGCATCACCAGCTCCACCATCTCGGCTCGCCACCTCTACCCCTTCCGCCTCTTCCACCCCCTTCTCCTTCTCCTTCTCCTCCTCGGCCTCCTCCCTCTCGACGCGCCGGCAGATGTCGAGGAAGAGGCGGGGGTCGTCGGTGATGACGCCGTCGAGGCGGCCGCGGACGGCCCACTCCATCCAGCCCTCGTCGTTGACGGTCCAGACGTGGACGGGGTGGCCGGCGCGGCGCATGTCGCGCACGAAGCTCCCGCCCACCGCCGGCGTCGCCAGCATGTAGCGCAGCGTGCTGACCGCGAGCCCGGGCACCCGCGCCGCCAGCGCCCGCGAATACGCCGTCGAGTACGAGATGTTGGTGATCCGGTACCCCGGCAGGTGCCGCAGGCTGAGCTTGACGTATTCGGCCTGAATGAAAAGAAAATTTAAGTACAGGCGTCAGGCAAATTGCGCGGTGACGCAGGAGGTTTGGTGGGGGGGGGGTTGTTCTTACCGTCCAGCAACATGGAGTGATCCTCTCGCTCCACGGCCGGATGCCCGGCACCGACGCCAGCGTCTCCGCCGTGCGCCGCATTATTTCGTTGGCGTCGTCGTGTGTCTGCGTAGATTCGATGAACGAGTCAGCCCTGCCTGCGCTCCTTGCTCAACCTCAACTCGGGTGCACCAGAAGCTATTACTTCAGGGGATCATCCTGTGACCCTCTCCAACACCCAGACGAATCTATCTAGGATCCTTACTCCTCCTACCCCCCCCTGCTTGCTTGATATAGAAGAGAGGAAGGGGGCAAGAGGGGTATCCGGGGTAAAAAAAAATCAAATCTCTCACCTTGACATCCAACATAACCCACACATGCTCGCAGCCGGGCTGGTTCAGGTACTCGAGCAGGTCCCTCAGGCGGGGCAGGGGCTGGGCGGGCTTGCGCAGGGTGCGCAGCGCGCGGAGGTCGGCCCAGTCGCGGTCGCGGACGCGCGCGTCGTCGCCGAAGCAGCGCCGCAGCGTCTCGTCGTGTGACAGCACCACGACGCCGTCGCGCGTCAGGTGCAGGTCCGTCTCGATCGCGTGCGCCCCGCACTCCACCGCCGCCCGGAACGCCAGCATCGTGTTCTCCGGCGCCGCCGCCTTGTACCCCCGGTGCGCGATCGCCTGCGGCATCGTGGCCGGCTGTTGTGGCTGTTGAGGCTGTTGCTGTTCGCGCTGGCCCTGTTGTTTTGGTTGTCCCAGCTGTGCGGGTAGTTGTGATGGTGGTGGTGGTGGTCGCGGCATCATTGCGGCTGCGTTCGCGGCGGTTGTGTTCGCGGTTGCGTTCGCGGTTGTGGCTGCGGATGCTACGGCTGCGGCTGCTGCGGCTGCTGTGGGGGTTACCGGAATTCCTGCTACTGCTTACGGGGCCGCGGGCTTTTGGTTAACAACGAAGACCTAATAGTAGTTCCTTTGTCTATCCCATCTAATAACTAGGGCGTGCATAGGCAGGTGGGTATGAGGTAAGGGAGCTCGGTGATAATCCACGGACTACGGTTGTACTCACCCGGCACCGCCCCACTACCGACTCCTCCGAACACACCTGCAGCCTTGTCGGCGTCTAGCAGCAACGGGGTCCGCTCGTCGGACATGGCGGCGGCGGCGGCGGCGGCGATTGAGGACGGGTACTTCTCGTCGAGCTGCGGCAGCGGTAACGGCTCGACGGCGGGAGGGCTAAAGCGCAAGAATTCGGAAGAGTCCATGGCGACGACGACGACGGTTTCCAATGGTGGACGGGGAGGGAACGGGTGGGGGAGAGGAGAGGGAGAAGAGAAAACGCCGGCGGGAATTTGGAAGAGGCATCAAGAGCCCTGCATCGTGAATTGCGAAGAGTCCAGCTCTATCTAAAAGTATATTCCGAAGCAAGGGTCGGCGATAGGGTCCCAACTAACTACAGGTTACAGTAGCCCGTACTTTTGCGTACGTACGTTTCGCCGATTGGGGAATCCTTCCGCTTACTCCGAGCGTGTGTATGCTCGCGTGTGTATATGCTCGCGTGTGGCAGCAGCACGTCGTCCCCAGGTAAGGTGTAGGTAAAAGGTTCAAATGGATGCCCTTCGGTTGGCGATTTTTGGGGTTTCCCGTTATGTAAGGTGGCCCTTTTGGAGATAACCGGGGAGCCCATTATACCTTGTAATCTGTACCTACAGATCTGTGCTGAGTTGGTAGTATCTGCACAGGAGCAGCACACGATATGTCTCGGCTTGATACGCACCCGAAGCGCCTAACCGCCCTGGATCGACATGAAGCATAGAAAGCCAGATCACTTCGCGGTTTCTGTGCGCGCGCCCTGTACGGGTACGGGGTTTCGGCTTATGATCTCATACGCTCGAGGTTCTCAGCTGTGGCTGCCGATGGAGCCCGACATCTGCCTTAGGTAGGTAGATGTAGGCTGCAGCTAGGACGGTGAGCCTTAAGAGTAGTTAGGCTCGATTCCTTTCAGCGCTATTGTGGTATTACTCGTGTGGCTCATCTGCTGCCAAGTGCTGCTAGGTACAGATTTATGTATGTAGGTAGCGTACAGATCTGTAGCACAATGTACATCTGCCCTAAAATTCCGCTGGGCACAGAAAAAAGCAATGGAGGTTGGCGGAACCAACCCGCTGCGAGCTAAAATCCACTACCGGGACTAGCGACCTACACAGTGACATCGTCGCTGAGGGCCCAGGGGCTTGCATGTTGTGTCTGTGTGTAGTGTACTGCGCAGTTCGTTCGTTCATCAGGGTAGCAGGGTAGGTAGTAGAGTGGTAGAGTGTTGGACAGGATCACGTTTAGGCCCACGTTTAAACATGGCTGCATGGATGTCCACCCATACGATACGACCGTCAACTGTTGAGTCCCATTTGCGATATCCGGCCGTAATATTATAAGGAATTGATTCACGAGATCCTTCACTCTCGGACTCTGTAAAGGTTACATAAGTATACATGGATACCAGCTGAATGGGCATATGCTGTCGGGAAATCAGGCTAAATGTCCATGACACCAACAACGATGCCACGCGGTTCCCGTGTATGTATGTATCAATGAGGTACACTTTGTGCAAACTCAGGTATATGTGATGGACGCGATATGGGTGGTGAGCCACTTTATCTAGCTTCGCGGCTGAAATGGATGGTAGGTTGCTTGGCCGCCTGTCAGCGCGTACTGTGTAGGTAGTCCCCGAAACCCGGGTCTGCCATAATTTCTACACGCCTGCGCATACGGCTACATACCTAACTGTACATACATGTTGAATACGGAGTTAAGTGTTCAACACCCTCTTCATTCACCGAGTCATCGTAAGCCTATTGAACATTAATTCATTCATACCCCATTCTTGAAACCCGCGGAAACTAGCTTACACCAGGACCCGTAAAGTAGGTACAAAGAGAGAAAAAAAAAAAAAAAACGAAACTATGTAAGGGTAGGATCGGTAGGTAGAGTGTACTAACAGGTAAACTAATATGTGCAAATCAGAGCCGGTAGCGATAGTAAGCCCAGTCAACCTTGCTAGCGCCTCGTGAGAGAAAAAAAAAATACCTAAGCCTTTTCTTCCCTTCCCCCCATCTTCTTCTTCTTCTTCTTCTTCTTCTTTCTTCCTAGGCCCACGAACCTGATTTTTAAACCAAGACAGGACATTGGACGGCGGGAAAGCATCCCTCCCCTCCCTCCTTTTTCCTTTTTCGGCAAAGGAGGGGGGCGTCGTCATCTCATCGCCCGCGAACTCCGGAAAACCAAAAGAGACCCATATATAATTCCCCACATGACAGGCTTGCCCTAACTGCTGCTGTTGTGCTGCTGCTGCTGCAAGCACCAATACAGAGAAAAACAATACACAAGTTCCCCCTTTTCTTCTTCTCATGAACGCCGCGTAGGTAGTAGGTGTAAGCTGTAGTAGGTAATGGGAACAAGCCTGCCGGTAATTGGAAAAGCGTAAACAAACAAGGAACAAAATAACCAAGTTGTTGTATCCTCAATTCTTCCACCTCTATATCTTCGTGACATCCGCCGTGCTTCTCACAACATCCGCCACCGACTCAAAAGTCAATTTCATAATCCCATGTTCAGCCCCATGTCGTCTAAGACGAAGTTGCCGTCGGGATGCGGGCGCGCCTGCGGCTGCTGCGGCACCAGCCCGTTCTGCTGCTGGTAGTCCTCGCTGCTGCCCATGCTGAGGTACATGTCGCTCGAGGTGTGGTCGTCGCCGGAGCTGAGGCTGTCGTCGCTGATGCTGAGGACGCTCTGCGGCGGGCCCGGATGGCTGCCGTTGGCCGCGGCCGTCTGCGGGTCGGCGATGTTGATGCCCGAGAGGTCCCACGAGTCCGGCGACCAGTTGTCGAAGTTGGTGGTCGCTGCCTGCGCCGCCTGCGCCGCGCTCGTCGTCGGCGTCTCCGCTAGCGACAGCGCCGGCCCCCCGTAGATCGCGTCGTACACGTTCACCTGCCCGCCGTCCATAGCTCCTAGCAGCGCCTCCCACTCCGATATCGAGACCCCGCCGCCTCCTCCGCTACCCTTATTCGCCATCTGCTGGTTCGTCGAATACAGCTGCTGCGTCGGCTGCGTCTGTGGTTGCGTCATCGGCTGTAACGACTGTGGTGGTGGGTTACGGGCCTGTATGGGCGAGGTAGGCTGGGTCCCCGATGACGGCGTGTTGTTGATCGAGAGATAGTCGGGGCTCCGCTTAAACCTGTTTGATGGCGACAGGCGCATCATTGTCTGCTGAATCTGGGAGATCGAGAGGCGGTGGTCGCGCTGCGGCAGGGCTTGTTCCACATTCGAGTTGTCGAACGAGGCACGTGATTGAGGGCGGTAGTTATCTGGCCGGGTGCTATGATTGTTGAGCAAAGTCATGCGACGGAGCTTTTCCTGCTGGCATAACAAATCTGTCTCGCTCATGCTTGCGCTGGCGTGCCGGCCATTGCTGTAAGGAGACTTCTTCGAAGGGGTCATCTGGGGCGGTGACCTCGATGGAGGAGCGGCCATGGGCGTATCCGGACTGTCTCGTGTGGGCGTCGACTGCGTTGGTACGTCGACGGTCATGAGCATGGACGCGACTCTTTTCAGATCATAAGTGCCGGGTGCATTCATTCTTTGCAGGATTTTTATCACAGCATTGACAAGCCTTTCTGCATCCTTCATGAGCTTGCTCTCATGTTTCAAGTCCAGACTCTGGTAGAGTAGACTCATCCCACATAGGACGAGCACGTCAGTCTTGTTGAGACAGAATGTGAATGACATGCTTCTCTCCTCCAGCAGCTGGATGATTTGCACAATGTGTTTGCTACACTCGCCAACTGTGATAAGCGCCGGGGCAGCTTTTGTCCCCAGGGCTGAACCCACAGCCGGCCGATGTATGAGCGCCTTGATGTAGTAGTATGCCAGCGCCTACCGAGGTCAGTGATGAAGACGAAGGGTCTCGCGAGTAGTGACGTACCAATATCGGGGACCTGCTCCCAGTTACATCTGTCGACGGCTTATCTTGGACAAAATTCAGCTTCAAGTGATTCGGTAGGGTCTCGCTCCAGTCGCTGAGATCCGCGTCTAGTGCTGCAATTTGCTGTAGAGACAACTCATGGGAAGCAGAAGCGGGATACACTTTCTCGAGAACGTTGGCAAGGACGCGAGAAACTCTGAACAGTGCTAGTGCACTTGACAAACGTGTGAACTCGCCCGGTAAGGTGGGCTGGAATCCCTTTTCGGTAACGTATTCATCATCAGTATCCGATGGATACTCGGCGTGGATGTCGTCCTCCTTCAACAACTTAGGCAGACCTAGCATCGCAGCCGAAAAGCTGGTGATAAATTAGCTCAATCCGGCACGGGATCGCGTATAGCAGATACGAGACAACTCACCAGTCGAGGGTGTACAACGTCCAGAACACCTTCTTCCGGGTCTCTATGGTGAGAGCCCCGAAGGAGAACCGTTTCTGGCTTTGATGTAACCCCAGTCGATGCGACAAGCCCACGGCGATGCCCTTGTAGTGCTGCAACCGCTTATAATCTGCGCGAATTGTGCAGAGTATCAGGGCTAGGACTAAGCACTGTAGCGTGTTCATGGTGTTATCCATGACGACGGTATCGAGCGCTCTCTGCCATTGAAGCTCGCATGCGGCAATCTGCTCCATGTCCGGCAGCTCACTTGAAAGGCCGGCGATGCTAAACACAAGGTAGAGCTGTGCGAGCTTATGGTTGTTCTTCACCTTGTCCGAGTCGGCAACGAACTCCTCGTATATACGGAGGAAGGTCGGCTTATGCAGGACAGGGAAGAGCGGTGCCCATTCCTGGAAATAAATGTTGACGCATCTGTCCGAGAACAAGCGCGGCGGTACTCTCAAGGATTGAGAGGGCGGCTGGGGAACTAGAGGGTAGCATCCTTGGATATGGAGAAAGGCCTCGGGATTGAAATCGGAACACGACTTTCCGTTCTCCTGAAGCTTGCGCTTGAAAGACTCTGCAGACGTTGTTAGCAAACGTTGACCGCCAACTCACGAGGAGCATACCAATGAAAGCTCGTCCGCTCGAGGACCCCATGAAGTACGAGTCGGAGTTTTCAACACCGAGTAACAGCGGAGAAGCCTGTATACGGAAGGAATCTTCTTTGACTGACGAGACGGAGTCATGTCTCGGCTCCATCGGTTTCGGGCTCGCGGAAGAATGCATAGACGGCTGACGGTTGCCGTGCATTCTAGATAACATATCGATCTTCTCGTCCTTCTCGTCTAACAGATCCTTGAGTTCCCTAACTTCGTTTTCGAGCTGCCTGACTCTTTCCTCCAGCGACTCTGTGTAGCCCCGGGGGAATGCTCTTCGGCTGAGCTTATCGCTGGTGCGGCACTCGAACCCAACATTCGCACACTGCGAGCAACACGGACGGATGCCATCGCAGCGGATCTTCTTGCTGCGACACCTATCCAGGGGTTCTTAGCACCTAGGCCTGGAAAAGGGAGGGGGCCGGCCTTTCGAGCAATCGTGCTTACCTGTCGCATGCCTGGGCGATTCGGCTTTGTGAGCTAGTACCCACTTTGATCACCTTCATAGGCAGGATGCCAGGCATGATGGCGGTTTTGTGCTTCTTCCCAACTTTCGCTTAATTCGTCGTTTAATCGAGTTCGCTCAAATACACAACACCCCTATTTCTCATCCCATGGGTGTCGGTGAGCTCGTGTATCCAGGAGACGAAGATTTATCGTAACTCTTCCCTAGCAGCGGTTGAAACTGCTCTCATACCTCCCGTCGTCGCGCACTGCCACCACAACAACAAATCTGGCGCCGGTCACGGTCGTGCGTTAAGCCGGCGTATCCGGTGTGTCGCTCGGTATAGGCCTAGGGTCAGGTCGCGTGGTTAGAGCGAGTCGAAGTAGACGGTAACGTGTATAGAGTGGTTGCTGTGAACGTTGGGTATAGGTCTGGGCTCGAAAATACGGAGTAGAAGGTGTTTACGGTAGGAGGTGAGAAATGGTGAGAGTGCGTGGAGACATAAGATGGCGGAGCGAAGAGCAAGGAAACGGAGGCACCAATTCCCGCTACTCCAGACTGTCCAGACTGCCACATGGGAGTCAATTCTACGATCGGCGGGGTCTGTACCAATGGCGTGCACTAGACGAATCTGGGGTGGACAAGGGGTGGCCGCCCAGGGTACGGACTGTATGTATGTACAAGCCGTAGAGTAGGGCGACGTGTGGGCGAGAAACGAAACCAGGTTGCGTTACTAATCGCTCAGCGCCCAACTGATGATGTGACGACTGCGCCAGCCTGCCAGCATCACCCGGCCAGGCTAGCGACGACTAGCAGCACGCGCTACGCCGGCTACGCAGCACGAAGACTATTCTGGGCGTGGACTTTGCCTGGGCTCTCGGCTCCACACGGTCCTGACCTTTGGACGCGTTGTACACCTGGGCGGGCCGGGGTCCTCTGAGGTGCCGAATAATCCTCGAGAATCAGGGCTACGGCGGTTGGTCAGCTGTGTTCGCCGGGTGGAGCCCAGGACGCCTACATTGCGTAGAGCCCTAGTCAGACCTCGAACATCATCCAACCTTAAACCCCAGTTCAGGGTCGCCAATCTGCAATGTTCGATGGCATCGTTCTTCCCTTCGTTCGTTCATCTTGTCGTCTCCCACGAGGTACCACGGCTTGGCGGCCGTCATCGCCGCACCGACAGCCGACATGGACGAGAAAAGATGACGCTGTCTGGCTGCTCCCATGCAACCAACAACCTACTACTGACGGGATGACGGTGGTTCAACATGCAGGGCTCATAGCTCATGCCCAACTGGGCGCGACGGGGTTGGTCACACTTTTCCCTCTCTAGCCATCGCCAATGCAGGGCTTGCCCCAGGTTCTACTCAAAGTAGTACCTAACACTACCTAGACGTAGTTGTATGAGGTTGTGCGCCCGTCGCCAGATCCACTCAATTCTCAGATCCGAACTCGGTACATGGATGGCGCTGCGATGTCATGGTGAGGATAAAACGCGACTAAACCCGCTCAGTCCTTCGTCGCCAGTTTATCTGCCGCTTCTCGAACGCCCGCAGACGCTGCTTTCCAGCCCCCACTTGGCGGATTCCTTCGCTCGCTCGACGAACTCTTGAGGTAGCCCGGGGTGTATGCACCAGCACCATACACCGTCACATATACTTGCTACGTATACTATACGCCAATGTACGACCTGTGCTAGATATGCAGTCTCCTGCGCGCCTACAACGATTCCAGCATAGTGGATATGCGTGAATGGTTGCAACGTCCGTCCGCAGACACTCGATAAAGGCCGTCTTTCCCCGCCCAAGCCGACGGACTGCGTGAGCATGCAATGCAACACTCTGGCGCACCTGGGGCACCTGGGGCATCTGGAGCACCTGGGGCACCTGGAGCACCTGGAGCGCATATATATTGCCTGGCTACGCATATTACGAAGTCTGTAAAGTACCTATGGCATAGCGAGTCATACCAACGGGACGTTGAGTGCGACGCTAAACCCTATGTTATTTGCTGAACCCGTTGGAATAAATTGTTGATCGTTTCGGACGGAATACGTCGACCGAAGCTGATGGCATTGTATAACATTGTACATATCGATCTCGCCACGAGTATACATCTCCTGTATCGCTGTCATCAAGTCGTGTTGGTAGATGGGCTAGTCGACTCTATTATTCCATCATCTGCCTCAGCTCCTGGGCAGTTGAGGGGGAGGGGTAATGCACGCCGCTAACATGCATTATATCAGAACAAACTTTTACATGTCTATACTCGAACAAGGATAGGCCCCCTCTGTAGTCGGTGTTCTCATCGAAAAGGCCAACTGATTATCATATGAACATCTTCTCAGACCCTCGGTTGTAGAGATGGGAGATGGCACATACAGTACATCTGAATCGGATGCTTGGTGATTCCTGTGAACCAGTTTATATTCCGTAGATCGACGATTACTCCGCAGAGGGCTTAAGGCTATCAGATCTTGCCATTTGTAGGATCGCTGAGCATACCCATTTTTTGTGACCAGCTCGAAAATAACGAGGAGCACCGGGGAATCTAGGCGGTGGGTTTTCGTGGATACAATATCAGAGTACGCGGCCCGCACTGGGGTTGTCCCCTGAGGCTATTGATCCTATCAATGACAAACGACACCATACTGTATGGATGTCTCCCGCACACAACTAGCTTGGTGAGGGACGCCGGTTAAAATAGCAGGGAAGCGCCTTTTGCGTGGTTAAATCGACATTGGAGAGATCCTGGGGCATAAGAAATTTGGAGAGACTCGTAAGGAATAGAACCCCTGATTCTACAGATCGTAATCTGTAGAATGTTACTGCTGCACGCGGTTGATCTCGAATTAGGACAGGATTCTCGGACCGAATAAGCAACACTGAATTGGGCCTGAGGCGCTTGAGGAAGATAGTGCACGTAGGGCACCTAGGGGTGAGGGTTAAAGGTAGCATTCCCCCAGATTGTCTACTATCGTTGTACAATAAGGTATATAAGATGTTGCATGTCTGTTCGTCCGATATCTTAAAATAGTGAGTAAACTGACCATCGAGGCGATTGATCAAGCAGCCGGTTAACAGTAAGCTTGATTATCTTAGCCATGACTAGCTAACCAGCCCTGAGGTGGCATGACCTCTTCGACAACACACATAATACCTTGGACAACGGGCAACCCGATGACTTCAAAGGCCTCTGCGTTCTAGAAAAACAGGGCACGCAGGTTGCATATGGCCTGTAAACATCCAGACAGCGAGCCACCTAGGTGGAAACGAAGGTTAATACTAGCAAAATAACCCACGTGGCTTTCAAGGCGGGATGGAGGGGGAGCAGTGGCGAGTCAAGTCATCCAGTGTCGTCATATTGGAGGTTCAGCTGAAGTCCTCCTCGCCGCCTGGAGCCTCGTTCTGGCCGAACTCCATGGATTGGAGATACGCCACCACGCTGTCGTCTGCGAGCAATTGAATTCTCTGGGGTAGTCTGAGTGTCAGTAGTGTACCATAATAATATATGGGTGACCTTCCCCTTTTTCCCTCTCCCATGACGCCAATCAAAGAAATCCAGATCAGGGAAAGTTGCCCAATCTCACCTGACCACTTAAAGCCTGTAGGCTTTTTTCAACCACATCCTTTTCAAGCACTCTTAGCTGCGCTGCAGCCTGTAAGATCTCTGCTCGTACGGACCCCTGTACTTGGTCTGCATTGCTATCGCCACTGAGTGCCTCCAGTTGCTGCTGGAGGACTTCGAGGACGACAGTAACGACTCGGAGTTCGAAAACGTGTTCGAGACTATGGCCTTTTATGAGGTCTTTGACCGTGCTCGGCTTATCCGTGACATCAACACCTTGCCAGAACATCCTCAGATGTCGAGACCCATCAGTTTCTTGTAGAAGTTGGAACAGCAGCCCGCTATTCACAGACATAGTCAGTAATGCTCCTATGACCTGAAAGCAAATACGTACTCCTCTTCGTTCAGACACATTAGATATGCAAAGGGCGCTTCCCATTGAGAGAGACCATTCTCGTCTTCCTTAATCGTAAGAGTTGGCGGTGCGCCGAAGGAGTGAAGCTTCACCATCCCTAGAGGGTCATCCGCCAAGGGTTCCAGGGGAACTGTTAGCCCTCTCGAGACTGCGTCTCTGTCGATAAAGCCATAACTAAACAGCATTTCTGCTGGCGATTTATCTTCTCCATAGTTGATCGTGATCTCGTCACCCGATGATACTCTACACCCTTGGCGCAGGAGTAGCGCTACCTCTTGGTTATCGTTCTCCTCAAAGTAAGCCGTGGCTTGACTCGAATGGTTGGCCAAGTCAAGACAAGGAACCATTGACTCCCCCGACCTGGGTAGGCCTAGCGAGCGAGACCTGTATAAAGCATCAAGCAAGACCCAATCTCGAATCGTGATAGTTTCATCGATTGAAAGAAGCTCATTCCAGTACGGTAGTCCAGATAATTTTGTGCGGATGTCATTGAACTCCTTGGTTAATACGGATAATTTTGCAGTTACCGCAGGCTACCCCAAACGTTAGATTCCGCTATAGGGAGAGCTTCTATCTGTGCTCATTGCTTCGGCAAGTTACTCACACCAAGTGAAGTGCCTTTAAGATGAAGGAGCTCAGGTTCTGTCCACATCGTGGGTACCGGCACTTCTTCTGGAAGCAAATTGAAGTATTGGGTCCATGGCGTTGTTGCTCCCTGACCACCGGTGTATTCAGGTGATGATAACACACGCTGCACTAGCAGAAATAAGAGGATGTCACATCTGGTAGACTATTTGCATAGGTATTCAGTGTGAGTCTTGGTGTATAACCACTGAGGTCAGATTCAATACTGACTTGATGTCCCGCTGCGTCTAGAAGCTGTCGAAAGTCCTTATTTTCCCGGGCATACTCCTGGACGCCGTCGGCTGAGAGAATAAGGTCTTTGGGGATAGTGAGGAGAGTTGAATCGCCAGAGATGCCCTCATTGACTAAATCCTTTTCAGCGATTAAGCCATACCCCCGCCCACTAACATCAGAGGCCTTCACATCGATGAACGCAACGTTGTTCAGGGCACACCAGGCTGGCAGGTCTGTTATCGAGAACTGACCCCTCTGCATTTTGAGAGCAAAAACGAACAACTTAAACGAAATGTTTAATTCGTCGTCTTGTAAAAAACAGAAGATCTATTTGGTGGTGATGGTGACGATGACGATAATGATACATGTAGCGATCTTAGTCAAATGCGTTATGAAACAAGACAGTCGAGTCGCCTAAGACCCCTGTAACCGCCACTAATATCGCACCGGGAGCCCTGCAACGGGTGCCGGTGCAGCGGGTCTTCAGCCTCTGTAACCTTACCAATCCATCCAATTCCAGCGCGCGGGCTGGCGGAGCAATTTTTCTCGTGCTGAGATCGTCAGAGCTTCAAACTCGCCCCTCGCAAAACCCCTTCACTGCCTGCCCCACCTTCCGTCCTTAAACTGCTCATCGTCGCCCTCCGCGTTGTCGCTCTCGCGAGACACATTTCCTTCCAGCCTCACCTCCTTTACCTAGATGCCGCGTGATCCCTTGATAGGCCTTGTCGGCAAGCCGTCCGCCGGCAAGAGCACGACGCTGAACAGCTTGACCGATGCGACGTCCAAAGTTGGTGGGTCGATCCTCGCCAACGAAGTGTTAGATACACCAGACAGAGCGAGCTGAGGGCGCTGATAGCATGATGCGACAACAACAGGAAACTACCCGTATGCCTCCTACCTACCTAGCCTCCCCCGTGCCTCTCTCCTTTGAAACCATCTAGACAAGAAGCGGCATATCCGCTCGTACGTTCCGTCGGCTGACCATTACGTTCCCGCCCGCCTACTAGGTTCACGACGATCGACCCGCAGCGAGCGATCGGGTACCTGCAAGTAGCCTGCGCGTGCGCGCGGTACGGGGTGTCGGACAAGTGCAAGCCCAACTACGGGTCGTGCGTCGAGGGGCGGCGGGCGGTGCCGATCGAGCTGCTCGACGTCGCCGGGCTCGTCCCCGGCGCGCACGAGGGCAAGGGCCTGGGCAACAAGTTCCTGGACGACCTGCGGCACGCGGACGCGCTCGTGCACGTGGTCGACGCCAGCGGGCGGACCAACGCCGAGGGCGAGAACACGCGCGGGTACGACCCCTCGCAGGACATCGCCTGGCTGCGCGGCGAGATCGTCGCCTGGATCAAGGGCAACCTGTGGCAGAAGTGGGGGTCCATCCGCCGGCGCCACGTCGCTGTCAAGGCCACCGCCGTCGAGACGCTGCAGGCGCAGTTCTCGGGGTACGGCAGCACGGCGGCGGTGGTGGCGCGGACGCTCGACCGCCTGCGCCTCGGCGAGCCGCTCGAGGCCTGGAGCGAGGCGGCCGTCGACCGCGTCGTCGCCGCCTTCACCGACGAGAAGTTCCCGACCGTCATCGCGCTCAACAAGATCGACGACCCCGACGCCTACACGAACCTCATGAAGATCACCAAGATGCAGGACCCCAACATGGTGGTCGCCTGCTCGGCCAAGGCCGAGCTGTTCCTGCGCAAGATGGCCAAGCAGGGCTACATACGGTACACCGAGGGCACCGAGTTCGTCGACACGCGGGAGGACCTGATCGCGGACGGCGACCCGGACGGCGGCGGGCTCAAGGAGCTGGACGAGAAGAACAAGAACACCATCGAGGAGTACCGGGACATGATCCTCTTCCGGTACGGCTCCACCGGCATCGTCCAGGTCCTGTCCAAGGCGGCCGAGATCCTGGGCCTGGTGCCCGTCTTCCCCGTCCGGAACGTGTCGACCTTCAGCTCCGGCACGGACTCGAAGGTCGCGTTCCGGGACTGCGTGCTCGTCAAGAGGAACTCGACCGTGGGCGACGTGGCCCGGAAGGTCATGGGCGATGCGCCGATCGCCTACGTCGAGGGCGTGGGAAACGTCCGGGTCTCGGAAGACGCCGTCGTCGCGGTAGGCAAGAACGATGTGAGTTTTTTCTTCCCACGAGAGGCGTCGATAAAAAACAACCGCTAACACTAGGGACTAGGTTTTATCCTTTAAGATAGGACGTGGATAATAGAAGATTGTAATTTTTCAATTGAAGCCTCCCTCGATGTGTGTGTACTTGGTTTGAATTCTAATTTGAATTCTAGCAAAATGATCGTGTAAGGCATGTGTCGTATATGACCTGTCTTTTCATACACCTCATCTAGATATGTTTTCGTAAGTTCGATATTATAATTTCTCAATTAT
Organism: Xylaria sp. JS573; assembly: GCA_000966885.1. NCBI lineage: Eukaryota > Fungi > Ascomycota > Sordariomycetes > Xylariales > Xylariaceae > Xylaria > Xylaria sp. JS573. Next base: position 207,866 of record JWIU01000011.1, on the reverse strand, counting down.
CGTAACCCCTAAATCATCTATCTCTTCTTCAAGACATAGCATTGTAACTATACGTCAAAACTATCCGGCAGCGGCGATAAATATGAAGGCACTCACAGGTATTTCGCGGCCGTCATCAAGTACTAAGTATGTTCAATTATTATTGGTTTGACGCCGTGAATATCAAAGTACGAGCTGAAAAGCCATGAAATACAACGTGCATCGGGTTTCGCTTGTACCTTGAGTGTGAAATCACATGTTCGAGGTGGGGGTCCAGACAACTTCACACAACTAGAAGATATTCCAAGAGGAGTATGCCGGACTACTACGCAAGTTGCCAGTCAGGCACCTGATGGCATCTAGTTACATAGAATCCTTCAGCCAAGGCAGGATCGCGGGAACCTCGAACCACACATGCGGAGTCGAGAGGCCAGACCCGGGTCCTACACAATCCTATCGATCCTTCGTATGACCTCGTCTGTCATGCCAATCTTGGTACTGACCAGGGCTGTGATTGGCGCCTGAGGAAGTTCATTGAACGTTCATGTAATAGACACGCTCATAATCTACGTCTTTTTATAGTAAGTTCACAAACAATTGCATAGTATAGTCGGGAGTATAGTCGAATATTAAGACAAAAACATTCCTATCAAGGGGGGTATCGAATTTCATAATCATTAGGTCTAGTTAATGCTAGAAATGAGCAGCGCAGCAGCACCCGCGCGTTCGACCCGCATCCGCCTCGTCAGCGGACATCATAACCCTGGAGGACCCTCCTGAAAAAGGCACAACAGAATGAAAGAATTGGGAGGCAGCCAACGCCCAATAGGCAAGTATGCAACACCAACCCGCAAGTCCCTGATAACCTCTCGAACGTAACATCGTTGCGGTGCGGTAAAAGTGGAAATCAAGAAAAGAGGCAGAAAAAAAAACTGTAGTCGTAGTGTCGAAATGAAGAAGTGGGGAGCTGGGATGTGGGAGAGGGAATGACGCAGGCCAGCCCCACGCCATAACTATCGCCAACCACCCCCCGCCTTGGAGCCGGGCCAGTCGATTTCTTGGATGATCCATGGACGGATGCGGACAGACCGCTCGAAGGAGCCCACGAACCCTATGCCGGCCTTGCCATTGGTGCAAACCGACCTCCTCCCGTTACTTGCCATCGTCTATTACTTCTTTGTATCGTTTTATCGCAGCGGTGTCATTACTGCTGCTGCTGTCGTCGCTTGCGTGGGGATGAAAGGAAGCGCGCATGCAAGTCGGGGGGGCCGCCGACGTCTCTAGTATTTGAGAATAATGTACCTGTAGGCGCGATCATGTTAGTTCTTTCTGACCTTCTTTCTTCGACGTGCCATTGCATTCTGCGCGCGCGCGCCAGATAGCGCGGTGGGGCGGCCGCGCTATGTACAAGGGAAATGAGGATTGACGGAGGACGTACAAGGCGTGGATGATACCCGGGATGTACCCTAGGATGGTGAGGAGGATGTTGATGCAGAAGTCAGCGCCGCATCCTCGCTCCAGGAAGACACCAATAGGCGGCAGGATGACGGCAAGAATGATCTTGCAGATGTCGCTACACAAAGCCCCCCCCCCAGTCAGCATGGTGCATATCAAAAATCCTCGCACACAGTAGTCGGTGCGAGGGGTACTGCGCTGGCTGTTCTTACCTCGCGGTGAAAGGCATGTTGATGATGGTATTGTAGATGTGGTTACGATAGTTGTAGTTGTAGTAGACTCTGTCGTTCGGCTTGCGAATAGGATTGTCTCGTGGGATGATAGATGATATATACCCAGCTGGTGTCTCGTTTCGGCTTGCGGTGTGTGTTGGGATGAAGTTCAAGTCACGGAGACAAAGGCACTGGCTGGTACACGTAAGGGGAGGGAGTGCCACTTAAATAACTACTGGGCAGCAATCCGAGTCACCAGAGCAGTACCTACTATAGAGGTAAGAAAGAGTACGGGGATACATGTACATGTAATGTTGAATGCGTTGGTCTGGCCGTCTGGCTGTGTGCAGGTTTGCGTTCCTCAACTTCCCGGATTCCTGTTGGCTGGGGAATCTGGAACTATGATGCATTTGCAACGAAACCAAGCGGTCGAGGGACCCATTCAGGCCATCGAGCCCTGGCCCAGGCCGCCCAGCCCCCGTTGACTTCGAACTGCGTCATACACTCAGAGCCGATGAGCCGTGTACAGATCCGTAGTCGGGACTGCAGAAAATCAGCAGTAAGGTTCCCTGGGCTCCCCATCTTTCCCTGCCGATACCCAGCTCATGCGCCACAGATATTACGAAATCGGCATAGCTCGGTCGCCAGGACGGCAGGGACGGCAGGACGACAGGGTCGGACTGCCCTTGACCAGCTGACGGATGTGGCTAGCGGCGGCAGTTCAAGCAAACTTAATGCGTCAGAGCCACACACACAGCCACACCCATACTTGGGTTGGGTCCAAAAAAGATTCATATGACAGGCGCCACAAGTGCTGACGTCACGTCCGCTCAGCAATCTCTTGATACCACATGACTGAGGCGTTCAACTATTGCATACTGTCAATAATACTTACTTGCATAGCCGTGCGACTGAAAGAACCAGACCAGACAGTTCGACAGTGAGCCCCGGGCCAGACTCTGTTCTTGAATGTATTTGGGCATATTCGATTAAGAACGCTAAGCCGGCAACTCTGTACCGTCCAACCCCAGTCTAAACCCAAACGGCGCTGCTGCTGCTGCTGCGTACATCAGGTGGGATAATAGGCTCTCTTGTGGGCAGGTGACAGGCAACTATGAAAACTGCCGTCGTACCTTTCAGGTTTTATCGTGCATATGTCACATACGGTATGCATGTACCGACTTCAAACGTAATATCATGGCACAGGCAAATCTAAAGATTATCGACGTTCAAGTAGGCCGTGCCACTTCTAGGTAGCATTACGGTTGCGCGCATCTTCGTAACTTGGTCAATCCCTGCTCAATCCAGGAGTTGCCATATGGACTGATCGGGCACGATGTGCGGGATACAATCATTTGCTGATTATCACCTAGTCTACCTTTCCTTATAACTGGCTGACGTGAAGGCAGGTTATTAGTACCTACTGGGTGGTCATCGACGACTTCTGAAATACGGTATTATATTTATTTAGGTAGTCTTAACAACGCTCTAATAGACTGGACTATGAGATGTGTCGAAGTAATTGATCAATTTATCGCAAACAGAGAACCCTCGTTCTCATCATCATGGGCATCTTATTACCCAGATATTCTCTAACACCCATAAACATTTATGAGCCTTCACGATGTGTTATACAGTATTCATAGCTATAGAGATCTAAAGAGTCGCTTAGGTGTATTGCGAAGCCGGTGCCGCTAGTATACCTACCTAATTTGCTATTCGCTAAATAGTCTCTATAAGAAAGGTAGATAGATGATAACATCCCGCTGGAATATTCCGGGTTTAACATGACAGACATTCCATTGGACATGACCAAAACTATCAGGTGTACTTAATATATATGATGTTAGTGAAACATTATAACATCCCGATCAACGACTTCCTGCTCCACGAATGCTAGTCAATGGCTGTATTCCTCGCTCCCATGTTTAACTCAAAGTTGCCTAGGATCTTGTTTCGGTAAAGGCGTACTGCGCGATGGGCGTTGGCACACTACGGACTCGAAGACATAGTCCGTGAAACTGAGACATTCAACCTGCACTTGGTGCTGCTAGGCTTTGATCTGACGCAGTTATCTACCACCGACCGTAAGAGGCCAGATTCTAACCGTGTCAATGTACTTCAGTACGTAGTTTTACATTTATACATCGAGCTCTTATGAGCCGTCTTCTCTTCATCTACATGGCACGCTGCGTACCCAACTCCCTAGAACCGACTAGAAGGCCGTGGCGGCGGTGCGCCTGGCGATAACCTTACCTGCGCCTTCACGGCCTCGGGGAACCGTAATTTGGGAGTCGGCGGGTTGAAGTACTGCTCGATCTTCTCCGTGCCGTTGATCAGCTGGCCGGCCTCCTCCTTCGCCTGGTCGAGCAGCAGCGACTTTTGCCTCGTGTCGTCGATGAACCTCCGCCTCTCTTCCGTCATGCGCCACTCCTTGGGGAACTTGGGCTTGACCTTCACGGGATGATGTCTCGTGTCGAGCGGGATGTCCGCGAACGTGTCAGAGGCATCCTAGAGAAGCCTGTCAGCAGGAGCCCGTATAGATAGCTATTGGGGTTCTGCGAGGGGCCACAAACCTTTGCTCGCGCGATCAACTTGTCGACCAGGTCGCCGAGGTAGCGCTTGTTTTGTGCCTGATGCTCGAACTGCTCGCAGCTCATCTTCGCAATATCCGTCTCCGGGTTGTATCTCGGGCCCAGTAGCTTCTTCAGCTTGAGCTGTTGCGCCTCGTCCAGCGGCATATCCCGCGGCGCGAACTCGACGACGACCTTGTGCTCTGCCGGGTGGAACTCGCCCATGTAACTCGTGTATCGGAAACGCAGCGGCTCATTGATGGTTGGGGGCTCGAACGGCCTCGCCAGTTCTGTTTTTCGCCAGTCAACCATAGAGCAAGGTGAACGGCGATGTGCCCTACTTACTGGATAGGAGAGGCATCTCCCAAGCAGCAGCGCGAGCATATTCTCTGTACTCGCGGTACTCTTCCAGCTTGCCATGCGCCAAACTCATGATATCGTCTTCGTCGAATTCATCCTCATTCATCTCGTCCGTCATCACATCCGGGTCTTCCTCGTCTTCGTGCCAGAACGAGCGATTCTTCTTTATTGGAGGGACTGCCGTCGCCATTGAGATATTACGTTCGGCTCCTACTATTGCCTTTTCATACTTTTGCAACACTCCGTCACAGTCGAACTCTGGGTCGCGCTTGAGAGCTTCAAGGGCCTGATGCATCTCCTCCTCCTCTGCCTCGATTTCTTCGGGCGTCAGTTTGCATCGAAAAGGTGTCGAGGAGAAGGATCGTCCGACGACGTGTATTCGTGCGCCAACTTTCCAAGAAGCCGGGGGTGGCCTGAAAGCGCGCAGGCAAACCCGCAGCGACTGCACTGCGGAGGCCATGATGGTTAATGGTTGTGTACCTCGTCAACACCAATCCTCGAAGTTCGATATTCACCAAGCTCTGAAGCGAAGTCCTTGCGCGAAAGGTAGATTTTAGCGGATACAATCAGATTGGACCTGGCTGGCCTGTGATTGGCTCCGCTCACCCCAATCGACCCGTTTAAAGCACGAGCCATTTTGGAAGCCATACAGTCCGTATGTGCTCCGTGCAAAGCCACAGACTACCTAGGTAGGTACCTACAGCATATCCGTGATATAGGAACATAACGGTATAGTATGTACATTTAGTACACACCCCGTATAAAGCCTCTCACAGTTACGGTATCATGAACTGATGAGTCTGATGAATTTTTAATCATTCTTTATACGGATCAACCACTCACTGCCTAGGTACCTAGTCATTCGGCTCTACTTGGGAATTAGGTATCGGGTGATTTCAAGCCGACTGTCACTTATGATGAGGACCATGGACTAAATCTCATCCATTTACTGCCAGCCAATACCTCTGAGGACACCATAGGCGATTGATGCGAAATCGTAGCTGGCGAGATTAGGTGACTTCCTGCTACCAGACATACAAGCCTGCGTAGGACGTGTGGTAATCGCCAGTTGACTACCTCCTACCCGCCCACACATCATCCAAGGAAACCCCCCTCACATCCCAAGATGCCACCACCACCACCACCACCACCATGGAAGCAAAGAAGCCAGAAATCCCTTGCCATGGCTTGATGGGCCGCTATTTCTAGAATTCGTCGGGCTGAGCTGACATTGCGGCCGCAGGCTCGGGAAGCCTCCTGGAGGCGCTCCCGCTGGGGACCAACATCATCGCGGTGCCCAACACGTCGCTGATGGACAACCACCAGGCTGAGATCGCCGCCGAGCTGGAGCGGGACGGCTACGTGGTCTACGGCAAGATCGGGTATGAAACCTTCCTTCGCATCTACCTTATATGAGAGCCTCTCGCTTTCTTTACGCGCTAGGGGAAAATACGTGCTAATGTGTTTCTACCTTATCTATAGCCAGCTGGACCAGGCCATCGACGCGGCCAAGCTCGACACCCTGAAGAAGGACTGGCCCGGCGAGCCCGATCCCAACTCGGTCTTCAAGGGCGGGCTCTGGGAAGTCATCAACTGCCTCATGCCGAGATAGTCTTACTAAGATGGACACGATATCAAGTCGGGAGACATTGCACTTGGAACTCTAGCATAAGTCACAACGACAGTTACGGACGGGTATGTGCTGGAGGGAATCACAAGGGTCTTCGATGGACAGACAGATAGACCTCAGTTACGGATATGCATGGAAACTGGCGTTTAGAACGGATGATACCCAATCTGAGAACAGGCCAGTTTTGCTTGGTAGGCTAGTAGAGCCAAGATATCAATCTGTAATTTGCTGGCCTTTCGCCTCGGTGATCTCCGTGGTTGCATCTTGATCCTCTCTCAACGAGATGTTGCTTGACCGCCATCATTAGTATATCCATCCTTTGCCCCCTTACATATATCCATATCGGTGTCGAAAGTATGTTTTTTGAGGAGGTTGAAACGAGAAACGCAGGAGAAGGATTTACGGGCAGGATGCAACAAAGTAAACGGTCTTCGTTGGGGTGGAACTGTCCATAGGACGCTGGGGTTTCGATATACCTCAAACTACCTTCACGGATGGGTTATAGGGAGAGGGACATTCAAATCACGCACTACTAGATAGCCACTCCGAATTTCACTCAGTCAAAGTAAGGGCTCCATTCCGATCTATCTCTAGCCAACCAGAACTCCTCATAACCTCGTCTCTTGTCTCTTGTCTCGTCTTGTCTGGTCTCGTCTCGTCTCGTCTCGTCTCGTCTCATCCCGTTTCCTCCCTCACTCAATCGCTCCACTCACTCACTTATTGCAGGCCAGACACCGACCAGAGCTTGATGGCGGCGTCGCCGCCCGTGCTCGCCACCTTCTCGGCGCCGGCCCACGCGACGCCGTAGACGCCGTCCTTGTGGGCGTTGGGCGCCTTGACGCGGGAGCCCGGCTTGGCGAGGCTCCAGACCATGACGTTGGTGTCGAGCGCGCCGCTGGCCGCGTGCGTGCCCGCCTCGTTCCACGCGAGCGCCGTGATGCGGCCCGTGTGTGCCGACCACCGGTCCGTCGCGAGCTCGAGTTTCTGGCCGCCCCCACCCACTTTGTACGCGTAGATCTTGCCGCCCGTGTTGCCCGCCGCGAGCAGGGCGCCGTCCCGAGAGAAGGCCAGCGCCGAGATCGGCGCCGTCGAATCCTTGACCTCGTCCGTCTGCTTCAGGCCGTGCTGGCCGCCCGCGTCCGCCGTGTACACCCGCACCGCGTTGCTGCTGGTCCCGACCGCCACCGTCGATCCGTGCGCGGCGATGGCCGTGGGCTGGCAGTCCGAGATGTCGAGCTTGCCCGCGAGCTTGTCGTTGACGTAGACCTCTATGCCCGCGATGGTAGCGACATAGACTCGTCCGTCTGCGGAAGCGACACCCTTCGGTTGTCCGGATATCTTCAGACTCTTTCCGGCGAACGTGTGGGCTGACTCGTCGATAATACGCAGAGTATCGTCCCAGCCGACACTGTAGGCTCTTCCGGAGCTTGCTGCAAATCCAGTAACCTGATTCGTATGGCCCACGCCATCTACTACCGAGGCTGTGCCAGTCGATGAGTCCCAGCTGCAGACCTTGCCTTCAAAACTTCCCGTCCACAACGTTTGGCTCTTTCCATCTGCGTCAGCCCCCATGGCCGTTATACTTCTGTTGTGCCCCTGAACTACCTTGGTAGGCGCTGGAGTCCCCTCTTTGAGATAATTCAGGTCACCGCTAAGACTTAGGCTGATGATTAAGCCGTCGCTCCGGCCATGTGGCCATACCACGCCAACTTGTTGGTCCGGAATGCTCACTTTATCGTCGCCGCCAAATCTCCACGTTTGTACAACGTTCCCTGTCTCTACGTCCCATATCTTGACAGTCTGGTCTGCGCTGGCAGTAACAAGCCGCTTGGAATTGCCCGCCCAGCTGACGGCGAATATGCTACCTGTATGTTCCCCTTCGCCGATCGACTTTGTCGGCTCTCCCGTCTTCCCGTCGTATAACTGGATACGTTTGTCCGCGCCCACGGTGACCAATGTGTTTCCGTCCGGTGAGAAAGCGGTGCCCAGGACGAAGCCCTTGTGGAGGCCATCGGACTTAGAGTTGAACTTGAACGGGGCGCCATGCAGGAAGCACATGTTCATGTCGTCACTGACAGTCGCGGCCCGGAGAGGTCTCATTGGTCGGATGGCAACTGCATTGATAACTTTGTAATGCCCGGAGACCTCGCCCACGCTATTGCCGCTGTCTGCGGTTATGCAGTGTCCGAATCGTTCGCGGCCATCTCCAACAGCTATGATTCGTTGCGAGTCGCCATCCCATGCTATATCATTGATTCGACCCGAAATAATGTGGTAGTCGCCTAATGTCGAAGACTAGGTCAGCGGCATGCTTGGTGGGAAGACACGTTTGGGCCAGGTAGTCGGTACCTTTGGTGTTGACAGCTTCTATCGCGTCCCATACACGCACCTCGCCTGAAGCATCGCCACTGGCAACATAGAACCCACTTGGCGAGAACTTGGCCACCGTCGTTTGAGCTGTATGGCCCGTGTATTGCTTGCTGATCGAGGGGTCGTCGATGGATCGAAGGAAGATGGATTTGCCAGACTAAGGTGATGTCAGATCGATGAATCGCGATGAGAAACATGCATGGTATTAATAAATGCAACATCGATGCTTCCAACTTACAGCATACGCTATCCTCTCCCCTTTGGCATCGGTCGACAGCTGCGTTGGTTGGCCTCGAGCTGTCACGGGCGAAGCAGCCAAGATCTTCTCAATCGTAATGGACATTGCGGCAGGTCAAGCTGTGCCTGTACTGCTATACCATAGGTGTAAAGGATACTTACTTTAGGTCGTGTGTGTTGGGATATTCAAGTTGAGATCGTGAGTGTGAGAGGAAAGGAAGGTAGGTACATGTAGGTTGACAAACATCGATCAACTGTCAACCGCCCATGATCATTATTAGCATGAAGCTTGTTAGGAGGAGGTACATGTAGCTTACAGATGAGGGGCATGATCCTGTTGTGGGGTAAGCTCTAGGTTACCAGGCCGCCAGGTACTGCATATCGTGCTAGTGTGGCTGAAACGCCACATGTCAGGGGTTGTCATCTTGAAACCTCAGATATCTCCTACAGTCTACTTGACCATTATGTAGCATGTAGATCATCAAACAAGCATCTCATTACAGCAAACCAGCAAACCAGCAAACCAGCTTATCTCGTTGTTCTGGACCGTCGGCGGAATGCGGTATACTGTGTACGGTTGTAAGCTTGTCACAAGTTTTCACAGAGAGTTGCCGAGAACTGACGTCAATTATGAGACTACCTGGCTCAATACTACGAATCATTACCTTCAGTGAAGCTCCTCGTCATGCAAGGCGGCGCGGCGGAAAACCTGGACCCTCGACATTCCTACTGCTGTCCTCCTGCGTAGTCTACCTCCCGAGTAAAGAGAGCCATGTCGGCACTTTACCACTCACTGCCACCACCACCCCAAACTCCGCCATCATCGCCACCACCGGCCGCGGCAGCGGTGTCCATGGACATATCACCGCCAGCACCGTTACCACCAGCGGCATCAAAGCCAGCCTGGCCTGCAGGAAGAGTCTCATTCTTGCATCTGACCTTGGTGTGGCCAAACTCACCGCAAAGGGCGCATTTGACACGGCTCCCTGTCGAAGGCGTTAGTGGAATGTTATAAAGCGTAAATCCCGAATTGTTAAACACTCACAATCCGTTGGCTTCGGGCACTCTCTGGAAGTATGTCCGAGTTCGTCGCAGTTGTGGCACTTGATCTTGGCTAGGTTTCTCGGCTCGGGACACTCAGCTGCGCGATGGCCTTCTCCGTCACAGTTGCGGCAAATAAACTTCTTGGGCTCCGGGCAGTCGCGAGAGTTATGGCCCTCTTGGCCACAATTGTAACAGGCGCGCGACTGTCCACCTCCCTGGGGGCAGTCTTTGGCAAAGTGACCAGCTATTATGGTCAAGTTAGCCACAAATACCTTAGTTTATCAAGTTAAGGTCACTGACTTTCACCACACTTGCGACACTCTACGTCGTCTCCCGCAGCACGGGGCTCGGGGCCTACGATAAATGGTTAGCAATATGCCCAGTCTTTGCAGAGTACGTGCCACTTACAATCTGCCGCCCTGTGTCCACTCTGGCTGTAAAACGATGAAGTGGTTAGCAATAGGCAAGACAACAACAAGATGGTTCGTCAACATACTTGCAGTTCTTGCACGCGAACTTGTCTTGGCGGGGTTCCGCGCCTTATTCTCGTCAGTGAACAGAACAACCCAATAACAAGTGTCCGGCGAACTTACAATCGCGGAAGCGATGGCCCTCTTGGCCACAGTTGAAGCACTGAACAACGGTGCGCTCAATTTCCATCTTGTCTTGGGGGCAGCGCTTCCGGGTATGGCCAAGCTCTCCACAGTTGCTGCACTTGGGCTGGCGGCGTTCCACAATTACGCCAGCATCTTCGAGGCGCTCCATGTTCTCCTCTCTCGTCTTAGGCCACACCTCAGCATCGCGAGGTCGAGGTGCATGCTCCTCGAAGCGGAATGTGACGGTGTATTTCTTGTCGAGATTACCCTGAAGGTCCATGTTGGTCAAGGTCGAGATCAGGGGCTTCTCAATTGCGACCAAGAATATGCCGCGCTCCTGTGTCCGGAACGCCTTCTCGAGCGCCGCGTAGGTAGTGTCCGGAATCGCCTTGGTGTATTGCTCAATGCCTTCCTTGACGTCGTCCACGTCACGCTCCTGCACTGCTTTCAGGATCTTAAGCCAGGCCTCATCAGCACTAACAGTGTCGATAGCGGTCCGGTCAATCTTGCGTGGGTTCTTGCACTCAGAAGCCATGTGACCTAATGAAACATATGTAAGTGACTAGAGCTACGGGCTGAGTAGGCGGGATCAATGGCGCTTCTAACCTTCCTCTTCACAGTTCTTGCAGAGCATGGGAGGCTTCTCAGGACAATCCTTGGCCATATGGCCTTCCTTATGGCAGTATCTGCACTCGCCAGTGAACTCCTGGGGAGGAGCAGTTGGACAGTCGCGGATCATATGACCCTCCTCATTGCAGTGATTGCACTTCACGACACGAGGGTTCGGACAGTCGGCTCGATTATGGCTGCGGCCATATTAGTAAAGCTCATCATCAATGCAATTTAATCTTAAGCTTACCCCTCTTCGCCGCAGTTGAAGCACGCGCGGCCAGCACCATCTCTGGCCCCTCCACCTCCAGTACCAACATCGAAGTTGTCGCCAGTACCAACATCGAAGGACGCAGTAGCGCCAGCCTCACCGCCACCATCATCCCAAACGGTAAGGTCATTGGGGACAGTCGTACCAGGGACACGGGGAGTACCATCCCAGTTGACAGAATTATCAGCATTCCAGTCATCCACAGGAGCGGCGGAGGCACTTGGAGTGCCATCCCAATTGACAGGGTTGCCGGAGCCCCAGTCATCCATGTCGGCCATCTTGGAATTTTGGGAGGTATCTAAGTGCTTGGGTCAGTACCAGAATGCGAAAGTTGAGATGCGCAAAAGATCAAGATGTCCCGGCACACGAGATGTTGGAAAGTGGGCAGGCAGGACAGGGCAGTTAACAGCTGTTGGGAAAATGAGGGTGGTGATGGTTGAGGAAAGAGGTAACAGCCTAGGTACCTAGTAAGTTGGCGATAGAGGGTATGAAGGATGGTGTTTTGGCACATACGGGGAAGGGCTCGGAAACTGGCAAAAGAGTTCTCAGGTAAGCCAGGGAAAGGCCTTCCAGGTAGAACTTGTCGCCTTGGTCACGCGTCGCTCGAGACTTTATAGACTTCAGTGGATTGGGGCGGACGGGGAAGCTTATGGGTAAGAGGGAGGTGAAATATGAAGCGTTCAACGCTGAAAATGGTTCGCCAGGAAGGAAAAGACCAGAGAAGAGGTGGCCACTTACTTTGTCTTATGGACACGAACCTAGACGAGCTAGGTACGCCTGATTGATGATACTGCGATGGAAGAGATGGAGGTTTAATTATTGTCACCTCGAGGTTGGTGGGTGATGACAAGTAGGGCTTGAGAAGGGTTGGGGAAAGTTGTGATCACACGACCACTAGAAACCCTAGCATGTAAACAATACCTAGGTGATTTGCGTTTCTAGGCCAATGCTTCCTGCCTCGGGTACCAACCTAAGTTCCCTGTGAAAGAAGTTTCTATCCGGAAGGTACTGACTGTTTCGTCGAGGGTTCGTCGTATAGTAAGGAAAGTGTATTCTTTGCCAGGGGTAGATGTCGAGTACCCCGTGATATTTATTACATGTATTTTGCGCGTTTCGACAGTCTATGCTGGGTGGTAGGTTGTCACCCAGTACTGTATCTACCCACATATGACTGACTGCCCAGGTAAACCCTAATCGGGAAGAAGATAAATAGGTAGGTACATGTGGCGTCTGGGGAACATACAATCACTCTAGGTCTGCCTTAGTAGCTCCAGGCATATAAACGGCAAGGGGTACGTTTATATACCTGCACATTCAGGAGATCTTTTCTGGAAATAACCTACGACATCAGGGCCCCTTCTGGAAGGACAGTCAGCAGCTATATAAGCCTGTAGAGAGTAGAACTGAGTGAAATCAGCATTTCCTAACCATTCAATCGTTGTGCTGGACTGGACTTTATAGAAGTGCAACCAGGACCTACCTATAACGTCGCTATAACGACTTTGCCCTTTACCATTTAGTATTCTACGTCTTTCGAAACCACTTAGGTACTTTACGTAGTGTAGCATATCACTATATACCTCATCATCAAGGCTCGTTAGAATCATATAGTGACTTCCAGGGTGTCGCGATATAAGGCGCTATTGCTTCAACAAGCAATAGCGACGTCGTTTTTGCGACACAGGGACAGGCAGTGTGAAAGTTGGAACCCATCCTCCCGGACAAAAAAAACATTCCCTTTGTATATATCAGGCATAGCCCCACCATTGGACATAGGTAGGTCTAGGATTGTTCGCCAGCTCGTGGATTTACGACGGGGGGCAGGCAACCAACAAATGCTCTCCCTGCACCAGCGACCTAGTTTTCGGATATCGTGGGTGATTTGTCAAGCCTCATGGGTTTTCTGGGCTCGTGTACGGCCCCTGTCTCCTAGAATAAAAGAAAAAAGGCTATGTAGCTGTTTATTAGTATCGTAGCGAGCCTACTCTGGTTACAACCTTGGAATAGCTGGGTACCTAGGTTAAGTCCGAATTGGCGACGCTATATTCGGATGGTGACCGAACCATGACACTTTGTTCACAATCTAAGTACGTACTACCCAGGACAGTTGGCAACCAGAGCCTGCCCCCTTATACACTTATACCTTTTCTTTGTGTAGATATGATAAGAGGGGTACACACTTGTGCTGAAATGATGCTGCATATTAAAAGGAATTTCCTTGTTACTTGAGTGCTTGCTACCTACCTACCTAGGTAGTTATGCCTGGCAAGTACTTACATGCCTGGGCTTAAGCCAGTGCCTGCTAATTTGGAGAGGTAGGATGTGTCTGGTAGGATCAGGGCGAGCATCTATGCAACACTACTCAATAACTGATTAACCCATTGAACAATTAAGGACCTAGGAGGTCAATCAATTCAGTTTCACGAGTCGTCACTTCTAAGTCACCAGCGACGAAAGATTTCGTATATCTTCGGTACCTACCTACCTGTGTAGGCGGGTTGATTGCCGCGGGTAGCCTACCTCTCTACTCAGGGGCAAGCCACTTATGTTTCCTCTCCCCCCTGAACTTCCACCCTCAAAGATAATATTCCAACTCGAGTATCGATCACCTGTGTATAGACCCTTTATACCGGGGCCCGTGAGACCAACTATCCCGCTACAGCAACGCCTGTGTCTAATCGCCCCTTTGGGTCGCTGGAGCCGCCTGCCATTGCTCGAAAAACGGCCCAACGCTCCCTAGGCCTGCAACCTCCAGGTTTCGACCATAGCTCTGACACTTGGCTCAGGCTTACTCCTTAAAGGCATTGTCAATTCAAGTGAACTGTTCAAGATAAAATTGGAGGAGCTGAACCCGCCAACTCGCTAACATCCGAGGCATAGAATTCACCCTCGGATGTTAGCAAGCTACTAGCTGTAGCGACATCAACTACTTTGGCTGCGCATTAACCTGTTATAGTGAGAACTGGCCGCGCTACGGAAGTTGACACGGGTTGGAGTCTGGTTGCTTATCTGATGAAAAAACAAGCCTCTCCGGCGGAAGAGATGACGGAGAACACCACCAGAAAGGGCGATTGGAACCTTGGCATCGTGGTGATCGTGACTTTGTATTAGTGGCTTTCCCTGGTGAAACTGGAATATTCATCGTATAGGTATGCCTTAGTCTGGCGCGGGTTGATCAGCTTGAGGGCGGCCAGATTAATAGAGGCGGCCAGATCGATAGGCGTGGAAGAACGGTTGACAGATGATTGATCCAGAAGGATGTCGTCGAGGGCATGTGAGCCTCGCTGTGCCAAATGAATTTGGGTCACATGGACCTGGTCTATGCAGACAACATTGATCTACATGTACGGAGGGACAGGTTGATGCCAGCCTTCGACTGCTTGATTAACTCTGGTCAGGCCTCCTCCTAGTAGGGAATCTCGCAGGTGAGTTAGCGTTTAGATCCATTCCTTGCCGCTTACGCAACATCCCCTATCTCATGAATGCTCTGTGGGGATATATTTAGGTCACTGTAGCCCTTCAACAGGTGTCGGATTCCCCGACTAATACCACTCATTATTCATCAAACTATCCAGTGGGAAGAAAAACTCACAATGAATACCGCAGTGGGATGCCAACACCATCCTATTCGCATGGTATGCCGCTGGAACTTATGAGCTGATAGATACTATAAAGGAGGTGGCATACAATATGCAGAATAGGGGGGAAATGGAGACCGAGGTGGCGTACCTGTACCCGGAAGCCCCCGGACACGGGTTGGACCTGGCGGTCATCAACCCGTTAAAGGATAGCATTCTGGACCAATCAAGCTACTCAGCCAATGCCAGAATGCTACGTACACAGGATAGTTACTTTTTTCGAGTTCATAGACCAGACCGAGACCAGGGACCGGAAACAAAGTCGGGAGTGAGGATTAGCCTCGAACTGGCAACAGGTGGACAAGGGGCTGTGGGAATCGGCCCTGAACAAGGCTAAAAGACTTGAGCCTCCTTCTGAGAGGCACGGGGTCTGGCAGAGCTAGATTGTGCTGGCCTGGGCGCTCAAGAAGCCGAATACGTACTGCGGTCTCACGACTACCCACGACCCCAAGTAGGTGAACGAATATTTGCTGGCTAGGTATCGTGGTGGCGGATTTGTTGGTATCGGAGGCAATGAACAAAATCGGGGGTATATTCGGACATAACCCTCAAACTTCTATCCCAACGTTCTAACTAGACGATAGCCGTACTCGCATTACGGTCATTGGAATAGCGTAGAACGAAGCGTGGCGGCCGTGGAGAATATAGAAACGAAACCATTAAGAGGTAAAGCCCACGAGGAAATCCGTAGTATTCATTACGAGTTGATGTACATATGTAGTGTATTCGAATTCCGCCTCGTTCACCTAGTGCTGATGAACTCGAAAAGGAAACACCAAGCTCTAAACCCTTCCCAGTACCGGATTGGTGATGATACAGCATGCCCCCTGACCGTAACTCCGTGCAAATCTAACACAGCAAATCTGTTCGTTCCCGACGTGTCATCGTAAACCAGTCATCCCGATGTTGACGATGGTCTCTGCAGTAGCGCAGCTTCATAAATTCGAAGCGTTACGCTCCCTCTTTCTAGCATTAAATCTCGGGAATCCACAACAAGTTCTCCCGCCACCATAGATCTCTCAAAAGAACCCTTAACTGCCTGGATTCAGCAGCGCTCGTGGTGGTTGGCTGGGCATATTGGCCGCTGAAGCAGGAGGTACATGCTGTGTCTGAGTCGCTTCCCTCTGGGCTTCATCATAGGCCGGGGGATGGCTTGTTCCTGTATCCACAGTTGCGGTATCGACCGGGACCGGATGCTCGATAGGCCTTAGTTCTATATCCTCCGTTTGCTCGGGTCGCTTTTGTGGAGCTGTGTAGGCCGGCGGAGCCTCGCCGAGCTCGTTCAGGCCTTCTTCCGGAATTCCAGTACCCAAATTCGGATGTCCCGGCCCCCCGGCCACCCACGGATTGTTCTGCAGCGCCAGCCTGTCCCTCGGCCCCATAGCCTCTAGATCTCGTTCCAGTGCATTGGCGCCGCATAACATGCGAAGCTTTTGCCGCCGCCGGTAGCGGTAGATCGTGACCAGCGTACCCGCTGCGACGAGTATGATGAGTGGTATCAGTATCCACTATAATATCGTTGTTAGCACGTATTACCTTCTCTCCTTAGATAGGCTAGCGAGCAGCAGATCTGATCCAGGAATATCTGACTCGCGAGCTCTTACATCTAAAACGGACCAACAGGTACAGCGAATAACACTGGGACGCTACTTACTGCGAATGGATAGTTTTCAAAAATGCTGCCTCCGTCGTCGTCCTGATCCATGAGGCCGATTTAGGCTGGTATTTGGTACGACAAGATGTCCGACAAGATGTCAAGAGGACTTTGGTCCAAGGTTGAGGTGATGATCTCAGATGGGATCGGTGCGGAGTAGAGTGGAGTGCGGGACGTTGTTCGCGAAGCTCGCTGTTTCCTTAGTTGTATGACCTTAACGGAACGCGTGTGTGCTAAGTACGACTTTGGAGGCGCACTTTTCACTGGGGTGCTCTCGCGGGATTGATGGGGGATAGGTTGTTGTGAAGGTATCTGAAAGTCTGGAAGACTAATCGCGCCTCCAAGGCATTTGTATTGTGAAAAAGTGTTGTTCTCTTGAATGCACTGTACGGCAGGACATCTACACGATAAGCTCGTGAGGCGGCTGAGGGCAGACACTCTTGAGACAAGCAGTGACCAGACAACGATGGGCAACAGGAGGAACGAGGAAATAGTTGTCACATCCACAGTCAAGTGCCTGCCTCTAGGCTAGGTAGGTAGTTTTTAGTCTAGAGAGAGTGGTCGTCATCACAATGCAAGAGGCAGAAATATGGATATTACATAGAACGGTTTCATGGTGGAAGCCGCGTCCATAAGCTAGCGAAGCCGGCAAGTTCGGGGATGTTCATTGTACCCTGAATGGTCGCATGAGCCCTGTGATTGTGGCGCTTCCACACAAAACCTGGAAATACATTGGGTCCTTCCTGACCATGTCTGCATGTGTACCTAGATACGGCGTACATACGTACATATGTAGTTGTTGTAGGTACGTGGTGTACACCTGTCATTCCCGGCGCCTCAGGCATTTAGAGAGAAAGTAGGGCGGTAACTACTAACAGAACCAAAGATGTCAAAGGAAACAAGCCGTGAATTTGGATTGAAGAAACCGTTATGGAGTATAATTAGCATATCCGGAATGCGCACAAGATGCTATCTGTTTTTGTCATGCTATGATATGGATCCATTGTACATATTTTTTCATTCTACGATTCCCGTACTCGTGTAAAGTAGCCAGGTACAGCACCGCCACCCACTGTTGACGTAACCTCTGCCAAGCAACTTAAGTGCCTATGTGGGCGAGTGGGCGTGCTAGGGTGGCGCTGGGAAGCTTAAAACCCCTGGTGCGTAGGTGGAGTCCCTTTCTCCCCCAGGAATCAGCACCACCCTGGTCGGAACATAACGGCTTACCAAAGATCTAGGCGCTCCGTATGCAAAGCTAAAGCAGCCAAGCACATGCAATTTCGACTTCTTAGACTTGACTACATATTGAGTCAGACGCTCCTTTTACGAGGCCAACAATAATTGCAACACGAGAAAGGCGAAACAAGATGGTTCGCGCTATCAAAGGTATCTTCTTCCATCCTGCCTCTCACATTTCTGACCAGGCACTGATCTGCGCTGCCAGGGACCTTGGTCGAGTGTGACCCCTCCATCAAGTCGATCATTATCAACATTGACAGCGAGAGTAATGAATATCTCATCGAGGACCTCGACGACTCGCACCTCATCATCAAGGATAATGTCCTTGGTAAGCTGAAGGCAAAGCTTGAGGAGGTATGGCCTTATCTTTCTTATTCCTTTACATAATCGCTGACGGGTCGCAGCGGTTGAAGGAGACGGTGCCCGTCGTAGAGCACAACTCCGATTCAGATGCAGATGTTCAATGAGTAGGGACACGTCAACTTTAGGGTATGAAGGGTGGTTTGGTGAACGACCGTTGGCACCATCACTTTGGAGGAATCCCCAGAAAAGACGCTACTATGTACTAATGCTCGTAGGATTGCGATATAATACAAAAACACCGAATATCTAGTTCTTATATATGCCTATGGCCGGGCTCGTTCTCCTAGGCATGGTGATTCTACACTTCAAAACTCCCGCCCCTGTCCTCGGCCTAGAGTTTTTCAAACCTTGGCTTGGTCTTCTTGAGCCCGGACAGCAACGCAGACTTGATGCTGTGCGAAATCCAGAGTCAGTAAAAACGCCAGTGTATGTCATAGAAGAAATCAAAATAGGAATCAGAGGCTGTGTAATACGTACTCGCTGGACTGGAGCATTGCTTGGTTCCAAACCCGCGTGTATCTCAAACCTGGCGATATTTAGTCCCGTCTTGATAGTAGGTCATGAATGAGCACTTACTATCTTCAACCGAGTTGTCCCTAGCGTGGTTCAAAAGCTCCTTTGTGCCCTGAACGGCGACCGGACTCTTTGATGAGATGAGGGATGCCAGCTTGTTGGCAGCCTCGATGGCCTCGGCCTTGGTCCCGAGCACCTGGCTCACGAACCCAACGGAAAGAGCCTCGTTGGCACCAAAACCCCTAGCCGACAAGCAGACATCCTTCACCCATGAGAAACTCGACACGACTTTCGGCAATCTACTCAGGGTTCCAATGTCTGCAGCCAAGCCGATATCCACCTCTTTAACGGCGAATTTGACGTCTTTGGAACAAAGCCGCACATCGGCACAACATGATATGTCAATGGCTAAGCCGATAGAGACGCCATGCAACACACATATCACAGCTTAAACATCGTTAGCCGTTAATGGTCTCATGATACCGCAATGAAGTCCCACTTACGCTTCTCGCACTTTTCTATCTGGCCTATGCAGTCTTGGAACTCGACGATATGCCGTCGTAGCTTTGTTGCCCTCCTCGCTCCATCTTGCTGTTGGCCATCATCACCCAACTCGCTCCCCTGGCTGGCTGCTTGCACGTCTAATCCGGATGTGAACGCCCGGTCGCCTGCACCGGAGAGGATGACGGCACGGATCCCCGAATCGTAGGACAGCTTTGCGAACACTTGGCCAAGCTCAACCCACATTTCCTCGAAAAACGCGTTGAGCTTGGTCGGCCGGTTGATCTCGACGTGTGCCACATATTCAGAGGGCGATGTGACAATGAAGTATTTAAAGCCCGAGTATTCTTCCAAATGGGACATGATCTAAGTAGGTAGAGAGCGTTCTCGCAGGCAAACTCGTGCAACTATAATTCAATTTGAACGATATCTTCTTATTTGAAAAGATGAGGGACTTGACATTCGTATCTTAGGATTTCCCGTCTCAAATAAGGGTCTTTACTTCTAGGTAAGAAGCACTTACTTCCATACTCTGACCGTTGTCTTGTTCTCACCTCATATGCAAGCAAGACACGCCGAGGCATTGCGGTCTAAGGCCGTGCCCCACAAGCCGACCAGCCACACGTTGATGTCCTCAGGTTATTATCCACTTTCCTTATCGTGCTCCTTATCATTCTTCACTAAGCCTTGCTAGGCTAGGCCAAGACTGTCGGCGCGAACTATAGAAGTTGACCGACCTCCAGAAAGAAAAAAAAATCATTGATTGGAATTGAAAGTTTCATTTTCAACGAGGCACACGACAGCAAAGTTAGGGCGGATCAAAGATGGCGGCAGAGGTAGCACCGCTTCCGCAGCTGAAGCTTCCCTCGGGACCTTCCTCAATCACCGCCGAACAGAGATACTGGAAGTCCTTCAAGAACCAGCTGGTCATCCCGTCGCCGACGCAATACCCCGTCACCCATATCACCGTTCCCGCCGCGAACCCGGCGGCCGTCGGGTCCTCCTCCAACAACAATGACTACTTCGCCGTCACCACGGGCACGCGCGTCCAGATCTACTCGATACGGACGAGGAAGCTTGTCAAGACGATCACGCGGTTCGGCGACATCGCGCGGAGCGGCGACGTGCGGCGGGACGGGCGGATCGTCGCGGCCGGCGACGACACGGGCAAGATCCAGGTCTTCGACGTCGGGTCGCGGGCCATCCTCAAGACGTGGACGCAGCACAAGCAGCCGGTGTGGACGACCAAGTTCTCGCCCGCCGACCTCACGACCCTCATGAGCACGAGCGACGACAAGACCGTGCGGCTGTGGGACCTGCCCGCGCAGGCGAGCACGGCCGCCTTCGTGGGGCACGCCGACTACGTGCGCAGCGGCGCCTTCATGCCCGGCACCATGTCCAACATGCTGGTGTCGGGCAGCTACGACGCGACGGTGAGGCTCTGGGACCCGCGGACGTCCGGGTCCGTGGTCATGACGTTCAAGCACGCGGCGCCGGTCGAGGACGTGCTGCCGCTGCCCTCGGGCACGACCGTGCTCGCGGCCGCCGAGAACCAGATCTCGGTGCTCGACCTCGTGGCCGCCAAGCCGCAGCACGTCATCGCCAACCACCAGAAGACGGTAACGTCGCTGTCGCTCGCCTCCGGGGGGAGGCGCCTCGTGTCGGGCGGCCTCGACGGCCACGTCAAGGTCTTCGAGACCGCCGGCTGGAACGTCGTCGCCGGCGCCAAGTACCCCTCGCCCGTGCTGTCCGTGCGCGTCGTCACCGCCGGCGCCAACGCCGACGACCGCCACCTGGCCGTCGGCATGCAGTCGGGCGTGCTCTCGCTGCGCACGCGGCTGAGCGGGCCCGAGGCGGCGCGCGAGCGCGAGCGAGAGAAGGAGATGGCCGCGCTGCTGGCCGGCGCCGTCGGGGCGCACGACCGGGCGCGGACGAAGCGCAAGCGGCGGCACGGGGCCGCGAAGCGGCTCGACCTTAAAAAAAAAAAAAAGAAAGAAAGAAAGATAACAATAGGACAGACAAGAGGGGAGGAAAAACAGTGGTTACGTCGGTTGGGCTGGGTTGTCTTGCATTGCGACGGCGTTCTTTGGTCGGAAAAGAAAAACCGTGATAATCTCGGGGGAAATGATTTGGTAGTATCCGGGTGTAAAGGACCTCGCCGTCCTACCGCGCGGCGGCAGTGTAGGTATACAGTTCTCGAAAGGGACATACAAAATCCCATACATACGTGTGTATACATGATGACTGCAGGATCGTCTTCTCAGAACGCAGATACGGTGAGAACCGTGGGTGATAGGAGACTTGCCGTGAGCCCCTAGATAGCGGTTAGCGATCGTTCGGACGAGGTAAGGTTCATCGGACCAATCCGTCTGTCCTCTTCGAAACCCATCGCGGCCAAATCACCTTCAGACATCCATGACAGACAAAGCAGACATTGAAAAGTATAATTTTGACGCCCATTGAGATTATGTATTCCGGGGTATTTGCTCCCATATCGAGCAATGCTCGCCTCCGAGAAAATACCCAGCTTCTTTTTATACGCGTGTTTACAATGCCCAAATTACATGGAAGATTCGGACGGAGCCCACCCTTGCTTGTGAGGGCTTCCCTATTTTCCAGCGTCTACGACGTCCCTCGCGTACGAGAAGAAAGAAGAGATGAGGGAAAAAAAAGCCTTTCCTGCGCGTCGGTCGACTTGACCTTGAGACCAAACCCTCAAACCTGTTATTTCCCCCCCCCCCCCCCACAAGCCGAGTAAAACGAGATTAGATGCCCTTCATCGTATACCTCCCAAGGAAACAAGCAAGAAAAGGAGAAGAAAAAAATCGGCCAATAAACACAAGGCAGAATCTCGCCAGCCAACCCACCCTTCCTCTGCTCTAACATTATACTATTATACAACAACGCCTTACCTCCCTGCTTCCCTCCCTACTTTCTTAACTCGTGGTAATTCGTATCGTCTTAAACATAGTAGTCGAAACGTAGTAGTAATAGTAGTAGTAAGTAGTCAAGCGAGCCAAAACATCGATCGACGTCATTCAGTACCCACCGTGGTGGCGCCTAGCTCGGCCGGCGCCGATGTCGATCTTGCTCATCTCCTCCATGAGGGCCCAGTCGTCGCCGCCGCCTCCGCCCCGGGGCCCGACGTCCCGCGCGGGGCCCATGCCCCCGCTCATCATCGGGACCTTGGCCGGGATGGGGGGCCCGCTGCCGTACCCCGGGCGGGCGAGGCCGGGGCTGGGGCTGCTACCGCCGTACGGCGGGCCGTAGTTCTCGTAATCGAACGTGCTCGCGCGCACGAGGGCCCGCGGCGGCGTGCTGTTACGCTGGTGAGGAGTTGCGGGGCCCAGCGGGCTGGATCCCGAAGAAATGGGCGCCGGTAGAGCTGATGCTCGGTGGGCTTTCTTCTGCAGACGGTTGCGGCCCGTGCTCGCGGGGGGTGGCGAAGGCGTGATTTCGGTGCTGGTGTGAACCGGGGGCATAATGGCCATAGACTGCGGACGAGCGGCTATGCGAAGAGGCCGTCGGCCGGAGGGTGGCATTGGTTGGGCGCCTGAAGGCACAGGACGCGATCGAGTCTCCGGGGCTGGCGCCGCCTTTTTCGGCTCCGGTTCCGGTGCCCAGGTATCCATGGGTAGATGATCCGATGGGTCGACCTCTCGCCCGTCTGGAGTCACTATTTTCCCGTCCGCATTGGTATACTCTGAGGACTTCGAGGTGTCTTTCGTTGACGCCACAGAAGGATTCAATGCGTCGTAGGAGTCAGGCCCAAAAGGTACACCTGATAATCTTCGAGCTTCGGTTGGGGGAGGTGCTGGACTGACCGACTTGCGCTTAATCGTGTGATTCGGCGTGGGGCTTGGAGACAATCCTCGAGGTTTTGAGCCTGGTGCTGGTCCTGAAGATGTTGGCCCTGAAGGCGTGTTGGGACCACTCGGATACCTACCAGGGGACCTGTCATAGGACCTTGAGCTGCTTGGGTGATGGCCATGGGGTGAATAGTGAGCAACATAGTTTGATGGGGATTCACTTTGCTGCCTGCCTCTGGGTGGTGTGTTCATAGGGAGTGGTTGGGTGTACCGTCTTTCCTGTCTCCTTTCCTGGTGAAATTGATCCGATATCTCACGCGCCAGAGTCGGGTCAACTCCCGGGACCAACGTGGGAGGAACTGAAGGCATGTCATAATCACTCGGGCCACGGATTTGATTATCTTCCAGCCCGGCCGGATGAGTCATGTAGCGGTTATACTGATTTGCATGCGGACGAGGGGCTAGGGTCAGCGCCTGAGAGTAATCTTCCGAAGTCATCGGCGGCGGCGAAGTACTATAGGTATTTGTCTCGTAGTGCTGCTGGGTTTGCAAAGGGGCAGTAGGGCTATAGTGTGCAGGTGGCGCGCTACCACGTCCACTTAAATTCAATGGTGCTGGACTTGATATTTGGTCGTACTCGAAATCGTCATACTGCGATTGTGATGCTCGAGAGCCATTGACCTGTGGTCTTGCATTTGGCGGCGTCCAAGTTTCCGGGACATCCTCTACTGTCGGCTGCATCGATCGATGGTGCGAGTCGTATGTTGAATCATACGAATGATGCCGCGGAGGTGAAGCATGGTTGGAATCAATTTCATGGTACTGTCCTGGATTTTGCACTTCAGGTGCCGATTCGTACGGACGATAGATAGGTCGGCCTGGATAAGATGATGGGGATGAAATCGAGTGCCGATGAGCTTCGTTGCGGAGAACGTCGTGTCTCATGGGTGGTGTAGCTTTGTGTTGAGGTGTGTCATAAGCACCGCGAGGCACTAGCTCATGCGAGTTTCCACTGCTGTGCCGAATTCTGTGAACTGGGGGAGGTGGAGGTTGATCGTCGTCCTCGAGCGGTTGCCTGTAGTTGCGAGCCGATGGCGAAGGCGACTCATAAGGTGACTGGCCATGACTATAAGGCGTCCTTGGATCTAGCTCGTACGTCCGAGAGTACGCAGGGTCTGGGTTGCGAAGTGGTTCATTTTCGTAAGGGGGAAACTTGTAGTTCCCATCCAAGGGTCGACGTGGCGAAGGATCCGCTCGTGCCGGTGGTGTCGGGTACTGAGCTCCATTAGATGCGGGTGAGTACTGATCAGGCTGATTGATGTGTCTGTTAGAAGGTGAAGTGCCATACTCAGCGGCTTGTAACGGTGGCTGGTTTGGAATGAATGAAGCTGGGGGGATTGGCTGGGCTCTTGGCGGCGTGTGGACATGCTCGGCCACTGGCGGCGAAGGTGCCTGGCCAGTAACAGGATCAGATGGTAATGGACGGCGCTTCACCGGCGTCCTCTGAGCTGCGGCGGTGACGAGCAAGTCGGGGCTTGAGGCGACGGGCCTTGGCTTCGCTGCTTGCCTCTCCGGCTTGGGTCGACAATCGTAATATGTGATCTCAATCCTGATCTCGCCAGCGTATTTCCCTCTGCAAGTCAGATTATGCCACTGATCACTTTGACCTCCGCCCTGAACGATGATATCGCGCAAGTCGATCCAGGTCTCGCCTATCAGATCGGTTTTCTTGTCGTCGTTAAACACTGATAGCTTTAGTTGATAGTAATCGGGCGAGTCATGGACAGGAAATCGAAGCTCTTGGTCCCTGCATTGACGAGGCAGCAGTCAGTACAACGATTCCACCTGAACGGCTTTTCTTGTGGTTTTTCTTCTTCTTCTTTTTCTCTTTTCTTTTCTCTTATACAGCAGAACATACCATTTTGGAGTTTGGCCACCTCGGATGTCGGTGGTGGTCTTCTTTGCTTCCTTCCCCAGCCGAGCCGCGCAGTATGGATCCTGCTTTCCGATGGTTTTTCTGTTGGGCAGGTTCTTGGCTCGGTCAACAATGAGAACGAGAGTGCCAATATCGGGGCCGTCAATGCTCATATCAGAGAAGATGCCCGCCGTGTGCAACCCATTCAATGGGTTGGATGTCTTCGTTTTAAGAGCCATCTTGGTGAGATCTCATGGAAGATTGATGCCCAATTCAAAAATCCCGGCCCAGTCCAGTCGATCTATAGGACGGGAAGGCGAAGTAAAAGCTGTGGAGGTGTTTCGTGGAGCTTGTGAATGTACCAACCGAGACCCAGGGCTCTGTTGATTAACATAGAACTATGCGAAGTACTAGGTCGTTAAGACAGGCGGGTGACAGAAACGAAAGACAACTGGTGCTGGGAACGATTGCACTCCGGGCCGATCAACGAGAGAATGCCAGCAGGAACCCAAGGCTTGGTATGAATTGGACAAGTCCCGCGGAAGCAGGAGAGTGCAGAAGAAGTGGTGATGACTTGCAGTAATGCAGCTGGAGAGGAATGCCCATAGCTAAGAGGCCCAGCCAATTGAGGCGGCCGGCGGACACAAAATAGTGGCTGGTGACGAAAACAAGAGGTTGGGGCTGTGGTTGGCTGCGTGCTCGAGGGCTAAAAGCAGCAGTAGCCAGGGGTAGCAGAGCTAGACCCCGAATATGCCAAGTGCGGTACCTCCAGTACTAGGGCAAGTCCACTGCAGGGGCTTTGTTTAGTGGGCACGCGGCCAATCGGCGCCCTAAATCGAGGCGCACCGAGGATAGGTTTCGTCCCGATTCCCATTTGGCGCGCATGTACATATGTACAGACGAGCTTGCACTCTGCCGTCATATCCATTTCCTTTCCTACCTACCCCCATGCGGCCATGCAGGAACCTGGGAGCCTCGACGGTTCATCTCGTTACATATCATGGCATGCTCGCCTGCTTTCCAGATCCGACATTTAAGTTCATCTTCCTCTGGCATCCGTCCTGTGTTCCGCCTTTTCCGTTTTCAGCTTTAATGGCCAGGCACGTACATCTGTAGAGGTTGAACGCGCAAGCTAACGAGGCAATGCACTATGCCGAGACATTCCAGATGACGTCGGCTCACATTCGAATACTGCCCATGCTATGTAACATCCGTATGCACATACCTTACGGAGGTAACTACAGACTGCGCGAATCTACAACCATGATCAGCGGTTACTCGGCGCTCTCAATAACCCAGCCATGTACAAAGTGATCAATAGGCGATTTCCTACGAAGTACCTGGCGTCGACTAACTCCTTAGCAAAATCGATCGGCTCATGTTTTCGCAATGAAACGGAGGAGAAAAAATCACGCCATCACAAAAACCTGGTTAAGTTCTGGATCTGGCTCAGTACAAGTAGTAGGCCTACCTACCTACCACGTACATAGGCTAGATACGGCACAAACGTCCGGGGTCCTCAATGCTGTAGCAGATCCCGGAGATTCGGATCTTTTCAGCTGCCACACTACTGTACGATTGAAGCCCATACGCGGTTAGGTGAAGCGTGCCCAGCATTGAACTAGGTTGGGTACCTTTAGGAGCCCTGTACCTAGCCCGCTCGGCTGCTCGGTCAAGCGTCGGAATATTTCCAGCTGCTTAGCTCTAGCCCCTCGACGATACATCGAAGCGCGTTTCGTGGCACAATGTGGCTTGGCGCTTCGATAAGCTGTCGATCAATCACCACCACCTGTTTATTATTAGCATCGTCCGCCTTCTTAGCACGTTCTCGAATACCTACAACCTGCCCGTTCAACTGGTAGGCTAACGAATATATGTGGAAGACAAACGGTCAAGCGCCTACATAGGTACCGATATGCTACAGTCGACTTCGTACCTGGTACAGCAGACGTATAGACAAAATATGCGAGAGCTGAAACCAAGGCGACATGGGCATGGTTAATAGACGCCAGCCAGGTACAAGCAGGAATGCGCGGTTGGCTCTTCAACACCAGATTTATTGGTCGGATCATTGCGTGAAACTTGACTTCATAATCAACCAGCACCAACTTTTCCTGCGACCTTACTATATCGGAACTTAAGTTTCGTGTTCTCATGAGATCAACACTGCTCCATTCGCATACCTCAATGTCAAGATTTCGCCTCCTTCAGGCCAGCTCGTGCACACCGCATTCGACCAGAGGTTAGAAACCTGAGCCAGTGTGCGGATATGATTAAATATCTTAGACGGCAAAATTATCCAGCGACAAGTAGTTGACTTGAGTGTTCGAGAAAAGCTTAAACGAGTCATCATATTAACCCAGCATGTGAATACTTCGCAGAGCGAACGTCAAGTGGGCATAAGACTACATTCCATTCATCATCTGTCTCTCACGACTTTCCATCTCATAACCGGCCATTCATATCCAGTCACAATTCCATCGCAGCAACGTCTAGAAGTCATTGTCAAGACGCTCTTGGGCACTCTGCTTGGCCTCGTCGGAAACGTTAGGGTTCTTGGTCGTCGCCTTCAGACCACCGGCGACGTTGCCCGGGTTCTTGTTGGTGTCATCGCCGGATTTAGGAACTATCCTATAAGTTAGACACGTCTTTATGAAGAGACAAGGGGTATCGAAATAACCAACCGTTACCGCCGTTGAACTCGTTCTCGAGGACCTGCTTTGAGTGCTGCTTAGCAGCATCGCTGGTGTTCGGGTTGTTCAGGTTGGCCTTGTGGCCGCCGGCAATCTGAGCGTCGGTAGGCATTGTGATGGATGATGGTTTGAAGGAGTTGGATAGAAAGTCTTGTCTGGATGTGCTAATGGGGTG
Source organism: Xylaria sp. JS573 (assembly GCA_000966885.1). Lineage (NCBI taxonomy): Eukaryota > Fungi > Ascomycota > Sordariomycetes > Xylariales > Xylariaceae > Xylaria > Xylaria sp. JS573. The sequence goes on along the minus strand of JWIU01000011.1, from coordinate 180,030 downwards.
GTTGGGTGTCGTTGGTGATAATGTCGAGTAATGGGAACCCTGATATGCCTGGAACTCGACATCTTTTTATATCTTTCCTCCATACATATCCCGATACCTAAATCTTTGACTTGATGATATGGAAGGGAGCCACTGACGCCAGCACTCCAACTGATCGCCGCTTCCGCTGCGGCATAACTGCATCAATGACGACAGTGACTTCGCTATCAAAGAAGTCATACTGTCACCACTCTGGACTATACCAATACTAGGACGATGTAGAGTCCTTGACCGCCGATTATCCAGCGGGAAGAACCTACAAAGCTGAATTCATGGGCCTCCCTTACTTCGAACAAACTCCCGTACCGTATTGGATACCCCGGTGCTTCAAATGCGTTGCCTGCATGGCATCAAAGGAGCCTACTAACAAGCGAAACATCTTCAGGCTGATATCAGCCCTTGCGGAGTTTTAACGAAACCTACATTTGACGGTAGGTAGCTACGCAACGTGGCCGGCCGGCGGTGAGATGGGATCCGATCTTCAGGGCAGCGGGTAGGTTGGTCTAGAGGACGGGAAGGCATACCGGAAGGTTGAAACGATTGGCTGAGAAAGTGACAAGGCACTTCCCGGGTCTGGGTTAGGTCTACCAGTGTTTCAGCCGTGCGGCTGGGAGCGCAGGTTGATCTTAAAAGGGTGAATCCATGACGACAATATCCGGTACTTGCTATGCCGTTTTCAATATTGCCAACTGCTCATGATGATTCTAGTGTATGAGGCAGGGCTTATATGTGAAGCGGGTATGTGAAGCAGGCAGGCCGGTTTCAGATTTCCTCCAAGTCTTCGGATATGCACGCCACAAGATCAATGAGACACCTAGTGAGGCTGTGGCTATGAGTGATAGCATTTTCAGGATTCTTTACTATGGTTACTGATTCACATCAAGCATGGTAACTGCTCGTTCCTGAAGAGTAACTAAGAAATGAAAATTAACAGTTGTGGATAGAGGTAGACGTAGGTACTCAATCAACTGTCTATCTATACCGGTTGCTGCACAAGTTTACCAAGTAGAGCGCAATGAAGACGAGAATATATTTGGTAGGTTGACATGATCTTCATTCATGTGATATCATGCGCTAATGTTGTCTCATAATTCATCTCACACTTAGAGATCGGTGTTGAATGGTAATATGCTAGGTAGTGAACCGTTTGCCCATATGCCAGCAAGGTAGGGGTGAGACTTCCTATACATGTGCCCGTATGTATGTGCAGGTGAAAACTCCACGCACAGATTAGATTGCCAAGCGCGAGAAACACGAACCAAGCAACCAAGCAGCAAAAGTTAAACCTCTACCTCGTAAGTAACGAGAAATTAAATCGTACTAGCTCAAAACGGCATTACATGGAGAAGAGCAGCCATGGTAGGTGCTGCGTGGCCCAGCTTGATCCTATCGATAGGCCGACTATCGTAATGACCATGATTCCATCGTCCGAACGTGGTGATGTAAAATTACAGCACGGACTCCCTACGATTTGAGAAGATCGGTGTGGAAATGTTCTCTAATAATCCATACAGTATTGCAGGGTAAACCCAAAGTTCAAGAATGACGGTTCTCTGAAGTTCCATGTACTTGGTGTTTCGCGGTCTTGGTGATTGCCAAGCACGCTTTTCTCATGACTGAACTTGGGATAACTGAGAAAGGGTCCAACCATTTAGCACCCCACGGTCCACTCCCCTCGCTCTCTCCCATTTCAATGGCCAGCAGTACTTACAGGGAAATGCGGCATTTTGTAACTAGTAAGACACTACAATACTAGAGACCGATGACGAGTGAGAATTACTGACGTCAACATAGAGAAAAAGCAATACCTACGTGTGTTCATCTGAGCCTCAATTGATCCCCCCTGAATGTTTACATGATATGATAATGCATCTAATATCACGTGCTTTAAAGATAGAGATGGTAGATTTGAGGTTGTAGTAGAGATATGCGTATCAGACTGTCGATTGTAGGTCTATCGGGTTGATTGTTCAGTTAGCTACACTTCCCACGTATGTACTTGTAAGAGCAGGTCTTGTTAGCTACCTAGCTTAAGTAATCATAACCAGGTCCCAAGCCTGAAGGTGGCTTAACCAATAAAACACCAAGATGTGTTCCCTTTTAGCTTACCCACATTTTCCGCAGTCTGGCGCAGCATCCCCATTCCCTTCGCCGTTTCAGCGTACATGTAGTTCAGGCTAACGCGCATTCAATTTCATGAGCTCAAGCACCCTCGTAAACACCCTCGTAAAAAAGCATCCCCATAAACGCTAATCATTCAAAAAACAAGATGTCATCAGAAGAGCCTTCTCCGCAACCGCCGGCTTTCAACTACGTTGTCGGCTTCCTACTAGTCGGGCTGGCTTGGGGCTTCACGACGCCCTTTATCCGACGCGCCGCTAAGGATCATAACCCACCGGCGCACCCGATACTCGCGAGGGACGATGTGAAATCAAGCTGGGTCAAAAGCAAGCTCTACGGCGCATTCTTCGCTGTTGTTGATCTCCTCCGAAACCCGAGATACGCTATTCCACTATTAATCAACCTTACTGGAAGCGTGTGGTTCTTCCTGCTGATCGGCCAAGCAGGCATGTTGTCCCAACTATGGTAGATCTCTCGGAACCAGACGTCACTGACCATGGCTACAGAGTTGAGCTTGACTGTTCCCATCGTGAATACCTTGGCATTCCTCTTTACGGTGCTAGGCGACTGGTGGGTTGACAAGAAGGTCATAAGCCGAGGTAAGTTGCCAATGATCCTAATTGGTTAGGGGCTACGCTCATCGTGTATCCAGATACATGGATAGGAATGGTCTTGTCGATTGGGGGCATTGCACTATGTGTTCAGAGTAAATCAGGCTGAGAAATCATCAAATGGGGGCGGTTTGGGCCCTACATAACCCCGTTGTGAGGAGTGTAGAACAGGTAGCTCCTGTAAAGCTGCTGCCTGTGCTTCGTATCTCCCTTTCAAAGCCCGAGACTGTTCAAGGCAGAGATTGATTGGCTAGTCTGTCAGTACAGTTGTATCTATTTCAGGAATAGGAGCAGAGGAGCAGCCTGCCTGCTCCTCAGTTCCAGGTCCAGTAATCTGTAATTAAAGGACAAAGCTGGGCACGGGGAATAGGTGACACAGGACTACGATGGATACGAGCTTCCTTTCAGTACGTGGGGGACCTACCTGCCCACTAAGTACATAATGTACTCGCCTACGTCCAACCAACCCGCTCTTTTGCTTTGTGTATATAACAGCTTCACCACCAACAAACGCTCCCACTAAGGTCTGACGTGGGTATTGCGTAGGCAGGCATGAAATGAGGCTCATAGGCATGCATATGTACCTAGCCGCAACCCTCATCGGACACCTCAAGCTAGTTGCTTGCAGTTTTCTCACGAAGGGCTCGAGGGACTGTTCTTTGATTCTTTGTGTCTCTGGTGGTGAGCGATAAAGGGGTTCTACCTTTTATTAAGTTCCGGTGTTAGGCGTAGGTGGGGGTTCCAAGAGTCGCTTTCACGCTGCACTGCCCACTTATAGGGCCGCGTGTTTTTGACCGAAGCTGCGAGAGTGCCTCAGACTGCCCCTTTCTATTTCGATTGACTAGGCACGAGGACTCTCACTGGAGACTGATCGACGCATTCAGATTGCACTTGATCTAATCGCGCTTGGCGCTTCTGCTACTCCAATGACAAAAGGTCTATACCGCCCGATCGTCCAGGAACCGCAGGGATGTTGACTGGCATTCTCCATAGGAACCGCAACTCGTATGAACACATAAGGCCCACCCGCTTCTTTTCGAGCAGTAATCGACAGGAGTCTACCTGAATAAACCGGGAATATTATCCTCACAAATAGGGCAACCGTGCTGGGGTGTCCAAATTTGGAATCTTGACATTTAAGGACGCAGGTCCTCCTTCCATTGGGTATCAGGTATCCCTCTCTGCCTCCCCTGCCCTACCGTCTGTTCGCTCGGCCTATCCACCCACGGAGCACCGAACGAAGCCGTCCCGCCGCCGCCCGCTCACCTACGTAGTCCCTCCGTAGGTACTCCGGACATCGCCATCATGCACGTCTCCCACATCTTCGCGGCTGTTGTCGCCTGTGCCGCATCGTCATCTGCCATGACGATGCACGTCGCCGCGTCAAGCTACGTGTGGAGCGTGACGGGGTGGGCTCCTCACTGTGACGGGCCAAACTGCACATACGGTTAGCCTTGTGTGATTCTCGTGTGCCTGTTTCAACTCGCTAACCTGACCATGCTAGACTTCGGCATAAGTGGCAATGCAAACGCCTCCAATTATCCACCGGCCATTGCATTTGACGTTCAGTGCAAGGGAGTGCCTGAGAGCGCCGGTTACACCCACTGCAAGGAACCTGATGCGAAAGACAATCCTCCATACCAGCTTGACGCACGAATAGTTCCGCGTGATGAGGTGGGCAACCAGACGGCCGTTCCACCGCAACTGGAAGTGAGTCTCGCGTATCAGAATCATAACTACACCGGGTCGGCCGTGGCGGCGTCGGACAAGTTCACGATCACGCCCGACACCGTCACGACCGGATAAGGCCCGGAAGTAGGGAGTTGGGGGCACGTGGAAGGGGGATGCAACTTCTGAGCCCTATGAGTCGGGTATTCCCACAGATGAGGGGGAGTCTTCGTCCCATTTATGCTAGGGCCGCGCCGCCCGCGGTTGGCAGTGCAGTTAATTCTGAACGGACTTGGGCATGGAGTCACGTCTTATGCAAAGGGAGCTGACCATCACATTGCCACGTTGTTTGATTAAACGAGTAGCGAAGTACGGCTGGTCATAAGAAGTCGCGCAGCTGAGCCTTGGAGAGTTATGACAGCTAGGAACGGAAAATAGTAATGTGTAATTAGACGGTCTAGCTAGTATCACGAAATGCGACTCTGCTGCACTGCCAAGTTGTGGACTTGCGTCACTCGGTCCCTAACCCCTTGGCAATATCGAGTGATCGCGAACACCAAGATATACCGATGCATCGTCCCGACTCTTTGCCTTGGTTTGTAGCTGAAATCTCGCTGGGGATGCGTAACCTACCTGGAACCGTTTACTCCAGGGGTAGCGCTGTGTACTTATATCACAATGGATGAGGCTTGCAACTAGTGACATAAGTTAGAAGAGGATGAGGCTAAATGCATTATATGCTTAGAACCCATTTCGTGAAATCGATGCCCTGAAACAGTCGGAAGTCCTATCCCTCATCATGTATAGAGGTCCTACGTGTAGACACCTAGGTACTTAAAGTGCAAAGGGGTGCTGAAGTCGGCGTCAATAGACCTGATAGAAGCGCATACACACTGCACAACAATTGCAAAGCATTATCAACTTTACAAATGAGTAGAAATTCCAATTTGAATTGAACGAAACATTGAGAAGCATAACCGAAGAGCGTAAGTAAACAATGATATTTGTATATAGTCTATTGATATAAAATCGATTTCATTTGGCTAATTACGGTGGCTGTCATTCCTGTGGTTATTCGTAGCTGTGTGCGTTTCTATTGACGCGGACCTCCCTGAGCACTTAGCCACGTTATGTGCGTTGTGCCTTACGCAAGAAGTGTGGCTGGTGCACCTGGAGGAATCTTGGCGGCGATTGATTACGTCGTGTCGCACCTGCAGCGCCCAAAACATGTACAGTCCCCCTCCCCCGCTGTCTTTTCTAACACATAGTATTGGCTGAGACAGCTGCTACATCACAACTGGGCAACAAGGCAAGGCGTATCTCTACGTGTATTTCTTTTCAAGCAACTCTCAAATTTCTGTTGTTGGCTAGCCGAGTTGATCAGGTCATCACATCGAGCTCATTGACAGCCGTCACGGCATCAACTAGAAAACCCTCAGGTCAGCTTCAGAGACATCTCGATCCATCGCCAGATCGTTCGGTCCAACCAAGCGCCGCTATCTGGCACCTACGTTGCAGATCTTCCAGCCATGAACGTGATAAAGCTTCAGAAGTAAAACCCCCGCGGTATTTAACACACCTATTGATACGTGATCCCTGACAAGTTGCGATCAGGAAATACCCCCAATTCGAGCAGAGCGACATCTTCGGGCTCACCGATGCCTTCCGCAGACTCGACGTTGACGACAAAGGCTACCTAGACGAGGCTACCGCCCTGAAGGCTACGCAGCAGAGCGAGCGACAGCCTTACGATGTCGTAAGACAGGCTTTGAAGGAAGTCGAGCTCGACTCTTCGAGGAGAGTCGAGTTAGAAGATTACGTTGGTGTATGTCTCGTCACGCAAGGTTACACTGGCGGGGCGGCGGTTCTGATGCTAATGGGCACTTCTAGCTGATCGCAAAACTACGTGAATCGTCCCCAGCGCAGAAGCGCATGAATACTGGTGGCGCCGCGCCATCTTCACCCGCAAGCGTCGTATCCCAGAGAACAGGTCCAGGACATTCTTCCAAAGGCAGTGTTGGCAGGATCCAGGTCCAAGGGTCCAATGCCAACATCACTCATACCATCAATGAAGATGAACGGACTGAGTTCACCCGCCACATCAATGCCGTCTTGGCTGGCGACCCTGACATAGGTAGCCGGCTACCGTTCCCGACCGACACCTTCGAGATGTTCGACGAGTGCAAGGATGGCCTTGTGCTTGCTAAGCTCATCAATGACAGCGTGCCTGATACCATCGATGAGCGTGTGTTGAACGTCCCTGGCAAAAAGATAAAGAAGTTGAATGCTTTCCAAATGACGGAGAACAACAACATCGTCATCGAGTCGGCAAAAGGTATCGGCTGTTCTGTCGTCAACATTGGCAGTGGGGACATCAAGGAGGTCCGCGAGCATCTTATTCTGGGCCTGATCTGGCAGATCATTCGAAGGGGTCTTTTGGGCAAGATCGACATCAAATTGCACCCCGAACTCTACCGGCTCCTCGAAGAAGATGAGACTCTAGAACAATTCCTGCGTTTGCCCCCAGAGCAGATCCTCCTGAGATGGTTCAACTATCACCTCAAGGCTGCCAACTGGCAGCGTAGGGTCAACAATTTCTCTGGCGATGTGAAGGATGGAGAGAACTACGCAGTTCTCCTAGCACAGATTGGGCGAGACTACGGCTGCACCCGCGCACCGCTACAGACCCGCGATCTGCTACAACGAGCAGAAGAAATCTTGCAGGATGCCGAAAAGCTTGACTGCCGAAAGTTTCTCACGCCTACCTCGTTGGTGGCCGGGAACCCGAAACTCAACCTTGCCTTCGTGGCTAACCTGTTCAACAACCACCCCGCCTTGGATCCCATCACCGAGGAGGAAAAGCAAGAGGTGGACGACTTTGATGCCGAAGGCGAACGCGAGGCTAGAGTGTTCACACTGTGGCTGAACAGTCTCGACGTGCAGCCGCCGGTTAGCTCGTTCTTCGACGATCTTCGCGACGGTATGGTTCTTATGCAGGCTTTTGACAAAGTTATCAAGGGCTCGGTAAACTGGAGACACGTGAACAAGAAGCCTGCCAACGGCAACGAGATGCTGAGATTCAAGGCTGTGGAGAACACCAATTATACTGTCGAACTGGGCAAACAGCACGGGTTTTCTCTCGTTGGCATCCAAGGTGCAGACATTACTGACGGAAACAAGATGCTAACGCTGGGTCTGGTTTGGCAACTGATGCGAAAGGATATAACGCTGACATTGGCAAGCCTGGCCCAACGTCTTGGTAAGCGGGAGATCACCGATTCCGAGATGGTCAAATGGGCAAATGAAATGTCCCGAAAGGGTGGCCGGAACTCTTCGGTTCGGTCTTTCAAGGATCCCGCAATCGGCAATGGTATCTTCTTCCTGGACGTGCTTAACGGCATGAAGAGCAGTTATGTCGACTACGACCTCGTCACCACTGGAAGGACCGAGGAGGAGGCGTACATGAACGCCAAGCTCAGCATCAGCATCGCCAGAAAGCTGGGTGCAACAATCTGGCTGGTACCCGAAGATATTTGCCAGGTCCGGTCCAGGCTGGTCACCACATTCATTGGTAAGGAAGCTCTCTAATCGGATTTGCCAAGAACTACCAACTAACTACGGGCTCTAGGTTCATTGATGGCGACTTATGAGACGATGCAGTAAATCGGTTCTTCTCTTGCCATACGTCGGGAAAAGGGATGGTTTGGGTGACTGGAGATGCCAAGGGCCAGTGACGATGTTGTGTGTTGAACTTGCCAAAATTGTTCATTATTAGCCTTGATCAGATTTCTAAAAACGTTGTCTCCAAGCAACAGAAAATATATCCGTCTACCAAGAGGAGTGAAGCCAACATGTCGTAGAGTATGATTCGTATTATCCCAGTAAGTAGGCAGTCAATGCCTGGGCAGGTAGGTACAGGTAGTACTGGTAGGTAGGTAGTTCATGGTTGTTTAGGCAATGGATGTCGTTTCGGTTATGATGGATGCAGTGGCAAGTTCGCCGGACCCCAAAGCTTATACGCGTATACTATGCGGTGCAACGGTGCCCCACTATTCTGGGGCTAGGTACCTGGATGAGCTCGTCTGCAGATGGCGGGCATGACTCGGCCCCGGCAACCGACCGCTGACCATTCGGACTGCGCGGTCTCGAGAGGTTTGAACAGTACCGAAAACAACTCATACGCTAAACAGCGCCCGTACCGTCGGAAGAGCACGTGGTCAGCTAACGGACTGTCTCTTTACCGGCTTTCCGGAACATAGCTCGATTGAGAACCTCAGTATCCCTCACGATCCAGTATCAACAGTGGTACCCAGTTTTCTATAACCATATGCCAACCGGATCATAAGGAAGTTATGCTGCTTAGCGCGGCGCCTGCATGTGAGGGTTTTGCTCCGGTGCGTCATTGGAGCCGGAGGATGGCGAACACACGTGTTGAAGTCCTATGCATAGTCTCGATTCGGCTGTCTACCGAGAAGCAATTTCTAACCATTTAAGTAGTGCAACGCCTGGTCCTTGAGTTCCCTCGCGTATTGCTACCACTAGTCATAAGTTGATGAGGCGCTCAGCCGTTGGGGCATAGCTGTCACCAAATATGTCTACCGAAAACACCCAAACGCCAGCGCTAAAGGATCATGAAGCCCAGCGTCCTGGTGCTATGGCCGAAGCTTTGAAATCTGCAAGGCGTAACCTAGATACGCCTTCGGAAAGCAGCAGTGAGGACTACGATGCCAAGGAGAGACCACCGGTATCAGTTTTACTACGATGGAAATCGAAACCGGACTCCTACGATGACTCGGGAATTCCCACACCCGATATCGTACCTCTAGACTCGCCGAAGCTAGGCGAGGCATCGAATAATGGGTCGGCTGAGCTCTCTTCTGCAGCCAAGGGGAAGAAGACGTATGCTGTGGCTTCTGACGATACAGAGCTGCGTGAGATATTGAGGAAGGGGTTGGAGATGGTATGGACCACTGCAGAGCGACAGACACGTACTCGTGAAACGCTGATACTCTTATAGGAGAAAGGAGACAAGGTGCCAGTTCGAAGAGAGAAACTTAGGGATATGGTCTTCACAAGGCAATTCTCCGCATTTGACCGGCAAAACCAAGACGCGGCAAATAGCCCGTTTCACGGATTCTATGTTCTTTTCTGGATCTCCGTTTCCATTCTCATCGTCAAGATGGGTGCCGAGAATTGGAACAAGACCGGAAACCTGCTCGGAACGAATGAGATCATGAAGACTATGTTTAGGAGAGACGGTATGCTCTATTCTCGTCTCGGGCCAGAGCCCTCATCCACATAGTTGGTAAAATCAGAGCTGACCTAAAGGCAGTCATTGTTCTCTTGTTATCCGACGGGATCATGTGCGGTATTACCGGAGTAAGCTGGGCAATTCAGCGGCTAGTCCTCCTAGGCTACCTTGACTGGCAAAGAACAGGGTGGATAATCCAGAACGTAAGCTCCACCTACATGTTCATGAAGACACATTTAGGCTCATACTTTTCTTCGTAGATTTGGCAGACCTTGTTCATTGCAAGTGTGGTTGGCCTGACGCTTGTCAGAGACTGGCCATGGACACGTACGTACATCTTTAAGTCCTTTCCCCTTTTCCACCACCATTTTTCTGGAGTTGCTATATCCATTTGAAAGTGCCTTCGCGGCTTATAAGACTTTTGGGGGCTTAATTTCAGAATGGCATTTCAAATATTATAAGTGTGAGATGTGCTGATACTGGCAGAGAAAGACACCGTCTTCTTCGTTCTTCACGGGATCGTGATGCTCATGAAACAACATTCATATGCTTTCTACAACGGCCATCTCTCCTCTGCATACAAGAAACGAAGGAACTTGCTTGCCAGGTTGAAGCAGCTGGAAAATACGTCACCAGTTACTTCCCCATCGTCAACAAGCCCACAGGCGTCTACTCTTTCTACGTCGCATCTCATGCGCCGGCCATCAGCGAGCGAATATCACGAGAGGCGGCGTTCATTGTCCAAGTCCAGATCCAATGAGAGGTCTGATATTGAGAACATCTCTCACGCTATTGAAGTGGGAGACCCGCTCGACTTGGACCAACTCCTCATATTTGAGAAATTGATCAAGTGGGAAACCGACGCATTCACAGACGAACTCAGAGGCAAAGCAACCGACCCCGCGCATTTCTACCCGAACAACCTTTCATTTTCGAATCACTACGAGTACATCGTATTGCCCACGGTTGTATACGAGCTAGAGTACCCTAGGTCTGATAGCATCAACTGGGCGTATGTGGCTGAGAAAGCCTGTGCGCTTTTCGGGGTCATATTCGTAATGATAATGGTCTCAGAAGCGTTCATCTACCCCGTCGTGATGAGGACTGTCATGATGAAGGAATTAGGCTGGACGACGGCGCAGAGGTTCAAAGAGTTCCCGTGGCTACTAAGTGACCTCATCTTTCCTTTTATGATGGAATACCTGGTAAGCAGGCTCGAACGTGTCGGGTGACGCGATGAGTACCTTTCTGCTAACCTCGCTAAAAGATGGCATGGTACCTCATCTGGGAGACGGTCCTCAACATCCTTGCGGAGCTAACCTACTTCGCGGACCGAAGCTTCTACGACGCATGGTGGAATAGCGGTAGGTGGTGTTTTTCTCACTTTAACCCTCATATCTTGGCTGGCTACCTGGCTGTTGCGGGCGTACCGAACGCTAACGAAGTCGCAATGGAACAGTTTCGTGGGACCAGTTCGCGCGCGATTGGAACAGGCCCGTCCACAACTTCCTGCTACGCCACGTCTACCACAGCTCGATCTCGTCCATGCGGGTCAACAAGCACACGGCCACCCTGATCACCTTCTTCCTGTCGGCCTGCGTCCACGAGCTGGTCATGTGGTGCATATTCAAGAAACTTCGAGGTTACCTGCTCATCCTCCAGATGTTTCAGCTTCCGCTGGTGAAGATGAGCCGAACGAAGTGGCTTCGCAACCAGAAGACACTAGGCAACATTGTACGTACTCCAACCCCCCCTTTTTTTTCCCTCATCCCGGCCAACTCCGGAAACAACGACGCTGATTCTATTTTCTCGCTCTATATCTAGATGTTCTGGATTGGCATATTTACAGGGCCAAGTCTGTTGTGTAGCTTGTATTTGATTCTTTGATGGACTTGAGGTCGTAACAGCACGGCGATACACTTGGCGTCGAGGAAAGGAAGAAGTTAGAAGGCATCCCAATGAACGTCTTTGGTGACTGTATTGACCGCTAGGCCGGGGTCATTCTACCGAGCAGCTGCGTTTACTTTCGTGTAGAGTTAGAATAGGCGTGTATCACTAAATCTTCCCTCCTGAGGTTCTTTGCCAAGCTACCTTACCTATTATATTAAAGATGACTATGGCTCCTTCAACTTAGGAATACAGCTTGTGTAAGACTTCTCGCTTACTTCCTTGTGTATGACGTTTATGAGGTGATACATTCTGAAATAGATCTTTTGTGACAGTCCGCTTGTTATGAGGGAGCTAGCTCCTGCGTACTTAAGACTAAGGTTCACTTCTGTTTGGTCAGTTTGCAAAATAGCCAAACAACCTGGCAAGGTGCTGTATATAGGTACTGTAGATATACCAATGTTTCGGGTGTATTACCATGCATCCATTGGTACAGATATTACACATGATTGTTTGTACGGTGACCGTTAGGCTAGCCATTTAGTCGGGTGATCGACAATGCAGGAGAACAATGTGCCTGGATGTCCCCAATCACGAAGAGGTGGTCAGGTGGCCATCTTCACATGTTGCATGGAGTCATTGGAGTTAGGAGGTTAGGTACGTAGGTAGGTGCATGTATCTCCCCCCATGCTACCTACCCGTACAGATCTGTACTCCATATTAAGTACATTAGGTACCTAATGCCTAATAGGTAATCTGTACCTAGCTGTATCAACCGTCTACGTCAAGTTTACCTGCATTGTGTGTTTATACGGAAAAGAAATCAATTCTTATATAAACACAATGGCTGATAAAAGTTGAAAAGACTTGTGGGATTTAACAAGTACATATTATATGCCTGCATTGTATACTCAGATACCTCCGTACAATACCTAGATGGCAGGATGGATGCTGCTGCTGACTCAGGGGTCACACTGGACGGAAGGTGCCTGCCCTTGAACGAGTGAAAAAGGTGGAATGGCGTCATAGCGTTGCAGCTGGCCGCAGCGTGTCCTTTGTTGGTTCTGCCGAAGATCCACCGTCCGCCTTTTTGAAACAAATTTTACGGGTTCGGCCAACCACTGTTAAAACTTGCCCACGAACTACTACAGCTACTGCATACCTCGCCCATTTCTGGCGAACCTAATTCAACCTCGTCAATTCCTCATCCGCAGCAAACCTCTGCGTAATCAATTCTCGGCCTTGCATCATCAGGGCTGGCCTCTTCACTCACCCGTCACCCCGTCATCACCCCCTCCTGACTTCTGTTGTCTTGACACATCTACTTACTGGCGTGCTTACTGCGCTCACCATCCTGTCAACATGTCCCGAGGCGGTACTACCCTCTACGTGACTGGCTTCAGCCACGGCACGCGTGCCCGCGACCTCGCATACGAATTCGAACGGTATGTCTCTTATCCTCGTCGGTGAAATCGATCGACCGTCCTCCGCATGCGGTGTCCGATGTCACCTGCCTTCTCTCCTCGCCCTCGCCCTCGCCCTCACCCCGACGTCGCTTCGTCGTTCTCGGCTGAGTCGAGTCCTCGATCCGTCTCCTTATTTAACGCCCCCCACCTCCCTCGCCCTCCGCATCCATCTCAGCATACCCTCTCCTTCGATCGAGCGGTCGGACGGCATTGTCAATTGAATCCTGCCACGTCGCCTGCCAGCCGTGGCCGCCATTCGGTCCTTCACGCAATCGATGCGGATCTATTGGGAAAGTGATCAATTTTAGCGGGAATACTGACAAATCATCTGTGTAGCTATGGTCGCCTAGTCCGCTGCGACATTCCCGCTCCTCGTTCTGCGAGCAGTCGGTTGTAAGTAAACATCTGCTTGCTGTCGTTAACTTTATGTGGGCTGACGCGTAGTCTAGGTTCGCCTTTGTGGAGTACGAGGACCGCCGTGATGCTGACGACGCGTACTATGAGATGCATAACAAGCGTATCGGTCGCGACGACATCCTGAAGATTGAGGTATGAATCATCCTGTACATCAGCGATAACTGCCCGTTGTTTCTCGCCATCTAACAAGCTACTAGTGGGCTCGTACTCCTCCCTCGGCTTCGTGGCGCTTTGACTCTGGCCGAGACCGTGACCGACGAGACGCGGGCCGTGGTGGTCGATCACCGCGTCGTGGACGGTCTCCCTCTCCTCGCCGTGGTACCCGAGACTACTCTCCTAGAAAGGATGACCGCCGTGAGCGTGAGCGAGACCGGGATTATGACCGCGAGCGGGACCGGGATTACGACCGTGAACGTCGTGACACCCGCGACCGTTCGCGCAGCCCGGATCCTCGGTATACATCCCCAACCAAGGAGACAGCCAGCATCAAGGAGGAACTCACACCCTGAATCAACAGTGATCGAGACCGCGACGACCGTGACGACCGTGACCGCCGTGACAATGGAACGAATGGTGACGACCGGAAAGGTGAGCGGCTATTCCTCAATATACTCTCGAGTCGGACTCCTTTTCTAACTTTCGCAGTAGTTGCCGACAGCCCTCCTCCTCAGCACGATGACTTAGATGTCGCGGAGTGATAAGTATATCTGGCCACCTTAATACCTGGCAAATGGCTTGCATCTGGGCGTCAAGAGTTTTCTTTCTTCTTTCACATGAGACATCTGGTTTTATATTTTTGTGCTGGGCTGCCACTCATCTTCTAGTCTCGATTCCAGCGACCGACGGACATACGAACGTAAACCTGTTACAGATGGAGAATATGAAGCCGGAGAAGACGCTAGTAGAGTAGTCAAGATTGCTAGGATTTCCTATTCCTGCTTGCGGTGGATTTGCTTTTTCCTTTACTTAGGAGTCAGTACCCCTTCGTAGTGAGAATGCACGTATTCCATAATTCCTAGGCTGGTCCATATGAATGATATTGTTCCTAGAGCCTCGTGACTGGCTGAATGCATAGACTGAGGTTAGCTTGTTAACACTGATCCAAAGTATGAAGGTCAGCCAAGTCTTTGTTGAGCGTACAGGACGATAAGGGGCTAATAGTAGGTAGGTAGTAGGTAGGTATCTTAAGGTATGAGTAGGTTAAGTGGTTGTCTTATGCTTAAACACCAAGCTGTGAGATCTTTAACGCCTCTTATTAGAGATAAACTATGTTCCTACCTAGCTCAGTCTCTAAATAATGGTGGAAGCTAGTAGGCTTCCGGCAACAGACGATCCGGCGTGACCCGGCAAAGCCCCGATCAAAGCCGATGAGAGTGGGCATGTTGGATTACTCCGCAGAGGAGTTCACGGTCGGGAGGCGCCAGCCAACCAGATCACCAGGAATTGGATGAATGTGAGCAGCTGAGGGAGGAGATCCCATCCGAATCTCAGAGCTCAGGCGGCTGTGGCTCTGACGGTACCGAATCCCCCTTCATGTTTGGTCACGTCATCGCAGTACAAGGGTCTGACTCTCAGGTGTGTCTGTAACTTGGCCGCCTGGTCGATAGTACAGGATAACTGTGTGATCATTTATCAAAGTCATTGACCTCTTCTGTTCGTCTTCTATCCTCATGCTAGATATCTACCCTTAGTTAAGCGAAATCCCCGTATGCTACCTTAACATTCAGCTTGAGGTATATTGAGGCTACGAGGACCACCCCAGTACCACGAGCCCTAGTTCGGGTTATATATACTTTTATACCCCTGGGACTGATCTGAACTGTCTGCACTGTACCGAGAATTGAGAGATTCGGCCAACCTTGTTCACCATTGTATCTAAAACCTGCGAGCGTGTAGGTTACGAGAGAGACAGGAAGAGAGAGAGGGAAGATGAATTAGTCAAAAAATCCAATACCTGATGACAGTTGGCACAAGACCAGCGGACAAAGAGTTGTCAGGGTACAACCAACCAACCTGGTGGAAGTGATTGCAGGTGAGCGAGGTAAGTGACCAGATTTTTTTAAGCTTTGGCGCCGCGCCGACTGGCCGACTTCACTTGACCCGACCCTACCATTTCCTCGTGCGCCAAACTTGTCTCGAACCTTTCTCTCTGTCCCTACGCTCTCCTGGTGACTCATTGTATACGCTCGTTTTCCTCTCGCAGCGCTGAACTTCATTCTATTGGATTAAGTGATTTCGAGGTCTTAGGGCCATGTTTTCAAAGTCTTGATCAATCCGGTGATCTGATCCAACCGATGCAGTACAACAACGGCCTGAAGCAAACCGCCTTGAGAAGACTCTGCGCAACCACCGCCGTCACCTATGTTTGCCCTCGATAAACAGCCCTGCACGCTCGACTATGTCGCCCGGATCGTCGAAATCCTCCCCATGAAGATTGCATCGTTGCGATAGTAGATCTCCAACATCCCTATAGCCCGAGCATACGCCTCTCGAATTCTTACATGCCTGCTCGTCAGCCACGCAGACGTCCCAGCCTACTCCAGCCCGCACGACGCCTACGTCGCCCACGCCTTTCCACCGCATCGCGAGCCACAATCCCTTTTCCTGCCACCGGAACCGCTGAGACTTCAAGATGGCGAATGTACGGTCTCCTTTGCTTTCCTAATAACCCGCGTCAGGGGGCGCGTGCGCGCGTGCGCGAAACGAAGCTGACTCGTGTGCTACAGGGTTCGGGAGAGGTCAAGGCGAAATATGCCAAAGTCCCCAAAGCCGCTCGGTTTGGAGAGTTTATCTCTCAGCCGGTGGTCGCTGCCTTCTGCGCCGGCGGTGTCGCCGGTGCCGTGTCTCGAACTGTCGTCTCCCCCCTCGAGCGCCTGAAAATCCTGTTCCAAGTACAAAGCGCCGGTCACAGCGAATATAAGATGTCGGTAGGCAAGGCACTTGCTAAGATGTGGAAGGAAGAGGGCTGGCGCGGTTTCATGGCCGGCAACGGTACCAACTGCATTCGCATAGTCCCTTATTCCGCGGTTCAGTTTGGAAGTTATAATCTCTACAAGCGGGTATGTTCTAAAAGGCCTTTTCGGGTTTCTCCAAGTTTGCGGCAAAACAATGGGCACTTGACTGACCATGTTTATAGCACTTCTTTGAGAAGTACCCAGGGGCCGGCCTGAGCCCCCTCGAGAGGCTTGTATGCGGCGGCATCGCAGGCATCACGTCGGTCTTCTTCACGTACCCACTCGACATTGTGCGGACTCGGCTTTCTATCCAGACAGCGTCGTTTGCTGCACTCAGTAACCAACCGAAAGACAAGCTGCCCGGCATGTGGACCACGATGGTCTCAATGTACAAGAAAGAGGGCGGCGTGCCAGCCTTATATCGAGGGATAATACCTACCGTTGCAGGAGTAGCTCCATATGTAAGTCTTCAACTCGCGAAAAAAACGCGTTTACACGACTAAAGCATGCTTACAACCTTTTCTTAGGTGGGATTGAACTTCATGACGTACGAATTCGTTCGTAAATATCTCACTCCCGAGGGGGAACAAAATCCCAATGCGGGCCGGAAGCTACTTGCGGGTGCCGTATCTGGCGCCGTTGCGCAGACTTGCACATATCCATTGTGAGTATCCTTCCTGCGATTTGATGAGTTACTACTAAACTGTTCACATAGCGATGTACTACGACGAAGGTTTCAGATCAACACCATGTCCGGCATGGGCTACCAATACAAGTCAATTGGAGACGCGGTTAGAGTTATAGTGAGCCAGGAAGGTCCGAGAGGCCTATACAAGGGTCTGATTCCCAACCTCTTGAAGGTTGCGCCCAGCATGGCCGCAAACTGGCTCAGCTTCGAGGTCACCCGAGACTTTTTGGTTGGGTTGAAGCCAGAACCGGTCACTTTATAGGCGTGAGGACGAAACACGGCCAGTGTTATTCTTGAATCTTTTAAGGCGATAGCCATACGCCTATATTAGATGTGCGCAGTCCATCTGCGTAAGGTCTCGACTGACGTGTGTTGGGCGGGTTTGCGCGACTGGTGCGTCGCCATACGCGGTGGTGCAAGGCAAAGACAGAGCCTGGGGCACATCATCATCACGTTACAGGGAGACAAATAGAGTCACATAGAATACAAACGGCAGGTCCTTAGCAAACATCGCTAGAGATTATAGGGCGTATACACTCCGAGGCATAGGGTTTAGGTGTAGGGTTGAAAAGGGAAGAAACGGCTTCGTGCTGATCCATTTGGAACCACCGCTACAAGACGGTGTTTTTGTATCTAGAGGCGTAAGGGGGAGCGATACGATAGATATGCCTGAGAACAATACCTACAGCTTGAAATAGTGAAACCGGCCGTTGTTCATCTCCATTTTGACTGGCCTGGCATTGCCCTCTACATACCTACCTACTATGTGTAAGGCGACATCAGTGATATTGCCCCAACAGGACCGGTCTGTCGGTATGTACCTAAAGTCTGGAGACAGTGCAAGGGGTGCCAGGTAAGCACGATGCACTGTACGGAAAATGCGCGCTCGCAGAAAGATACGAAGTACATGCATGCATGTACTATGTACTAAGTTACTCGGGACGATGGCAGGACGGGTCGCAGCCTTCAACCCTAACTGCCAGCTGCCACCGCCCACCCACACAATTCGCTGTGCCCCGAGTTTTCGAACATTTTTACGGCCCACCGAAAGATTTCGTACTCTCCCGTCCACTACTAACCAACAGCACCACATACTCCCCCATCGACTCTCGATCATCCTCAATCGCAAAGAGTCACCGTCAAGATGGGTATGTTCGTTATTTATTTGGAGTTTTCTATGCGAGTGGAGACTTGAGAGGCGGGCGATGCGTTGGCGATGCGCTTCTGCTCGTCTGCCTCTCAGGTCCTCTGCGAAAAGGGAACTATCCTACGGGATGTAGCCCGACAGAGCATATTTGAACAAAAAAGCTGACCATGGCTTTTTCTCTCTGAATAGGTATCGATCTCGACCGCCACCACGTGCGCAGCACCCACCGCAAGGCGCCCAAGAGCGACAATGTCTACCTGAAGCTCTTGGTGAAGCTCTACCGCTTCCTGGCCCGTAAGTGAATTAACTCCCAAGCTGGAAGACGAGGCGCAAGTCTCCTATACCGAGCGCGGTTGTGCTAATTGTATCCTTCCGTCTCACAGGCCGGACCGACTCCAACTTCAACAAGGTCGTCCTCCGCCGCCTGTTTATGTCCCGCATCAACCGACCCCCCGTCTCCCTCTCCCGTGTCAAGGGCCAGATCACCAAGGGTCAGGAGGACAAGACTGTCGTCGTCATTGGCACTGTCACCGATGACAACCGTCTGCTCGAGGTTCCCAAGGTCACCATTGCTGCCCTCCGATTTACCGCCACCGCCCGTGCTCGCATCATCGCCGCTGGTGGTGAGGCCTTGACTCTGGACCAGTTGGCTCTGCGTGCCCCCACTGGCAGCAACACCCTGCTGCTCCGCGGCCCCAAGAACGCCCGCGAGGCTGTCAAGCACTTCGGTTTTGGTCCCCACAAGCACAAGGTACGCGGACGAAGGCCCACTAGTGTATTTGTTAATAAACGGCATACTCACAAATTTTCTAGAAACCCTACGTCCAGTCCAAGGGTCGCAAGTTCGAGAGGGCCCGTGGCCGCAGACGGTCGCGTGGTTTCAAGGTGTAAGGGAAACTCGGCTTGGGGTTGGTCATGCGTCACGTTTCTTCCGATATACCACGAAAGCAATTTGCAACTGGAAGGGAAATGTGCTTCTTCACGAGTGGTTTCTGCATGGTTTGGCGTGGATCGGGGTTACAAAATCAGTTCATCATACAGAATAAGATGCGGTGCCACCTTTTCTGACACGCTAGATTATTTGCTGAATGCACTCTATGTGACCAACCGAATTGCTTTTTTTTTTCTCTTGCCTCGGATCAAATCCAGCGACTGCAAAGTGGCAGAATGGCAAGGTTATGACGAGCCAGATTGCCGATGGCACGATTTTGGCTTATGTAGAGATGACCTTGACCTTCACGGTGTATGAATGAATGGAGAGAAATGGGTAGAAATTTCTCGTGTAGATTGCTCTCCCAGAAGTTTCGGCTCTGAGAATGGAAGGGAAAGTTGTCACCTGATTCCGCGTTTGAGGCGTGAAACTAAGAACAACTATTTCGTCATAACCCTTTATGAAGATCTAATGAATTCAGCATCCCACCTTCACCATTCATATGTTTAGTCTATGAGATAGCCGACAATCTAATCCGCGACACTCCCAACTTGATCATTTCTAACTCGAATAAGAGTATGTGCGGGCGCTACTCACTGGCCTTGGTACGTTTCAATTAACCTTGCGAAGCAGTGATGGGTGTGGAGTAGGTAAAGGCTAACAGGAAGCAATTGGATCAGCGGCCTGCGCAAGTGCGCCAAATGCTCGAGGCCGATAACATGCCGGTAAACGATGCACCGGAGGATGAGGGCGACGGCGCGCCGCGACAGAGCTACAACTTCGCCCCCGGCTACCACGGCATCGTCTACCGCGCCGACGTGCCGGACTGGGGCGCGGGGCCGAGCAGACGGCAGCAGCAGCAGCAGCAGCACGGGCATGCTTCTACTGCTCATGATGATGCTGGCGATGCTGGCGGGGCTGGTGATGGTGGTGGCGATGGCGGCGATGGCGATGGCGACGTTGTCAGAGAGGGAGACGAAGACGCGTCCGCGTCGTCCAAGAGGCCTGTCGCCTATAAGATGCAGAGCATGAAGTGGGGCCTGGTCCCGTTCTGGACGAAGCGCAACCCGGACTACGGCTCCATGATGAAGACGATCAACTGCCGGGACGACTCGCTCGCGCAGGGCGGCGGCATGTGGAGCAGCATGAAGGCGCGCAAGCGCTGCGTCGTCGTCGCCCAGGGGTTCTACGAGTGGCTCAAGAAGAAGGAGGGGGGCGGGCGCGAGAAGATCCCGCACTTCGTCAAGCGCAGGGACGGCAGGCTCATGTGCTTCGCCGGGCTCTGGGACGTGGTACAGTACGAGAGTGAGTCTTACCATTCGAGAACCTATTTATTGATTGATGTATGCATGTTCGGACATTTGTCAGAGGACTTACTTACCCACCGCGCCACTAACTACAGACGACGACCACAAGCATTACACGTACACCATCATCACGACAGAATCGAACAAGCAGCTCAACTTCCTCCACGACCGGATGCCGGTGATCCTGGAGAACGGGTCGGAGGACCTGCGCGCGTGGCTCGACCCGGGGCGCCACGAGTGGTCGGACCGGCTGCAGGCCCTGCTGCGGCCCTTCGCCGGGGAGCTGGACGTCTACCCCGTCAGCAGAGACGTGGGCAAGGTGGGTAACAACTCGCCCTCGTTCATCATCCCCGTCGACAGCAAGGAGAATAAGTCCAACATCGCGAACTTCTTCGCCAAGGGCGCGGCGGCTAAGAAGACGGGGGCGAAGAAGGAGGAGGGGAAGGAGGAGAAGGTTAAAGGGGAGAAGCAAGAGCAGCAGCAGCAGCAGAAGCAGCCCGAAGTCGAGGTCAAGAAGGAAGAGGGCTTCGTCGCCGCCGACGACGAAAAGGACTCGACCGACGCAACCCGGGAAGGAAATAAGCCGACCGCCGGCGTCAAGAGAGAAGCTAACGAAGCTTACGAAGACGAGGAGGAACCTCTTAAGAAAAAGATGATCACGGCCACAGGATCAACGGCCGCATCATCATCACCAAAAAAAGCGCAATCGCCCCGGAAGGGAGGCGGGCCGAAGATCAGCGCCACGAGCAACGGGGCCAAGAGCCCGTCCAAGACGAAGCAGCATGCCGGTGGTACGCAGAAGATCACCAAGTTCTTCGCGAACAGCTCTTGATGCAGTGGGCGCGCTCGCGCTCAGGGGAAGGATTAGGGGAGTTGAAAGATGTCTGATGTTTGGTGTTTAGGTATGGCTTTATGGATCGAAGGTTTCTTGGCTTTGGATTTGGCTTTGGCTTGATGATATAGGGCAGATGGTAAAATAAGGGATTGCACATTTTGAATCCATGACGGCCAGCTTGAAGCTGTTCTGTTGCTGTATTATTTTCTTCGTTGTTGTCTGTCAATACACGACTGATAAAAAACGCAATTGACTACGGTAACGCAAAAGGTTAAAGCCACGGGTAAATGAGCGTGTTGAATGGTAGCTCTGTCGCCTTATTTACATGCACACCGACAACCAGTTAGGTTGCGTCCGTCTCTACTTGTCCCCTGTCTTCCACGAGCCCTCAGAATGGACCACTAGCCCACGCTTAGCAACTGTACACGGCGGGGCCGGGGACAGTGTAGGAGTTGAAGTTGGTGTAGATGTTGGCGGTGTCTGCGGCATTCATTCATCATGATCAGCATGTGTTCTAAAGCCTCATCTGAGGTGCGTTGCGCTTTACACCAGATCTGCGTGTCGGGGGGTGGGGAAAAGGGGAAAGGGGAGAATAGGGGCTCATCGCCATGACTCACAGCCTGGGTCGGTCGCCTTGAACGCGCCCGGGATCTTGGCCGTCGGGCTCGGCGACCCACCGGCGCCGCCCGAGACCCTGACCTGCCCGCAGCCGATGTAGAACTGCGGGACGCCGCCCGGGTTGTGGATGGCGAGCGACTGGATCCGCACGAGGTACTCGCCGTCGGGGATGCACTTGGGGATGGTGCCCGAGTATTGGTCTAGACGGTAGATAGGTTCCAGGAGTTAGTTTGTCATGTACGTCCACGGGGTAGGCGTCCTGGCTTACCCTTCATGGTCCAGCTGGCCTGGCCGCCGTTGAAAGTCGGGCCTGGGTATCCGAGTTAGCTTGTCACTTCACCGGCACGAGCGGGGAGCCCCTCATTCGGAGCCCCCCATTCTTGGGTACAGTACCCCAGTCGTAGAACTTGAACCAGTCGCCGCTGCCGTCGTAGTCGGCCACGTCTCCCGGGGCCTTCGACATGTACCTGGCGCTATGTCAGCTAACTAGTGTCTAAGCCTAACAGAGACGCAGATGACGCTCACAGCGAAACTGGGCCTTGGTGGTAGACGGCGGTGTCGAGGGTGAAAGTAAAGGGGTCACCGGCGTTCATCTCCAGGGTGCTGGTGTTGCCGCCCGTGGCGCCGCCGACGTTGCATCGGAGGTCAGGGGACGACAGGTCTATCAGCGCGCCCGCGTTAGTATTCAGTACCTATGAGGATCTTCAGCGGTCCCCCTTTTAGCCCTAGGGTCTACGCACCGGTGACGGGGGAGTTGTAGTTGTTGTTCCGGCGAACGAACTCGTACGGCGTGCCCTTCGCGGTGCCCTTCGACAGCGACTGGAAGATGTAGTGGGCCGAGACGCCCTGGGCGGCCAGGGCCGTGGCAGCGGCGACGGTGGTGACGAAGTTCCTCATTGTGACTCTGAAGCCGTTTATTGCGATGTTGCGACAAGGAGAACGAGAATACTCGGTAGTGATGTGAGGCAGAAGTACTACACGAGCTCCGACTCTGTTTTTCACTCTGAGCTTTGCCTCCTACCCACCAGGTGCTCCAAGCCGTCCTTAAGAACAAAGCGCGCGGCCTGCTTCGGCAGTTCGTAGCCCATCGCTGACGACCTGTGCGCGTACCCCGGATTCCGTATATGAAACGGCCCGGGGCCCCATTCATTCATTCATTGATGCGAGAGGAGAGCCACTCGCCTCGTGATTCAATCGTCCCAATAAAATAGGGGAGTTCTACAAGTGGCGCGGGGGCGGCTGAATGGTTGAGTCCCATAAGAGTGGTATTAGGCAAATAGATGAACTCACCTGGGGAGCCCGTGTCGTGGTTGGCTGCGGTGAGATGAGAGTCACATCCTAAGTAGGTGTATATATATGTATATATATACGGTGGTTCGGCAACGCTACCCCCGGAGAAGAGGAAGTGAGGACTGGGTGCTATGAGATCGCGGTGGATGCGCAAGATCGGAGTGGTTCTGTGTTGCTCGTTGGTGAGGCTCGTTCACCAACGTCTAATCCTGCATACTCTATCCTGTCTGTCTGTCTTAACTTTCCTACAAATCACTAGTATCTTAGAAAGACTCGAGGCGTATGATCATGTTTGCAGAAGTTCCTGGTTCATTATATACTTGAAGTGGCTATCAGATACGCTGTGAACCCCTCCCTGGAAGTTTGAGTAGATGTTGAAGTATGCTATAGAGCAGTCTCCTATATATCGCGAGTAATCTAATAATATGCCATAACTGTTCATTGAAGGAATCAGTAATCTTCTGAAAACAATCGCCCTTCAAGAAGCAATAACAGCAATGGGTCACGTTCTTCAAGCGTGTTTGGTTCAATATGAAGCAGTCACCAGTCACTCGGAAGACATTCGGACTTTTCAGGACCTCTTGAACACCGAACTTCCACTACTTCTACAAGCTAGACCTTTGAAAGCGTTACTAATATTCCCCATCTACTGTTATTGGGAGACCAAGGCCCTTGGCTACCAGGGTTGAGCTTATGGTTTGCTCGCTTATCTTGCACAACATTGCCAGCGCCGGGCTCACATAGTACAGTCCCGTTACCAAGGATCTTGAATCAGGATACTGTGAAAGTCAAGCTGATCATGTTCAGCCTCCTCGTGATTCTTGAAAATCTCCGAGGGTCATAGGGTTGATTCCACCACCATCGTGCAGAATACGCTATGTCGAGATATACCCATTTAAGACGATGGGCGGGACTCGCACAATAGTCCAGGCCACCTATACGTCTCCGGTACATAAATTTTACCTAGGTCTACGCATGGAATGGCTGGCACACATAGTGGCGAAGACGCGTATGATTATTATATATTCGTATTTGGTTGGCGGAAGATAGTGTCCACCAGTCATTGAAAGGCATGTGTTGGTAATATAATTTCAAATCCCGTGTTCTGTCTCCATGTATATGGAAATGGCCGTAACTCATATGACCAACTGTAGTATCAAGACAGCCAAGCTAGAAGGCAAGACTGCATCTTGGATAAGAGACACAGTCCAATCCAAATAGGCCTTGGGAAATGGTAACGCTTTGAGATGTATTCAACCCTTCAACCCTTCACCTTAGATATCAAACTGGCCAATAAGGACAAATCGGTCCTCTCCGGGGTCTTGTCTTCCCTAATGGTCTAAGCATTATTAATGCACAGAGGTTATCTGTGGACAGAGGGTTCGGAAGCGGGCTTGGAACTTCCGAGCCCAACTCGTCTTACGAGACGAGGCTTTTCACGAACAGGGTACTCGCATCTTCGGCGGTGTCTCCCAATAAGTAAGCTGGCTAACAGCGTGTCCCTCAGCGTTGGAGATAAGACACAGTTGTCCCGAGTCCAGTCCATTGGCCTCTGTCTTGGCAGCCAATACATCTAGGATCCGGCCCTTGCAACCGGTTACGATGCCCGGTCACCTTCATGTGACCCATGCCAGATCTAATCGAAGACACGAAGAGACGGAGGCTTCTCGGGGCGGCAAACGACAGCAGCCACTGGTGCTTACTCCTATTGTTGCCCTTTTCGAATATAGGCTGAGAATTACTGATGACAGAATAAGCAAGTGCTATCGTATGTTTATTTATCCAAATAGAGGTTCAATTAGCCCTGGACATGGTTGGCCCGAGGTCGCTTATCAAACCCCTGTTGACGCACGATGTGGCAGGGGGGTGGCCCTGAAATTATGTAAGGTTAAGGTGAAGCCCTAGAGCCAACGGGGTGTGATACTGCGGGGGAAGGATTACGTTTGAAGCTGGAGAAAGAATGGTGATCCTGGAGGCCGGAGTGTCTGGATGCGGAGAATCCTGAGCGCCTCAGAAGAACTTTGGAAGCTCATTGCGTAAATGACGCCAAGAAAGGGTCCTCCGAGTAAGTTCTGGACAAGTGGACAAGCTGACAAGCCATTAATCTGCTCAACAGGGGGGCCGGGGGGCCATCCATCCACGGGACGGGGACGGGCAACTTTTCACCCTCAATATTTCCCCAACTCTGTACAACTTGGGTACGCATTCGAACTCCGCGCCTGACAATTGGAGCTGCTTTCATTGGACACAAATGTCGAGTACCAATTTATTCATCTGTCCCTGACAATGGGCAATGAGGCTGCTTGCGAAGCGCCGTCTCGGCTAGTTAGAGGTTGAGCATCTGGCTTGCGTTACACGCGTGTCGTGTCTTAGAATGCCCGATACTTCCATACTGCGATCAGCTCAGCGCTGATCATATCATATACTTCCCCGTCTCGCTTGCTGTTCGATCCAGACGCCCAGACGCGCCTGAATCGTACCCTCAGGCTCAATGCTCTCATTTCCTCTGTTTTCCTGCCCGGAAGCTTTCTGCCTCCGTGAATTCATTTCAACCCAGAGTAGGCCGTATTGCGCAAGCTGCCATGGGCCTTCGGCTGGCAACCTTAGGCGCCTGTCGCCTACTTCGACCAGTCGGATCTCTTGCCAAACCCCCTTCTGCTTTTCAAGCAATGTGGAGGCCTTTGTCTGGGATACGTGCGTCTTGCCGTATAACGCGATGGAATAACCCCCTGGCCGTCTTTTCATTTAGTATCCTCTCCGGCATGGTCCTCCGAATCCAGCCCTAGCTTTAGGCGGCTCACGGGCCTTGATGATAGCTATAGCTGGCTTGCAGATCATGTGCTGCTCCTCCTCCCGGAATATCGGGCGAGTAAAGAGACGCTTGGTTTCATTGGCACCTTGAGAAGATGCCGTTTTATAACCGTCCGTGATTCCCATCTTTCTGCCAGCCGTTT
Source organism: Xylaria sp. JS573 (assembly GCA_000966885.1). Classification (NCBI taxonomy): domain Eukaryota; kingdom Fungi; phylum Ascomycota; class Sordariomycetes; order Xylariales; family Xylariaceae; genus Xylaria; species Xylaria sp. JS573. Next base: position 153,846 of record JWIU01000011.1, on the reverse strand, counting down.
GTGACTCTATAGGTCTTGGAGCTTGGTCATCAACCTCGATATGTCGCGCTTCTCACGTATTGCCACTGCTGTGCTAGCAGCGGCTACTAGTAAGGTTTGGGTGATCGTCTGGGAGGGCACGCACACTAACCGTTGACAGCTCTTCGGACATGTGTTGCCCAAGCGCCGACTCCGTACACCGACCCCGACACCGGGATCGAGTTTGGAACATGGGAGCAGAATGGCATGACCGTCGGGTTTGCCTTGCCTGAAGATGCATTAACCACGGATGCGACAGAGTACATCGGCTTGCTGGTAGGTAAACATGACGAAATCGTCGAAGGCCTTGCTAAAGATATCCCTAGAAATGTTCTACCGGTTGGTGCGGTATCTCTCATGGAGAGTCTGGACAGATGACACAGGCGTTGCTCCTCATTGCCTGGCCCTACGAAGACCAAGTGTTGACGTCCTTCCGATTCACGACTGGTTATACTATGCCCGGGGTCTACACCGGCAATTCCACTTTGACTCAGATATCGTCAAAGATTGACGAGGCGGGCTTCGAGGTTATATATCGGTGCCAGAACTGCTTTTCTTGGGACCAAGAGGGTGCTAGCGGGAGTGTCTCGACTAGCGAGGGCACGCTTGTCCTAGGACGAGCCGCTTCAGCTACTGCTCCTACCAACCCACAGTGTCCTAGTGACATCCGTTTTACACAACACGACACCTTCGGCCAATTCGGTGCTCCCCTTGAAGGTATCAACAAGGCCTCATACTCTGAGTGGGCGGCACTGGCAACGAAAACGGTCACTGGGGATTGCGGTCCTGGTGGCGGCGATGAACCGACGCCAACGCGAGAGTGTGCTGCCGAGATGGCCGGCCAGACATTTGACTACATCATTGTCGGTGGTGGAGCCGGAGGTATTCCCATGGCTGACCGGTTGAGCGAGGAGGGACATAGCGTACTGTTGGTTGAGAAAGGACCGCCATCTTCGGGCATCTGGGGCGGAAATATGAAGCCGCTCTGGCTCGAGAAGACGGACCTCACCCGCTTCGATGTCCCCGGCCTGTGCAACCAGATATGGGTTGATTCGGATGGCGTCGCTTGCACCGACACCGACCAAATGGCTGGGTGTGTCCTTGGTGGTGGCACTGCTGTGAATGCTGGCTTATGGTGGAGGGTAAGACATTTAATCATTTTAAGAGAAACTATCAAGCTGACACCATGACAGGCAAACCCCAAGGACTGGGATGAGAATTTCCCAGAAGGATGGCACAATTCGGACCTCAGAAGCGCTACAGATCGGGTTTTCAAACGCATCCCCGGGACCACGAGGCCCTCCCAAGACGGCGTGTTGTATATGCACCAGGGATTCGACGTCATCTCCAACGGGTTGGAGAAAGCGGGATGGAAATCGGTACCAACCCCTAACAACCAGCCGACGCAGAAGAACCATACTTTCGGATCAACAACATACATGTTCGAAGGCGGTGAAAGAGGTGGCCCGTTGACGACCTACTTGGTCACCGCGGCCAAGAGGGACAACTTCGCATTATGGATGAACACGCCTGTTAGGAGGGCTCTAAGGACAGGTGGACACGTTACTGGTGTTGAGTTGGACTGCACTGTTGAAGGGGGCGGTTTTGGCACCGTCGACGTGACCCCTGAGACTGGGCGTGTCATTGTCTCCGCAGGAACTTTCGGCTCGGCCAAACTTCTGCTAAGAAGTAAGTTATGAAAGCATCATCCGAGGGGATATTCTAACAGCGCCTACCAGGTGGTATTGGTCCGAACGACCAACTGGAGGTTGTCGCTTCGTCCCCCGATGGCCCAGCAATGGTTGCAAAGGATTCATGGATTAATCTGCCAGTCGGCCACAACTTGGTGGACCACGTCAACGTAAGTACTTCAAAATGCTTGGTTTGCCCGTTGCTGACTTAGCTGTCTGAAGACTGATACCTACTTCACCCATCCCGACGTGGTATTTTACGACTTTTATGAGGCATGGACGACACCTAATGTCACGGACAAGGAGAAATACCTGTGTAGGCATCTACCCAGACCCTTGCAAGGATTAGCGACTGACTATTTGTAGCGAATCGTAGCGGCATTCTCGCACAAGCTGCTCCCAATATCGGGCCTGTAGTAAGTTAAATCATCTTTTCGGCAGTCTTGTGAAAACGATCTCTGACATGAGCTTGATATCAGTTCTGGGACGAAATCAAAGGAGCAGATGGGGTAACCCGCCAGCTTCAGTGGACGGCGCGTGTTGAAGGTGCCGATCAAACTCTCAGCAACAGTAAGGACCCCACTCGCGGAATTTTTGAATGAGGAATTGGCAGAACTAAGATTTTATAGACACTATGATCATGAGCCAGTACCTTGGTAGAGGATCAACGTCCCGAGGACGCATGACCATAAATGCCGGCCTGGGGACCGTCGTAACGGATCCACCATACCTTAAAGACGAGAATGACAAGCTGGCCGTTATCCAGGGTATCGAGAACATCCGCAACGCTCTGAAAGGAGTGCAGGGTCTCGCATTCCAAGTCCCGACCTCGAACATGACAACCAAGGATTACGTCGATAGCGTTGAGGTGACGGCGGCTAAACGCCGAGCCAACCACTGGATGGGTTAGTCTGTCCGATGCCACCCTTATTACTACCCTCGTCTTTACTGATGTTTTACTCAATAGGCACGAACAAAATCGGCGTAGACGACGGACGCGAACAGGACGGCACGGCGGTCGTGGACCTGGACACCAAGGTTTACGGCACCGACAACCTGTTCGTCGTCGACGGCTCCATCTTCCCCGGCATGGTGACGGGGAACCCGTCGGCGATGATCGTGACGGCGGCCGAGAACGCGGCCGACAGGATCCTGGCCCTGGCCCCCAAGCTGCCGACCAAGAAGCCGCAGAACACCGGGGCGACCATCGTCGTCCTACCATAGATAGACTTGATCTAAAAGGATATCGGCCTAAGAAGGGTTGGTGTTTGTTGGTACGCAAACCATAAAAATGAGGTGCCGCAATTACTTGAACCCGATTCTTGTACATATTTTCGTTCCCCTGACATGATGGGGTGTTGTCTGTTGGCTTATACATACATATATACACATGCAGATACATAAACTTGTATTTGAAGCAGTTCCATACACTTGAGTCGAAGTTCACCATCTGGTTTAACAGGTGCGCTTAATGAGAATTTGTTGTCGAGTCAGCTGGACTCCACCCTCCTCCCCTTTTCCCTTTTCTAAAAGGGGGGATAGAATGAAAATGCAAAACTAGTTTCAGCACCAGAGAAAAAAGCTCAAATTCCACTCCCAGGCAACCTAAAGGTCTTGGAGTTGATCAATACTCGATAGCTTTCTTGGCTAAGTGGCCTCTTTTACGTTCTATGGAGCAAAACAGGGTTATCTCGATGACGCAAGAAGTACTTGCACAAGATAAGGGCTGGCTACGTTGTTCGTAGCGCAAACATGGTGACGAGTTATGGCGCGCATAGTCGGCAAGTGATGGTATCAACAGTTCTACGAGTTTCAGTATAAAGTCACCGGCCAATGGCTATTGTGCCAGGAAGAGCGGGAAACTAGTGAGCAAAGATCATAGTCGACCGGTTCTGAGAAAGGGGAAACCTCATTTGTCTCACACGCCATCCCAAAACGCCCACAATCTGATCTCATCCAATTGGACCCCTATGATTAATGAGCCCGATCTCTGTGCGTGGAAAGCTGAACGGTCGGAGGATATCACACGGGCTGTGATCCAGGAGAGATGCCGGCAGCCGCCTCGGCAAGGTATGGAGGTAACTTACGCACGTGCCACGAAATCTCCGACGAGGCTCGATGCAGAGGCGTGACACACGATTTTGGAAGTGTGAAGTTTCTTTTAATAGGGCCGTGATAGTGGGCGGGCGTTGAGTTGTCCTTCCTAAGACCCGGTGGGTGGCGTGTCTAGGTAACCGCTCCTGTGATACCCGCCGCCATGCCTTGAGTCTGCCCAAGTAAAAATCAATCCTTAGGCTTTCTCCCTCCCCTCCCCTCCCCACCCTCCCCTTCGTATCCCCCTACTGCGAAGGCGGCTAGCCGCCTTGCACGCCTTGCACGGAGGGGGAACACGAGAGACTTTGACGTGCGCTGTCCCACCCCAGGGCGGACGGTCTCACGATGACCGGTAAGAGAGACAAAGGGAGATAGAGAGAGACTGAGAGCCTGCCACGAGGACGACTGCCTCCACGCGCGATCCTTCTTCCCCCATCCTCCTCCTACCCCTCCCTCTCCTCCCACAGATGACCGAAAAGGGAAATTGGCATGGCCAGAAGCGACCAAATATCGGATGACGTGGCTGGAGCGCGCCCCGATGATGCCGTATCGCGAACACCACGCAGTGTGCCTTGTCTCTGTCTGTCATGTCAGATGGTGCGTCCAATCACGCGTGCGTCGGAGAAATTACTCTTCGCAACCAGATGCGCGGGATAGCTGCATCTGGCTGACGGGATGGCTGACGGGGAAATATGGGCGTGTGAAGACGTGGTAGGTAAGTAGGTAGGTAGGTACTTGGCGTGTGTAACTGGGACTCCGCCTACCGACGGTGCCTGTGTGTCAGTACTCTTCGGCGCCTTTTCACGTTGCGGGCGGGTGAGCGGGGTTGCAAGGACTGGTTGGTGTTGGGTTTGAGGGCAGTCCGATCATAAAATGATAGGGGCTTGCGGTGGTTTGCTTCATCGACGTACTGACGCCCCGGTCAGCTAGCCGAGCAGTGGGCAGGAACCGGCGCAGTTACGCAGTGATCCGCTGAGAAGCTTTCCCGTGCATGGCAAATGGACCAGTCAGCTTCTCAGACATATTAATTCAAGGGTATTTTGGATGATATTCCACTTTCTTGTGCGAGGACTGCTTATAGGTGCGGCATATGAGACGAGAAGTTCCACGTTATGTTACTTGATGGTTTCCGGAGCAGCATTGTCTACCATGAAGTCTTTTTGCTACCTGCGCTATGGTCAACGTAATAATACATCTTGATGATAACACATCTTGACTTTTCTTCGCCAGATCTCGGTGGAATGCCCCAGCTCAAGTTTGCTACGCTGCAGCCTGGCTTCGGATATTGTATTCGCCACCGGCCGCTTGATAAGCTTAATGTTTATGACTCGAACGACTGAGAGATGGAATAAGCCCCCAAGGCCTTTGATAAACAAAATGACTGTAAACTTAGGGGTCAGGGTGAGAGCTTTTGGCGAACTCACGGATTCGGGTGGTTGTATATGCTCGATTTGCAAGTAAGAAAGCGAACTTGGTTATCAAGAATGCCCAGTACCCTGATATGAGTATCATTAACTGTATATATCTCGATTTAATTTTATTAAATACGTACCCTGGGGCCTTGTGTAATACCATGAGCACCAGACACAGCTGGCTTCCAAGGGTATACCGAGGGGTAATCGGAATCACGAAATTAGGCAACCTCACGACAGTCCGCAAGATCAAACGAGTCCCAACTCGTCTCGTTTCGGCGCATAGCAAGGTACCTAGCTTCAAGTGGTTTCTACTCGACCGCTGGTCCATTACCAGGTACATCGCGTCGCAAACCTCTTGTAACTGCTGAGGTCTACTGTTCCCTGTAGGCAAACAACCCCGGGCCTAGCCATTTAGTCTTATTCATTGGCTTCTATGTCGGTAGCCGTGTTGTCATATGCAGGAAGCAGCGCCACGTTGACTCGTTTCTTCTATTCGTCGCCTATGATGCTATGGCTCGGCACCTAGCCTGCTTGCCTTACACGGTTACCCCAGAACGGCTGATCACTAAATGCGAGGCACAGTTCAAGCTTACCGCTACAACTACGGAATCATCATATGGCTACCGCGGCTACCACTCCAGGGGGTGACTAGTCATTGGAACGATTCTTCTTGGGTCGAATACGTTGAAGGGTTGCTGAAAGTCCTTAATCTCGACCATTCAGAAACGCACCGCTAATTTCGCAATGGTTTCTTCGCGGAGTTCTCGAAGATGTTTCACGTGTACGTTGACCAGAACCGTATAGTCTAAATCAGCAGACGACCATTTGGATAAAGCTTTGGATGCGAGCTTTCAGGTCGTGGGACTCATTTTCTGAACTTACAGTGTCTGAACAGGCTTGACGAAGCAGCACGTATTTGGGGAAGTTCGATATGATTGGGTTAACTTGAGACTTGTATGATACCTCTGAACCATATGCCACTGGTCTGATCGCCCAACCTTCGGGGAACCTGGCAATATCCGCAGGGTGGAACGTGGTCGAGCTCGTCACGGAACACGTAACCGGCAACGTAGGTGTTGCTCGTCCCAACCAGGGAGATGGTGGCAGTGAAAAGGGAAGGTTAGCGGCCATCCGTTGGCAAAACGGAACGCGTAGGCGGGTTTCCATGAGCTGATGTGTTCGGAGAGTGCCACGGCGGAGAGAGAGAGTTCGTGGTCTTGCTGATTGATCGATTGGCACTGCCCCGTGTCCGTCAATATAGACTTTAGCTAACAAGAGGCTCCGGCTTCGACGTCACCGCTAGTGTACCGCATCGCTGGGACTGTTGACCTACGTGAATGAGCCCCTGGGACTATGGCAATGAACTGACCTCGCTATTAACTGAGTCATCTACATGTGACTGTGGCAAGTTCTTTGGATGAAGAAGAGGCATTGCCCCTAGTGGATGAAGCATGGGTGTGTGTATCATTATAACAACGCTAGGACGGTACTAGGGTCACCGGACGGGTAAGTTGTCCAATAACCACTGACGATCCGACGGCTAGTATGATCCTTCTTGACTGGACTCAATGTACATGTCGTCTTTTGATCAAGGGATGCGGCTTGCATGAGAGCCTGGTAAGCTTCGGCACCGACGGGATGGAAGCGGCGACTCCCATGATGCTAGCGAGTTATTAGAGTCTTCAAGTGCCGTAAACGACCCCCATGGTTCTCAATGCTTGGGAGCATGAAGTTGAGTTTGACACAATTGCCCGGCTGTTAACGCTGCTAGCGACAATCCTATAAATAGCCCATTAAGATATGCGGAATAAACGACTAGAAAGTGAAAAGAATACCATGTGAAGGATTGATACCTAGCCGCCCAGTACAATTTTTCATCACTTGAGGGGAGTGTTGAGATATCATTAGCCATTCCTCTATGTAGTCCACAGCCAGGTAAAGAGACCATGTATCGTATTTACATCATATCACTAGAACTTTCACGCTGGAATGGCGAACTGGCAAACTGGATCTACGCCGACGATTACCTTGAAGACTTATCAGGCGGAAAGTCCCTAGACGGCGTTAACGAAAGGCATGCCCGTTCATCGAGGTTTGCCTATATGAATACATGTAGCTTCTACCAGGAGCGCACCACCTCGCGGCATGCGCAGGATTGAAGGTAGAGATCTTATTCGCACTGACCTTTGTGTTCATTTAACCTTAAAAATCCTAGTCGGAGCTCTGATCATATAGATAATCGAAACAGCAAAGGCCCGGGGGAACCTTTGACGAGGCAGAGTTGGTAGCGAACCTCGATACCAAAATCACGGCGATCTGCAAGAAAGAGGCCAGCTGCCGAGCCCAATGCCCCGACACAAGATGAAGCCTACAACATCTCGAAATGGTCGCTCGATGGAGGCCTTCCCTACGTCCACATATTGACGGGATGCGCGCCGGGGGGTAGGCAATTCGTACTCAAGTTTTGGAATGGCCAGAGATTGCTTCCCGGCTACCCGTCGGTAGATGGCACTTGGCGTGTGTTGATGGAGAAGGGGAGAAGGTTGGGGGCAGAAAAGAAACCAGATGAAGGATCATTCGCTGTTGCATGGAACGGGGGGTATTTGAGGGAAATTGCTTATATAATCCAAACCCCCACATGTTGCTTGTCAGGTATCCAACGGCCATCGCCATCGTCTTCGCATTCCCAGAAGCGCAGCGTGCTGTCGAAACGCATAAAAGATCCGGCGAAATGCTCGACGGGTTCCTACACCGGCTGAAACATGAAGCTCCTTTAAAGGTAGCCGTATCCTCAATGAGCGTCGAGTAAAATTATGAATGCGACACACTTAGACTTGCCTCGGGAACAAAGCTGGCTCGACCTCGTTACCATCTAGGAGCCGATGATACCTAGCATCGATAATATATTCTCTGTAACCTGACGTTCCCAGCAGTTTGGTAGGTAGTGTTCGCTAGTAGTCTGTAGGTAAGGTTCAATTATTGTACACGCTCTGTATCATACCCGCGGTCTACTCGCAATGACGTGCCAAGCAAGATGAAACGAGACGGTAGGTAGACCCATTGCACGAAGCTTATTAGGTAAACCTGGAACACCAGTTTGGCGTAGGTATGTACATACGTCGGCTGGCTAGGGGGCGCAGCAAAAAGAGGCGCTTTCGAAAGCTCAGCAAGCTTCCAGAGTTTAACCGGTTGATTAGACTATAACCCGTAGGTAGGTCCCCAATAAACGTCTACTATGGATGTACGAGTATATGTCTTATGTACGTGGTAAGGTAAGTGGCCCTGATGGATCTTATACCTATAACTGTACATAGGTAGCAGTAGATCCCAATGTGACGTCTCCCGGGGGGGGTAGTCGAGTGCTTAAACTGGGAGATGTCCCGGGTACCACACGATGCGAAAGATACCTGGGTAGGTAATGTGTTGTGATGGTAGCGTGCGTATATGCCATTCATCAATTGGATATGTTGGATATGTCCGCCCCATCAGACGTCACCAGCCGTCCCGGCCAGTCAGTCGGACGAAGACAGCGTGCCGCACCACGTAGCCTAGCAGGCCTGCGCCGAAGCACAAATGGCGGACCTCAGGAAGACGAATGCAGTCGCCATCCATTAGCCGACACCTAGTCCGAACGTAATCACTCGCATAGCCGCAGAGTTTACGGCCGCCCGGTATCGTTTCTGGGACTCTTACCATTCTTAGGTACCTCCCTCTAGGGTAGGTTGCCGGTCCCGAGACGGGCTGGGCTGTCAATTACCTTAGGTACCTGGTATGGGTGCTGATGTCTTAGCATGTACTTAGGTAGTCAGCCAGCTACCTACTCACCTACCTAGGTAGTCAACCCATCATCCAATTGTCGCACACATGCAGCACAGGTTGACACCTGCATCGGTTACCTATAGGTAGGTAGGTACTGAGGTAGCATACCTCGAGACTGCTCTATGTAACGAACGACACTGTCATTCGTAGGTAAGTAACCCTGAATGAGGCCTCGCTCTGCCAGGCCCGGCACCTCACGGCTGAATAACTGCGCGTGTCCGGCTGTCTTCCTTCAGCCAGCACCGGTCAGGTGCTAACCCGGTCAGAGGTGAGTGGTAGTTGCACATATCTAACTGGGTAACCACTATCTTACCTACATAGAGTAGGTACTATGTAGAGCTCGTAGCGACGAACCGCATTTGGCATCAAACGGGGTGTACATACCTACTACGTACCTAATGTCTGACTGGATGGGGTTTCAAGGCCTGATGCCGGGTCTCAGCCTGTAGATCATTCTGTCCTGGGGGTTGATATGTTGCGCGGCAAATTCAGGTGGTTGCATGCATCTCGTCTACCAGGCCTACTACGACGTAGTAATCGTTCTGAAAAAAGACGCGACAGCCGCCTTGGCCAGCCCGACTTTGGCTGTCTGCCCCACCATCTCGAGTTAGAGTTAGTAGGTACTTACCTAGCTGTCTCACCTCCAGGGCTCCAGGGCTGCTTACAACCTCAGCTGCCAGGAGCCACGAGTTGTATCCGTCCATTAGGTACGTACGCTGCACATGTCGCAGCCCCTGAAAATAATAAACTGGGAGTCGATATCAGGGTCGCCCACCCACCTTTTACATACTTACATGTACCGCGTCCAGGTGGTTGTACGGGAAATCATCGGAAATCATTGTACTTGATTGTATGAGCACGTGCGTGTGCTGTCCCGGTTTGACTGAGATGAAGCACTGGTGGCGGAAGTAGGTCAGTGCTCTATACCATAAACGGCTAGTTTACCATCCGTGGGGCTTTATTTTCTTTTTATATTCGTTGGGTCGTTCTGTCCCTGCCCCCCCCCCATCACATTACACTCCAGATCTGCATAGATTATGTAGTGGGTAGGCACGCCTGTCATTGCTGCGGCATTGTGGGTGGCTTTCTGCAGCCGCACGACCTCCATCTATCTTGTATCCATCCATCCATCCTCTCATCGTTCGACTTCAGCCCGGCTAGGATTTTCTTCGGAAGTCCAAGACTTCTGGCCGGTGCGGTACCGCTACCTTGCGAAGATCACGGAGTGTTCAGACGGAGGAGCCTTGACGCCATGATCTACGACACGCCAATCTGACGCAGAGAGTATCCTTCTCAAACAACCTTAAGAGCAATGGCAGAGAGAGCCATCTCAAGTCACCTGCCGCCGCGTAACAGGCCAGACCCTTGAGCGTGACAGGCCCCTCGCCCAAGGGCGAGGTTACCGTTTGGGAAGAAGCTGCCGCTACCCAAACCTATTGTGGAGCATGCTACACGTCCTCGCCCTGGCCCTCTCCTTCTCTCCCACTCTCTCACTCTCCCTTTCTACCGCGCAATGCATAACATGGAGTATCTGTGTAGCCCTACCTCTCTACAGGTATGTAGGTGGATGGAAACCCTACCTACTCCCATATCCTGCCCTTCCCTTCCACCATGATCGTCTGTTGGCCATGGCGGCCGCCTTCGTTACAACGTAGTTTATCTGCTCATCCAGCGCCTTGATGGACTCTCTGACTAGCCTCCGTTTCGAATTGTTAGAACAAGCTTTTGGTTTAGCCTTCTGCCCAGGGGCTTCAACGCAAGCTCAGAAACAGAGGCTGTCGTTCACTCGGATACCCCAAGCTACCTCTCTATGTGCCTTCCCCAGTCTCCTAAATAGTTTCCGCCTTCAGATGCCCTTATGTTCATGCAGTACGAGCAGAGACTTACTCTCCTGCCACTTTTGGGGCCATCATCCCGTCCTTCGGTGTCGTCCTGTCTTTCTGTAACTTCATATTCGACTCTCCTGCATCCTCCTCCTTGACAGCCTGCTTCTGACAGCTGCTGGAGTTGTCTTGTCTCTGACACTTTTTCTTCCTGGACCAACATTGGCACCTTGCTTCTCATCATTTCCGGTCTCGATAGCATCTGGTCTGGCCCGACGACGAGACAATTCACTCGTTTTGTTTGCGGAGGAAAGAATAAAAACAGATTTATCACTGGATTGGCGTATCAGGAAGCCCCCATCAAACGTCAAGGGGCTCGGTTTCTACGCTACATTTCTGTCGGTTCACCCATGATCCGATTCGCTTGATCAAGGAATCCAAGTGCTTGGCATTCGCAGGACGAGGCAGCCGGCTTGTTTTCCTCCTCTTCCTGTTCCATCGTATACTCAATCTTGTTGGTTCTTGTCGAGATCCTCTAGCGTCGATCACCACGATAATTCTGATAATCTTATCAGAACCCCCGGTCCTAGTTTCTTTAGACCACAAAAGCCTGGGGATTCCCGCTCGATTCCCAGTCTGTTCAAGCTCACCCTCGGATACTTACCCCCTGCTGCGAGGTCTCTGCTAGTAGAGTGCACAGCTTGGTTGAGTCGCTGAGAGACGGATGGATAGATAAAGACTCCCATTTCATCAAATGAGCCCTGGCCATCTCATACCATCAACAGCAGGAGGAAGTGGATGTGCTAGCGAACGCGAGAAAGTTGGACAGCCTCTACTCTCAATCTCCTGTTATTGAGATATACCGCAGGCCCTTTGCTGATCGACTTTAAGCAAAGAAGGGTTGGCCGGTTTCTTCACGACCATTCTATCGACAGATCCTGAAAGGGGCTCTATTCACCAGCCGACACAGACGAGACCAGCGGAGGGGTTGTTCTCATAGAAAGTCTTGCCGGCAAAGCTTACTGTTACTGATTCACCCGCAATATTATCAACATCCCGACACCAGTTTGACGATTCCGTGTCCGACCCCCGAGGCATCCTTGAGCACTCTTGCACAAGGGCGTCTCCAAGATAAAGCTACTTTCCTCCTAGGGGAACCTACGCTTCGGGGCCGCCTTGGAGCCTCGGACTGTACATCACGCACATATCTCAACTAATAGGATATGTGATATTGTCTGTTTCCATTTGGAGTATCTAGGACTTTGGTGCGTGCCTAGGCGATTACGCTAACAAGGGCCCGTGCATATATCCCAGCTCTTCAACATACATTATATCCCAGCACATCAACCCAGGACACCGGCGAATTTACCACCGGCACTCGGACGAGATATCGTGGTCACCTTACACTACCAAAATTATAACGGTATGGCCTTTTACTTATTTTATCTTATTAGTTTTTTCTTTTCTTTCTCTTCGACCCCCTATTAAACGTTTCCCGGGCCGTATTCCTTCCTGTTAGAAAGCCTACTCCTCCCGCTGTCTTGTAATACCAGCATTTTACAAAGCATATGAGCCTTCCTGTATCACTTTATACCACCATCTATTATTTCACTCCAAGATGTTTTAGTCTAATTAAGAAGTATTACCATCGGAGAGCTTTCATTATACATCGTACCATCTGGCAAAGCTAAATCACCTAACAGTTTCAAATCTCATGACTCTACAGTTTTGTGTAGACATTCTTCTTTGGTCTCATACTGTGGTACGACATCAGCATTCTAGGGAGACTATTTCCTTCACGACTAGATTTCTGACAGCATGGATGTCACCTCGTTGCTTAATGCGTCTTCAATGGTTCACGGAGAGTCAAGCGCGGTTACAGACGCGAGGAATTCAACTGATAGCACATCAGCGACCTCGACACCCTCAATAGCCGACGAGATAGCATTTTCTTCTGTCTCTCACACTCCGTCTCTGGAAAAAACACCATCTCACAGATCCCATGAATCGAAAACGCCAAGTCGCAATAGGACACCATGGGACGCCAATGGCTACGCGCTGCCGTTGGCATTGGACACCAAGTCAACTCCAGCACCAGTCCGGTCAATGTCCCATAGCGATTCACCAGCAGAGTCCGTGAGTCCTAAATCACCAAGGCACAAATGCTCCAACAGCCACAGCAGCCTCTCCTCGTATGGCTCTTCGTCCACCTCGCTGTCCCATTCAAGGATTTCGTCCATGTCTACCGTTGGGGGCATGCAACCGATGAGTGCAATTCCTGATGTGTCCTCGCTTGACATCGGCCTCGAGAGCGCGGATTTGACGAGGACCAAAGTTTGCCCCGCGGATCACCACCGGCGGATGAGCAAAGATGGGATCATATCTCCAATCAGGAAGCCGGAAGAGTTACCCCTGATAGGCCCTATGCGATCTAGTTCGCCGTCTGACGCCATGTTGATGCCCAGAGGCAGTTCGAATCTGGACCGGATGAACATGCAAACTGCCACCATGTGAGTAGTGATTCACTCGTTTCGTTCCTGACTTGTGTACTCTCCCCTCCCTTTACCATCCCCTTACTGGCTAGGTGTTTGGCCGGATAAGACTTAGCTCGCATGAGGTGTCATAATCACCCAGCTCACCACTTACACCGGCTGGTGAACTTCACCAGCTGATGTCGTTCCTGCCGTTCCTGCTCTCTTTAGATATCATCCCATCTTAGCATGTCATGGACACCCCCCGCCTGTTGGCCATATTCTGATAGGATGCTAAGAGCAATCCTCTAATTCGGAAATATCCGTTCTTTCCTTTGGTTCTCGCCTGTTGGCCTTACTCTTTCCTGCACGCAGATCTCTTCAGGCCCAACATCTAACCCTTCACCACACTCTCCATTCACCAAATTTTCATACTGCCTCTGTCCCCAAGCAAAGACATGATGCATCAGATCTGCCAATCCATTTGATTTGTTTTACTTCTACTGCCTGACATCAGATCCCTCTACTACCTACACCTACTCGTCCCCCCTCCCCCCCAACCTTGACGCATTATTTGTTGAGGCATTCCCGTCTCCTAGCACATCCAGCACTAATATGGTTGCAGCTTCAAAGATGTTAAACCGGATGTCAATCACCTCATTCCGACAGGCCTTAATAAAGCACACAGAAGGGCCACTTCGGCGCCAGATTTCGCTGTATATCCACTAGATCGGTCATTCCCGGCACTGCCCACCACTCTTCATCCACACTCGCCTTCTCACCTAGGTGATACCCGGTCGGCCTACATCATGGAGGCTTCAGCTTCGGCATCACCTGTGGATAAAGCCCAATCACCCAATGCAGATGGTATCGTCTGCATGTACAAGGAGAACTGCGACACCGGCTCCCAACCGCGCAAAGCCATCTCGCACATCTTCGGCCGCAACAAGTCCTGTACTAGGAACATTCCTCCGCACGTTTGGGTACACTTCTGCCGCAAACACTACCAACGGAGCCGTTATCGCAACGCACAGGAATACGCAAGAGTCCAGGGCGACCTTGTTCAGAAGCAGATCCGTCGTGTTCAAGCATGGAGCGATGATAACAAGCGGACAGGGCAAGGCGGTATTGTCGTTGATTGGTGTTTATCTATGCGAAAAAGAGAGCAGAACCGTCTGCAAGACAAGTCGAACAAAAAGCGACCTTTCAACGATGAAAGCGACGATGGTGAAGACACACTAGACCGTGCTGTTCTGAATGGAACTGCTGTGCCTGACTGGCTTCGCGAGAAATGTGCTGATGGATACAGCACCGCTGAAATTGAAAGCATCGTGGCACGCCTGCAGCAGGAGATGGAGCAGAATAACATGACGCAGATCCCAGACATTGAGATTCTCCCTAACATCTCGATGGACATTACTGACGATGCAAGGAGCAAGGCAGTACTAAAGCGAAAGACCCAAAGTAGCAACAGTTCTCACAAACGATCACAGTCAGTTGGCGTGCATATGCACAATGGATCTCAGCCCATGGCCCACCGTGTTAGCCAGCCCCATTATTGGAGACATGATAGTGCGCCCCGTTCATCGTCTCACGAGAAACGCCAAAGAGTATCTGATGCGCCTCTGTATGGCGAGCCTCATGGACACATGGGCCTATCTCGACTCCCCGAACGTCCTGCCCCATCGCCGACTGCCCCGTCGACACTACGGCCTATGTTCCCACTCCCTCACCGTCCATCTTTCAACCATATCCAAGAGAACCGCGCTGGCGAGTCTTACTATAATGGCGAGGGTAGCCGAGGTCTCCACTACGGTTATGGCGCTCCTTTACCGGCACCAACCCCTTCGCGATACGAATTTGAGCCCGCTGAGCTAGGCTCCGATACTTCTCATGGCTATGCCGATGATCGGCGACATCTTCACCAGCGGCCTCAGTCGGAATTTGGGGGTTTCCAACATGACTTCAATTTCCGGTCTCCAATCGACTACCCAACCATGCCGTTGGGGTATCCGAACGAGAATATGTCCTATGATAGAGGACTCGTGAACACCGAGAATCCCCAGGCATCCCCAGGCCCTCCTGGGTACTACGACGAGTTGCCAGCACCTGGCTCGCGCAATGTCTCATCACAACAATCCGCTTGGAACACGCTGCCGCCGACTCGCAGTTCGCCGTATCCTGGATATAGACATATCCGCCAACAAAGCTCACCTGTCGTCCCTCACAACACCATCCCTCATGCGTCCCATCCCGATTACGGCCATGCGCATGACCACCGTCTAAGACTCGACTATGGGCATACTGGGTCTTACCATCAGCGCCAACACTCATACGCAGCCGCACGACAGTACACCAATCGCCCTCTGGTCCAAGAAACAGACCAGGCTAAAGCCGTCTTCAGTGAACGCCGTTGATATATGTGCAGCATGCTGGTATTTCTTTGCGTACTCCGAATGACTAACCAAATACCGCAATTTCTGCATTTCATTGGCATCATCTAGGCCGTGTTGTACTATCTATTATCCTTCGCTTGAGTTTCTTCATTTCGGCCATACTCCATTTGGTACTTGTTAATTAATAACAAGGCGTTAAGAGAAAAAGAAAACAAAAACAAAAGCATAGACGAAATACCCCTTCGCGACTACAACATGAATTTCTGGGTCATGGCACCCGATGGGCAGTGGATTAGGGCATGATACTCTTTTATGCGCTTAAGAGCATCGACATGAGCATGGTAATGGAGTTTTTTTGGAGGTGAGGATGTTTACCCGGATTTCATTTTCTAAGGTTACAAGGGCAGGAAGGTACTTAGGTCACAGGGTTACAAGGGTAGCATGGCTATAACACTACATGTCGTTGGCCTTGGTGTTGAGGGGACATATGATTTCATGAGTCCTGGCACGCCGCTCCCCGGACGACGACTCAGGGACCGGTTCGGGATGATACCTTGCAAAGGCGTCTGGAATGGCCATGCGGCTCAACCGGACATGCGCGATGGTTTACTTGCATCTATCAACGGATGACAGGCATCTACTGAAGTGCCTCATTCGAACGATAGCTTTCTTTTCAGATTTTCTTCTCGCGATGGTTTCGACTGAACCATGCGATGAAGGGCTTAGATAGCCCCGATTCTATCTAAAATGCGATGAATTTCACCTCTTATGAGAACCAATGGTCTTGTCTTGACTTGAAACTGGCGTGATCTGTGTACAGCTATGGTGATTAGATGTGTGGTGTGGCGTGAGGGCATGGAGTGATACCTGTATATGTCTCCGATTGTATGCAAAAGACGGCCGACTAACTCGATACAGTCACATTGAATACGGTGAGTGAGACGCAGTTCAGTTCAGAAGCCAAGCCTGCTATTGCTGAGTTACAACACCCCCCTTGCTTTGGCTAATGCCTCAGAATTAGAGCCAAGGTCTGGAAGGCTGAGTCGACTAAAAGGTACCGAAAGTGATGTTAGCAACAATAAGGGTGGCTACTTGAGGGCTGTTCACATCCATTCCAGTTTAATAAGCCGAATATGCCATGTTGTTAGGTAAACACCCGATGAAATATCAGCTAAATCATTCTGATACGTGCGGTATTCAGGGTACATTAGCCTTACACCTCACAAGGACATCGCTGAAATATCTTCCTCGTCGATGAGGGGTTAGCAGGGTTTACCAGATGTCCCCCATGTATCACACTACAGACCAAGCCCATAAGCAGAGCCTGCCAGCCTGCCTATGAAGCCGAACAGCGCTTAAAAGTAAGTAATAAGACCTAGGTACGAAGGCCGCGGCGAAAAGTGATGCGCGTCGGTTTGCAGGGGCCGTAGTGTGTTCCGTGTGCATTACTTTTTGCCGCGGCCTTCGTACGCTCATTCATTCCGATGCGCCCGATATATGCAGCTGCCGTCGGGCTTCCATATATCTTCCTCGACAGGTAAGAATGGCTCCTGAGCCATGAAAAAGGGAGGACAATTGCGAATTCAGATGGTACCTGAGTGTGGTATATGCAGGTCCTGTTCTGATTGGCTCACGCAGATAATAACTTCTGAAATAGGAAAGTTTCTAGCATAGGTAGGGGTAGCAGGGCCGGGGTACATAGCAGGGTTGCTGGCTGGCTGGGTAGCTGGGTTGCTGTTCGCGGAAGGCCGGGGCAGAGGTTCATCGCGGGGCAGGACTTGGCGAGGGCACCTGGGTATGCTGATGTGGAAGTTATTAGTTAGTGCATCGCCAACGGCCAACTAAGAACGCCCTGGGAAGACGCAAGTACTACAGCGCAGAGAGCCTCATGGTGTAAGGTATACGGCAAGTCCGCTTCAAGCAGTCAGAGACTTAAGCTTGAAAAGTTCCCTACCTTAGCAACCTACATAGGCAGGTAGATATCTAGCTGTCACGGCTTGTATTACCCCACAAACTGTGATCATGGATCTTGCTGATAGCGCGGGATGTGTGGTGTGGCAGCTGTGTGTGGGATGTGCCGCCGGGCCTGTGTGCGCGCACACGACTTCCATCCATGATTCAACCTTACAGATTACAGATCTGTACAGGACTCACAATTATACTGCGCGGTGTTGATTATCCATCCCTTACAATGCCTACGTGCATTTGACATTGGTCATAGGTGGTACACTACCTAGACCTTAGGCGTCTTCAGGCCTCATCACAGCCCCTTACACCATCCTTGACTACTGTAGGTACCTAGATTTTCCCCCCATGCGTTTGGTGTCTCTGTCTCTATCCGAGACAATCGTACGCCTCGTGCTAACGTATACTCTTGGCATTGTTCCTATTTTGGCCGACGACCAATTCAATCCGAAAACCCCGTTATCTGAGACATTCCCAGGTCAAGTCAAGTCAAGCAAGCAAGCAAGCACTGCTATTTGAGTTTGCTTGGTTCGTTGAGAACACCGTCCCTATCTACCTACCTACCTGTAGTGCGACATTCGGACGCCAGGTCCCCCACTGAGGTCGTCGTTTGTCCGACCTACCCAGCCTTACCTATGCTTGAAGAATACGACTCGAAAAGGAGGTAGCGTGGAAGGCGGCTGGCTCCGTGGAACGTTATCGAGGTGCTTATCTTGCATAAGGTCCTCGTCACGGTATACAACCCGTCCTATTCCGTCGTATACCCTTTGCACTTGACTAGGTAGGTAGAAGCTCTAGTCATGCCTTACCTACTAGTAGGCATATTTTCATTGTGTTAATTGTACTGCTGCAGGTGAGGTACTTTTGTTTGAGCGGGATACACAAGTAAAACAAAGTACCGAATATGTCTCTGTGCCTTAACCACCCACGTAGGGGGGTTTTCCTGTACAGATAGAGTTATGATCCTGCTGTGAGTCGCAAGCCGCCCGTATTGGACCACCTTTCTTTCCTCTCCTTTCTCTCCTCTCCTGAAGATTCATGCATACCTCAAACAGCCCAGGCCCGGCGGAAATCGGGTGGCTTGCCATTTATATTACATACTTACCAATCAAGAAGAGTTGGACCATGTTTGCCGGTCCAATATGGTGATTGTTGGACGAGGTAAGGCTGCCAGCGAAGGTGGACAAACACAGAGACCAGCTGAATGGTTGCATGCATGATACTATCCCGTCTTTTCAACATAGGAGTAGGTCTAGTAAGTATCCAACCTTACATTCTTGTTCTATTGCCATCCCCTCGGCTATAAATACAGAGAGGGAGAGAAGACATAGAGGGGGAGGAAGATCTCTTCAGCTAACTTCGAAACGCTTTAGCTCGTGCTGAAGACGCAGCCCCTCATTTTTCGAGATACCCCTACGGAACTATTGCAACAAGTGTTTTTATTAATATTATAATCATCAAACGATTCAAAGAGCGAAAGAAGGAGAAGAAGGAGAAGAAGGAGAAGAGGAATCAAACAGACGGGCCAACATGACCCAACCCAAGAAGCAACGCACGATCGCCTTCGCCTTCGACATCGACGGCGTGCTCGTGAGGGGCAAGAAGGCGATCCCGGGGGCGCGCGAGGCCATCGAGAAGCTGCAGCGGCGGCGCATCCCCTTCATATTCTTGACCAACGGCGGGGGGCTCACCGAGGCGGCGCACGTGGAGCGGCTGGCGCAGCGGCTCGGCCTCGTTTCAGCAGCAACAGCAACCCTCGACGACCCCCGCCAGCTCGTGCAGTCGCACACGCCCTTCCACGACCTCGTGCCCCGGTACCGCGACCGCACCGTGCTCGTCCTCGGCGGCCACGGCCAGCAGATCCGCGACCTCGCCCGCGCCTACGGCTTCGAGCGCGTCGTCACCTCCTCCGACGTCGTCGTCGAGTGCGCCAGCGTCCACCCCTTCCCCGAGATGACCCGCGCTCACCACGAGGAGCACGGGCGACACCCCAGCGGCAGCGGCGGTAGTAGTAGTAGTAGCTTTATCGACGCCCACGACTTCCTCGATGGTGGTGATGGCGACGGCGACGGCAGCGGCGGCGGCAGCGGCAGCAGTAATAGCAGCACTAGTGGCAGCGGTAGCGGTAGCGGTGCCGAACCGACGACCCAGATCGCGGCGATCCTCGTGTGGACGTCGCCGCGGGACTGGTGCCTCGACCTGCAGGTGGTGGGCGACCTGCTGCTGTCCGAGGGCGGCCGCCTGGGCACGCGGTCGCCCAAGAACGGCGACCCCGCCCTGCCCAACTGCGGGTACCTGCAGGACGGCCAGCCGCCCCTGTACTTCTGCAACCCGGACTTCGAGTGGGCGACGGAGCACAGCCAGCCGCGGTACGCGCAGGGCGCGTTCCGCGAGACGCTACGGTGAGTTTGTTTGTATCTTCCAGAGCTCCTTTTCTTGTACCCAGCCCTTCCCAGCCGCCAGACATCTACCTACCTCTCTAATAAGCATGGATTGGTCTACTTGGGGCGGAATTCATGGAACACACACATGACGTACCCCAGAGATTCGCGTTATCCAGGACCCCTGTAAACCCTACAAGATGAAGTGATTATGACTGACTATGAACATCACCACAGCGGCCTGTGGCAGTTCGCGACCCGCGGGCGGGCCGCCGAGCTACCGTACACGACGTTCGGCAAGCCGACGCCGGCGACGTTCGCGTACGCGGAGAGGGCGCTGCTGGAGCCGTCGCCCCGCCGCGACGACGGCGCCGCCATCGACGCCGTCTACATGATCGGCGACAACCCCGAGAGCGACGTCGCCGGCGCCAACGCGTTCCAGTCCCCGCGCGGCATCCCCTGGAAGTGCGTCCTCGTCGAGACCGGCGTCCACCCCGCGGGCGCCGTGCCCGCGCACGAGCCGTGCCACGTCGCCCGCGACGTCGCCGAGGCCGTCGACTGGGCGCTGGAGGATGGCGGGCTGGGGGTGGATGGGTGCTGATTTGTAGGGGGTAAAAAGGGGGTTCCGGTGGTATTGGTGGTGTTTTATTTTATTTTCTTTCCTTTTTTCTTCTTGAAGCGCTGGACCATTACCGTTTGGTGTTGGATACGCTGACTGAAAATTTGAGACTGGAATGTGTGTGCATATTGGCCTCAGGGGCACCAAAGTACAGGTATTGGAAAGGTCGTACAGATTAGCCCAGATGGAACGACAGGACAGAATCAATAATGCTATAATGATCATTTGCTCTTTCTCGCACTTCCGCACTCAAGTTGCAAGGACGATAGTCTTGAGGTTCGTCGACTTCTCCCCACGCCCACCCAAGGTTCAACACGCGGCCTACATGTGGTAAGGAACCATCATACCCCTACTAATGCAGGTAGGCCTATCTCATACCAAATCGATCATGTATGCCTTGCTGCAAGTGTCATTGGTCAACCATCGAATTAAAGTTGTAATTGCTACCGGATCCGAGACTCCCCTCCACGTTACCTGGGGATTGCAGCCCCTATGTTGTCCACACCATGGGAGCCCGCATGCATGCGGTGGAAGCTGTTGGAGCACGGATGTAAGCTCGGGTCTGCGCCATTTACTTCTCCTCGTGTGTTGCCTATGAAGTAATCGAGCCGTCTCTTGCTAAGGTGTATCCGGTGTCAGCCCCCTCTTCAGCCCCTGTCGCGACAGAATACAATGGACATTCAGGAGATGGCGAGTGGGTGCAAGGGGGCTATCAACATACAAGCTGTTCAGTCTTCAGCTTCGGCTTCATTATCAAGTTGCCAAGTTATCTGAATAATCCTTCTATCTACATTTCCAAAGGAGCTTCGGTCACTTGTACGAGCTACGCTGCAAAATAACGTCAGAGGCTTGAATTATCGCCCTTCAAGGGCCCGTAGCACCAATCCATTTGGGAAATCCTAAAGATCCCTGTGTAGGTGCCCGATCCCATAAGGTATTGGCTGAGAATGCATGCGCCCCATTCAGGGTTCTGTTCAACCTGGGCGCTCTCTAGACACTACACCTCTTCCACTACCTAGCTATAGCAGCCCTACACACCCATCTGCTCCGTACTTTGTACAGAGATGGTGACCAGCACCTATGAATATAAGAAGAGGATGTTGGAGATATATACCATAGTTATGTAGTGTCTGATTAAGGCATAGCCCATCAGCTCGCTCCATCCTGTTCAGGCGATTATATCTCGATGCCGCTGCAAGAAAACCCGCGATTATGGCAGCCTCGCAGATTACATCAATGGAAGTCAGTTTTCTGGGGTTTATCATCTATGCTTTCTAACACATCTTCTAAGTGTAAAAGTCTCGAGGACGCCGGCTTTCAGCACCGGGTGCTTTATCCAGGGACAGAAGCATACAACGCACGCATAGAGAAAGACACCTTTTCAGCCACCGCGCAACTCAGGCCTTTGTGTCTCGTCCAACCACACTCGACGGAGGAGGTCTCCGAGATATTGCAGGCACTGTTGAGCGTCACAGACAGCTCCATCGGCGTTCGCAGCGGCGGGCACACGGTCTGGCCCGGATCCCACCTCATCGCCGACGGTGTCACCATCGACTTCGGCGCGATGAACACGACGGCCTACAACAGCGAGACGGGCATAGCGAGCATACAGCCGGGCGCTACCTGGGGTCCCGTCTACGAGGAGCTCAGCAAACACGGCGTCACCACCGTTGGCGGACGCGCGGCCCAAGTTGGGGTCGGGGGGTTCCTGACGGGCGGTGGCAATAGCTTCCTCGCGCAGGAGAACGGCTTCGGATGCGACAATGTGGTCAACTACGAGGTCGTCCTGGCGGATGGGAGCATTGTTAATGCGAATAAGGACGAGAATTCGGACCTGTGGAAGGCGTTGAAGGGAGGGAACGGTAATCTCGGCCTAGTTACCCGGTTTGACATGGTGACGGTCCCCTGCGGACTGATGTTTGGCGGCGTCAATACGTATACCGCCGACTCGACCCCAGAGCTCGTCGAAGCCATCTCTCGATATACCGAGCGAATCGAAGACGACCACGCTAGCACTGCTATTATAGTGTGGAGCTATCTCTCCGATATTGGGAAGACGGTCGTGCTGGGCATACTGGTGAATACCAAGGGGGACGCCGATGCCCCTGCTCATAAGGGCCTCAAGAGGATCCGGCCATTATCAAGTAGCTTGCGTACCGACACTCACTTAGGCTTGGTGACCGAGCTTAGTTGGGCATATGGATTCGAGTGAGTTTCTCGATTACCCCCGCTCCAGATATTTACGGTACAATGGGCTGACACAATGCTGCCAAGAAACACTTGGATGACACTCACCTACAGCAGCTCACTCGAGATGAATACCTACGTCGCGGGGCTGCACGAAGACTTCGTGGGCGACATCAAGGCCCAGCTAGGCTTGAACACGGATTTTTCCGTGCAGTGGTGCTTCCACCCGATCTCCCCGGCCGTAGCAAAACGAGGGCGGGAGAAGGGCGGCAACATTCTGGGCCTGGACCGCTTCGCCACCCCGAGCATGGTGCTGCTGATCATGTTCAGCACGAAGTCCCGCCGAGGCAATGCCGCAGGTGCCGTGATACTCGCGAGGTATATCGAGGAAATCAAGGCCAAGGGAGAGGAGCTCGGAGTGATGAGGGACTGGGTATATCTCAATTACGGCGATCCGAGCCAGAACCCCATGGCAACCTTTGGCTCGGATAATTTGGATTTCCTCAGGACGGTCTCGAAGAAATACGACCCGGGTGGTGTGTTCCAGAGCAGGGTGAAGAGCGGTCTCAAGATCCAAAACTCGGTCCTGGTTTGAATTCAGTTGCTGGTGTATGGATTGTCTACGGCTCGGAAAACGTACGGGGTGACCGGCCAATAAAGCTACTTATGCAACAGGTATTAAATAGGGCGGTATCTCACTGTGTATCTTTTCCCGAAAACTATACTTCCCTTCTAGAAAGTCGTTTTTGGGGCTCCATTCCATAGTATGATATATATCCAGCCTCCTCTTCATTACCATCTTTGTTACTTTACGAAGAGCATCATGGGTTCTGGAAAACTTCAAGCCTAGACATCCAGCGTACATATGAACTTAAGCAAGTTATCATCTTCATTTCTATTTGAAAACATAGGTACTTCAGTATGGAGACACAAGCCAACAACAAACATGGATGCAAACATTCCCTAATCTGTGCTAGTGATTTTTTTTTTAATAAAAAATATATTTATTTTCCCGCACACGCTCAGTCTCCCTCAACCTTACCCTCTACCCTCTCATCAACATTAACAGCTCCTGTCGAGATCAATCACCACCCCACACTACACCTACTATACCCCTCGCCGCTGGCATTTTCTCTCTCTCTCTTACATAGACACGCATACACAGATACACATATGCCCCCATACAGACTTTGATGCCCTTTGAGAGCCTCACCATAGGTAGTCATCGCAGCCGTCACAACTCACGGGGGTCCCGTACTACGTGTGTCGCTGTCTTTTGAGCCCGTTATCCCGCTTCCATCGGCGTCAACCACAAAACCTCTTTACCAACACGAGCCCACGCCTACGACAAAGGGTTTAATTGCATCTTCCGAATAAGAACGCAATGGACTGCTTACCAGTCGAGATAATCGACGAGATTCTGGGCCACATAGACTGGGAATGGAAATGTTATTTCCCTGGTTACGCGTGTATTGGAAGTGAGTAACCAGTGACCAGCCATCCATAGGTTTTCCTTCCTCTATTTTCTTTCTCCCCCCCTCCGTCTATGTAACGCCGGGAGGGCGATTTCTTTTGTGAGCCATGGGGTTCCTGCTCCTGTCAAATGAGCTCAAACTCTTGTTTACTCGCCAAACCCACCAAAAAGAGAGAATACTGACTCATGATGCTATAGGGAACTGGAAAATTGCCGTGGAGGGCCGCACATTCAAACACATTATCATAAGGAGCGACCGGAATGGCCTCAACATGTTCTGGAAAGTGTTTCGTAAGGATCACCATCGCCGGAACGTCGTGAAGACCATCAAGTTTTATGCGACACTAGTGAATTACTCCAACTCCCAAAAGTATTACTATCACCCGGAGATGGACTGTAAAACCCAACATAACAATGCACTCCTCACCTCATTGTTACGACAGCTCTTTGGTACCTTGCGGAGCTGGGATCGGGATGCAGATGCCCATGCTAGAAAGATTACCCTTAAACTGGACATCAATTGTCCCTCGGGCTCCCTTTGGGGTCTTCCCTATTTCAAGCCCCCCTTTCTGTGTTTTACGAGGGAAGGTCTGCCGGTAGTCAACTCGATCACGAGGCTTGAATTGGGTAGTTTGACCCGCCGACGTGTCCATCCAGTACATGCCTGCTCTATTCTGAAATCCTTGCCTCGGCTTGAGCAAGTAGAAATGTCCCTCGCGCAGCCGGAGTATCGGCATCGAGAAGCTAGGCGTGAGCATCGTCAAGGTTTGCCGCCCCGTACATTCCAATATACGATATTATATGGATGGCTGCTAACCGCGTTTGCGAAAAGTATTGGCTTCATCCCTACAGCAGTCCATTCCCAAATGTCTAACACATTTGCACCTGAGCCATCGTCCCGGCTGCATCCGCAATCACAGTTTCAACCCTGACGCGATTGTTGACGAAAACGGCTTTGATCCTTTGGGGTTGAAAATACACGCCATTTGCCAGGAGTATCCGATTCGTTCTCTCGAACTCTCCGAAGATTTTATGGTCTCGCCAGAGCTCTTCCTTGGTCGAAAGGGGGCAGATCAGTCAGGCGATATCTGGCCCTGGATGGAAAACGTCCGGATCACCGCTTGCGAGGTTGCGCCAGACGGCGAATATTACATTACTGGTACGCCCGAGCATAGGGAATACAAGACGTTCGGCAAGGAGGGTCGATTATGCCGTTTTCAGAGCGGCCAGGCCCCTTTGAATCGTTGGCGTATGGAGCCTGATTCCCAGAAAGTGAACGGTATCATGACAGCAGTGTCGTATGCAATATCTCTTATGCCCCGCCTAGAAATGTTTGCCATCAGCTTTCCCTCACCCGGACTCTTCCTGCACTATCAGAACCCCGCGCGTTATGAAGGGTCCGTGGGGGACGAGCCGGTGGACTTAACTATAGTCTATGGGAAGCCGGGTTGTTTGTGGGTAATTTCTGATGCCTTGAAGACATTATGGGCCAAGATCGCGGGAGTGGACGAACCGATCCAGTACCACGAATGACGAGGGATAACAAGGATCTCCTCGGCCTCTACGGTTCGGCAGAACCCCTCTATGGTCAGGCGAAATTTAGGACAAGGCTTAAGCATGCAGAGCCTCTGGCAAGTATAGGCGTTTTCACGGCTCGAGGAGCCCTGCCGAAATGCAAACCTTGAGAGTAACTGGCAGGACTGCGATAGGGCTGACTAACTACATAGGGCTGACGGGTAGGAGATGAGCCATAGGGTGAAGAATTGTCTAGCGCTGATAGGTGTTGATCCCATCTCGCCCCATGTGCCGACCCTCACTGGTATGTGACATGCCATCCCCGGCCTCTACACCTTGATACATCTGTAGCTGTGGGAGGCTGGTCTATCAGATATATCATCACGTGGGGTTTCAATACCTACGTAGGTATCCAGCCTGCCAGCTTCAATGAATGCCCTGCGAAGGTCGCGGCCAAAGCAAATACCTACAGGTAGAAGGATGCCCTGTCTTTTTTGAGCCAATGGAAGCCTCACGGTAGAGAAAGCTTGTTTTGCGCACTTTGGGTTAGCTAAGCGATCGTGATTTTAAAGAGAATGGATATGATTTATCTAGACGGTGAAGCAGAAGGCCTGACATAGTATATTATAGTATGGATATAGACGCAACTCGGGTGGGATGACACCTGGGTCTACTTGAGGCACTACGAACCTACTACGTAGGTGGATGTAGTAAGGCGTCGAGGTGTTCAGCCCACCTACTACCACCTACATATGTACCTCCTACATAGTATGTACCTACAGATCTGTATGTATATGCGTACCCGTATGTAGGGATGTGGTGACGCCTTTCCCTCCATGACTTGCCTGTATATGTACGGCTACATTAACCTAGCAGATTAGGTACCTAGAGACCCATGATAGGACCAAAGCCCACGAACTGGAACTGTGGGGTCTGCAAACCGCCCGGCACTGCATATTCTGATACCTACATATTGTACAATTGTGCCGTGAGTTCACGCGACCCTCGATAGCACATACCCTTTTCAGTTTGGCATGCCAAGGCATGGAAGGATTCAAGATACATAGGCATAGGTAGGTACCAGATCTGTCTTCTCGATACCTACCCTAATGCCGTAATCACAAGCACAAGCACAAGGGAATGATCGTATGCCCTTTCCATCACGCTCTTACTCACACACTCTATCTCTCTCTCTCTCTCTCTCTCTCTCTCCCCCTCCCTCTGACTCTTCCTATATAAGCCTGTGTTCTTTTCTACCGTCTCTCGCATTTGTCTTCGTCGAGGCCATCTTGACAGATAATACCGCCGGGGCAGCGTGGTATCAGCTAGCAAGTAAATAAATTAGCATACGGTCGGACGAACCGCTCTGCGATCTCTGCCACGTGTAGATAGCCGATAAGCCAGCTGGCAGCACCAGGTCCCCTGCCTACATACCTAGGTCAGGTCATTTTTCGCCTACGAACAATTTATTACCTTACTACCTCACCCGGCAGGCCACCTCGACCAAAATCCTGGAAACCTTTCCGCTAACAAAAAGCCCCTCCTCCCGACCCTGACGATACGAACAGCCTGCCAGCCTCTCGCCCGTCCGCTCCCCATGGTCTTACACGTACAGATTTGATACATCCTCCTACGCGCTACTTCACCGACTGTCGAGAACCGTCGAGCTAGCTCGTGCCCACCACCCCCCGTCTCCAGCTCCCGCCTCCCATTACGACATCTCCCACCCATCGACACGAAGCCGGTCCTGGCCAGCCGCCGAGCTAGCTGCCCGTGGCCGCTGCCACCACCAACGCGCTCATGTGGTGGTTCTTCCGCATTCTCGCCAGCTCCGTCTTCCTCCTGACCATCGTCCTGTCCATCCCCATCTCCTTCGATGTCGGCGGGCGCGATAGCGGTCTGGCGTACAGCCTCTCCCTCTTCGGCTTCTACTTCCTCTACAGCTTCGCAAAGCTCGCCACGCCCGACAACTCGCGCATACGATGGGCCTTCAACAGGCTCCTCCAGACCTCGCAGTGGATCATCATCCCCACCCTCCTGATATGGTCTCTGCACAACTTCGCCGTGGATGCGAACAGCACTGACTGGGTATCGAGGACCATCGGTGGACTGGGCAGCCGGAAACATGCCACCTGGTCAGACTGGTTTTTCGGCAACGGAGGGCTCATAGAATCCATGACTATCGGTGGTTGGGACAGAACCCTGCACTACTCCAGCCCGGTCTTCCAGCTGGCCGAAGGTTTCTGTACCCTCTTGGTCATCCAGGCCGCTGGCCAGATCTCGAGGTGGCTTGTGAACAGGGGAAGGAGCGATACATGGGTCGTAAGTCCTCGCCTCGTCGTTGCCGGGCCTCTTGCGGGATTGCTCACTTTTCACCTAGCTCACTCTCCTGATACTATCCGCCTCCATCATTGCGAGCGCCGTCTATTTCCTATGGCGGGTCGCGCTATTCCCTTCGATCAATAACCTCGATGCGACGCTTATCGGCGTGGCAGTAACTTCGGCAGTCTTCCTCTGTGCCATAGGGATCGGCACCGGTCGTGGGAATCCCGTCGAATCGTCTCTACTATTCGCCTACGTCGTCCTATGCATCTACCAGATATTCACCGACTATGTCCAGTCGCCAGAAGCTCAGGCGGCCGCCGCCGAGCAGGCTGCCAACCAACCAGAATTTCCGCCATTACCACCTATTATCATGGCTAGTTACTCGACCTTCCTACACCTACTAAGCTCGCTACCATCCGCGGTCTACTCCTCCTTGAGTCTACTTTATGCCGCCTTCCAGACCATTGCGCCCTCGGTCATGATCTCGTTGGTCTACCGCATCATTGTGTTCTACTGCGCTACTCGCATTATCCCGGCGGTACGGGAATCGGGAGCGAGAGCTCTTATGCAAGAGCCTTCCCTGGACGACTCGGACAGTGCAAATCGCTTTCTGGGATTCCTCTCTTGGTTTTCGCCGTCGATCTTGATTGCGGTCTACACCAGCCTCTTGCTGCAGCATTTCTCTACTAGCGATAGCGAGGAAGGCTGGACCCTGCGACACGGAGACGCAGGAGGCAATACATGGCGCTGGGTCAACGTCACCGCTACGATGTGCCTATATGCCATCGAATTATATTTGGGGAATGACGACTCAGATAACGGCCTAATCAGCCATTGGAAGACCGACTAGACATGACATACCAGCCTCATTGGGGGGGAAGGGGGAAGAACGAAGAACGGGGGCCTTTCGTCGACGAAGGGGACATAGCACATTCGGCCGAAGGACTTAGTCTACAATCCTGATCCTGATCGATCATGGTTGTGGTTGGAACTCGACAGCATATTGGGCAGGATTGGTTTTTGGGAAACGGAAGCTCACAGCATTTGGCGTTTGGGGGACCAGGGACAGTATACCATCGAATTCCATCATGTTCTATCTGTTACAGCAAGCACCGCCGGCGCTGCGTAGGCGTAGGCGTACGGTGCGTCGGGGGGGGAGAGATCTTGTTACGTTCGTGAAGAGCGATAAGTTACCCTGAAGTGGAAACGACAGGTCAGAGGGTTACGACTTTTTGTCGCCTTGGACCGTTCCTCGAGTTACACTAAAGAAATAGTAGTTCAAAACAACAGATTTGGTCGACTGGGTGAGACCTGTCTCAGCTGCAAGGATAAGACTAGCGAGCTTTCCATGGGCTTGAGGCGCCACGCCTCCCCTATTTTTCTTGCATCTTTCCCACCCGAGCATTTTTAGCTTTTGTAGCCACGGAAAAATTCCTGCAACGTAATGTCGTCGGCCGTCTTGGAAACGACGTCAGTTAAGCCTTACCTGTCTCACCGATACACGCCCGCAGACCGTGGACCCCCCGGTCACATGAGATTTTTTCTTTATACTTGAGGTCTCTGACATGCTAAATCCAGATGATGGCTACATCGCTCGTCAAGTGGCAGCTTATCTACCAGTGGCCTGCAAGATATAAATGATAAAATCCGCGCCGGGAGCACCAGTCGCCCCAAGGTCGTGGTCGCCGGATCCACGACGGGGCTAGCCGAGCCGCCGGGTTTTCGAGAGCTCGGCCACCGGCGCAAACTTCGGCGTGCCCGCCCGGACAAGGGCCACTGGCGCCCGGCGACTCTTGGATTTTACGTAGTCAGAGGGCCTCTCGAGGTGCGTCGTCAACGAGATCGAGACGGAGACTCGATGTCGAAGCTCCCCTTCCCCCCACCCTCTTCCGCGGACACATAACAACGATCGACTACCCGTGTGTGTGGTATGACGTCCGCCCACCCCGGCGCGGGACTGCCTGCCTGCCCCTGATCTCGAGTATCGCGGGCATCAGTCTCGCGTGCTCCCTGCCTCACACACACGCGCGCATAGCTGCGGAACTGAGCTCGAGGATCCCCCGACGGCTTCCGTGCCGGACCGGACCGGACCGGACCCTTGTACGTCTCCGGCGACGGCTCGATGACATCACCTGGCGGGCACGTGTCGCTTTTTTCGACGAGAGCGACGCCCTGGGCGCGCTTATTTGGGGCAAGGCTTCGCTGTGGATGAGACTGGCCGATGGTCATGGTTAGGGAGCTATCGGTCCATCTTTACGAGCCGAAGGCGGGCTTCTGGGCCTTAGACCTTCGATTTCTGTCTGTTGAACCTCTTAGGTTGTTATCTTCATCGATTCCTTGATCACCGAGGCAGGGGGGGCTGCCCCTTATGAAAAGGCTACCGGTCCCTGGCTCGCCCCCCCCTGTATCCGGTGCAGCCGGAGACCAGGCTCTACAATTCGACGTTCTGGCCCACACGCGCCCTATACTAATCCCACTCCGGAACATGACCTTCTGGGCGTATTTTCAGATGTTTCAAGTCCGTGGCCCCGACCCTAGAGACTTGGTTGGGCTGCGAGGGATACCCTTCGAAGAAGACGCGCTGGCTCCCAGAAACCGCAGCATCTCGCAGATCATCTGCGCCGCGTAGCCGACGCTCCTCCGGCATGTCGCGGCGCGGCCGGGGCAGGCCGAGCGGGAGGCCGAGCGGCCCAGTTTCTAAAGCCCCTCGAGCTTCAACAAGCCGCCGTCGAAACTACACACGCGGCGGTGACGGCTGTATCTCCTCGGATAACTTTCCCCCGCCATGTCCTCGTCCCCCTCCTCATCTAACGAACGCGGAGATAGCAGCGCTAGTGCCGGCAGCATATACGACTTTTACACCAACGCGTGGCCACGGCAGCGTACATAGATGGGGGAGGAAAAAAAAGCCACCTATCGTCACATAGGAAGTGAATTACAAGAGCATCTACAAGTAGCGATGGCTTCGAGCGGCTTCGATCGAGGATGATAGAGCCGCGTTGCATCTCTGGGAGCCGAATACGCGGTACTGTATGGCTACGTATTGAGTCATAGGGGCGGATGGCGCGTTCTGAAATAGGCTGTGCGATCAGGGTCGCCGCGAGCGCCTATGAGCTAATTATTACGGATATGACATATTCACTTCAGTATTCGTTTGGCAGCAGTGCAATGAATCAATCGGCCGGGTTTCCTCTCACCCTCTCACCCTGTGATGCTTTCAAAACTGTGTTCGTTCCTCTTGGACTTTCCTTTCTGAATAAGTGATCCCATGTCTGAGGATAAGCATCAGAAAGTAGGTTTAGGTTCATATTTTTATAATAGGCCAGATACCCAAGGAAGCTTGAGATGGGGGCGTTGGAGAGAAATTTTGATCCCTGAACTGCCGGATGAGGTTATTCACATTGTGAAAAACTCGCTGGTATGGTTTCTGAATCCAACCCAATGCTGTAGAGATGCTTTATGGTTGGACACATTAATGATAGCCTACTATAATATCAGCGCAGATACTGCGCTGGTACACCGTCATAAAGGGTGTACTGCCCCATGACGATAGCTGAGTCTTAGATGGAGCAGGAAATACATTGGGTTTGATTTAAGAATATGTAATGTTAACTGAACTTCAGACAGGAGCATGTATGGCAATATCGTACGAGCTACTGGTTTTGGTCAAATATCTCCTGCCCGGCATATATTGTTGCAACATAATCGTTTCAGAGACTTGCCCGATGGTTGTTATGGTAATCAGATAGCCGTATTGTGACGGCTCGGCGGGTCGATGGCCGCACAAATTACTTCATATTCCTAAGGCCGTTGCTCACAAGGTTCTGCTAAGCTGCCTGTTGGACTGTGTTGTGCCGCGCCGCAGCCCCCTTCGAGGCGGCAACTGGAGGGTTGATGGTACGCATTATTGCGATAGTATTTCGTCGAATTTAACTTCAAGACGCATCTACTGACATCTCTGAAGAAGCTGATGCTATCTCTGAGGTATCTTCTTCCATCTCATCTGCGTATATAGCAAACAATAAGGCAATGCAATCAGATTGGGAAGCCTCTCTGTCCTGCTCCTGTCTGTGGAAGTCTCGTTCTCGCTTGGCGTTTTGCAGTTCACTCTCGACCCTCCTAAGTCGCTTTGAACAATCCTGGATTATACTCATCGTAAAGGTGTTGGGTAGTTCTAACTTGGCGAAATTCTCGATATCGGCCAGCTGTGTGATGTGTTGGGCCGCCAGATGCGCTGTCATGTCGTAAAATGACCTGTCACCCGTCCATTTTGGAGCCTCTTTTACGAGGCCAATGAATACATCTGGTGACCAACCAGCTAGCAGTTGTAGGTGGATTTTCGAATTCGCTAATTGGCAAAGTGAGGTGATAGCGTAATAATCAGCGATACTGTTCACTCGTAAGTGGGCGAGCAAGCGTTCCAGCTTGTTTTGTCTTCTCACTGAGGCCAAGTCTTGGCCCCCAGTGCCGTCCGTGTTGAATCGTGAAGAATTGACTACATAATGGTTGGCCCCTGTAACACATGTTACGAGACATGAGAGAACGAACTATTACCGTCCGTGATAGCCAAGCCCTCGGTATTCAGTTCCTCGGGCAAGCGTACTTCATAATCTCCAGTGTATAGGAAATCAATCATTTGTTTGCACGTCGTAACGTCGAAGTTGACATTCACGATGTTCGTTCTAGCCTCCTATATTCCAGTAAGTAAATAGTTCGGGCGCCTCTGGACAAGGGCTTGACTCAAGACACACCTCGAAATCACCACGAAGGGCCGCAGCCAGAACTGGAGATTGCGTGCATATGATCGCTTTGTGGACTTTGAATACCTGACCCTCGCAAGCTATTGTTAGGTCACTGTAGTCACCCGACCCGCGTAGTCTGGTTGTGATCGATGGAGGAGCGGCGACAGCCATCTTTGGGATTGCTGAACCAAAGTCGACCTACGTTTCTCAGGCATGAACGATATCAAAAGTACTGAAGAATACCTCAAACGAGCTGTAGTCGACTGTCTACTCTTATCATACCCCCGCTCATGATAGCGACGATGATGATATTCCTATGACGATTAGCTCGCTTCAAGGGCTAGAAGCAGGGCACTTGGGACATAGCCTCGCGCCATTTAGGCCGCCCAACCCATGTCTGCGCCCTGAACTACCAAACTCTGTCCATTGTCCGCAGTTGCAGTGAGGCTCTAGTTCTAAACGTGACATTGGAAAAGAAATCCAAGCCAGCAAAGGACGTACAACATTAGGTAGATAAGCAGGTATCGATGGAGCAGAGAGGAGCCAAGGGAGCAAACCATTAACGCGGTGCGGAATTGAACCTGACCACGCCCATAACCATAACCCATCTGTAACTAACAGATGATCAGCGTCGGGATTACTGATGGACTTACAAGTTTTCCATGGTAGAATGAGATACCGGCCCTGTAGTCCGGATCCGTAGATACTAGGTACCACCTAGGCATTCCCTTCAAAGTGTGGTTTGCTTGCACCGAGTCTCCCGGCGAGAAAGTCCGAGCCCTAGGTACCCGTAGGGTAATATGTTTAATGCAACCTTCCAAGAAGTCGGCTCTTAGGTTGCTGTTCGATTGCTAACGCAATGAGGGCCCGCAGAGGATGTGCATCGACGGACGACAGCGTTTAATGCAGACCGACGGGTGACTCCGGACCTCGGTCCATACCTGCACCCCGTACGCGGACGTTCGATCAATGTTCGAAATGGAATAAGGTTTGGACGATGCATCGTTCGATAGGTCATCTCAAGGAACCTTATTATAAGCACGAAAATGCACTAATCAGCCAATGCGGGGAGAAGCCACCCACATGTACCCGTATACCTGCTACGAGTTGTACATCTGTATGCAAGAGCTGAACGGAACGGAACGGACTGACGGATAACGAAACCGACACAGGCCTCGGTCATTTTGTATTTTCCCATCCATTGGAGCAATTGCTTCCCCTGTCTGCGACAGGACACAGCATTGACTCACATCAGCATTGACTCGGGCGTGTCAGGACACAACGAGTGCGTGCTTACAACGTAGACTAGGTAGGTAGCAGTTCAACCAGACAGCCTACCTACGAGTACATGAGAATGGAGGTGTCGTGTCGTGGGGGGTGTTGGCAGTTCTACCTACAGATCTGTACATACTCCTTTCCTTAGGTACTGACCTAATCAATGGAAGGCTACCTAGGTACCAAATGGATGTCTACTAGTCTGTACGTACGGGTACCAATGTCAAGGGCGAGGTGCAGATGGGTTAGCCTAGAGTTTTGTTGGCTCGTCGCCTAAACCCGTTGTGGCTAGAAGCCATCCGGGGAACGACAGAGGGCCGCCATTGCCCAATAGTGAGTGGGATTGGTAATAGACCAGCTCTCTGGGCTGCATTGCAGGTGGTGGGGGTCTGGCTGTCTGGCAATCAGTCTGGTCGGCCTCGCAGTCCCTCCGTCGTCCTTGCGTCCCTCTGGCTGGGTGCGCTGCCGGTGCTGGTGCTGGATCCCTAATCCCTCCCTCTCTCCCTCCCTGATGGAGACACCCTCCTGGGCTCCCTCATCTCAACGGGTGGGAAATGGGTCCGTTTTGTCGGTGACCAGCTCTCCACAGAAGCAGCCTTCTCGAACATCTGTTACGAAGTATTCGTTCCCCACCATCTCTACCATCTCTCTCGGCAATGGTAGCACTACGTTGTACATAGTAATGATGAGGTGACTGACGATGCTCGTCGTCGGACCATGATCGATCCTGGTCAAAACATCGTACCCTCCAGTTAAAACAGGAAATAGGTCTGACGCCTGATGCCAAACCTGTAGCACGATGGCTCAAACCCGTCCTCCATCTTGACCCTTTCGGCAATAGTTGAAGATTCTGGCATCTGTGTAGATCAACAAAGCGGCAGGGAGGGAGAGATCTGCCTGATAAAAGACGCCGGTAGACAACGGCCGATCAGGCCTGCGTACATGTACTGCCCACCAAGAACCGGGCACTCGAGACACTACCGCACGCAAGTCATTCCATCTTATCTAGCGCAACACGACATCTGCCGCGTGGGCAAATATAAATGTAAGTGCTCCAGCTGGCTGTCAATCGTGGTGTTGGAGCAACCGGTCGAATCAAACTCCAAGGACGGCCACGGCCCCTCCAGCCCTGCATTACATCTTGATAGGTACCATACATATGTAGATACCTGGTACCGTACATCTGTACCCATACTGCCCATACCGCAAGGAGGTGTCGACCATCCATCCCAGCACTCTCCCAGCACACCTCATCAGCTCACCCCCGGACATCCGATCCCTCTCAACAAGACGTGGCCCGTCCCATAATCCCCTCGCTCCTATTTGTTTCTCCCTCTCCGTCTCAAAAAGTGTCCGTGTCGGTTCTCACACCAGAAACTCAATTGTTCAGATCGTCGTCGATTGTGTCTTAGACCAACTCAACCCGCTAGTCGAGTTGCCTCTCCCGAACCAAACTCCCCCTTTCACGCGAGAACCACCCAGCAGCTCCAGCTCTAGCTCCCCACTGCAGCCTATTACACAGCTCCAATGGCAGGACCCCGCCTTACAGCTCCCGTGTCGAAGGTGTCGAAGCTCGCCCGCTCCATCAGCAGCACCGCAGCTCCGGCATCCGTTCCCAAATCCACCACGCTGCTTGCCGGCGCTAGGAATCCCGCCCCTCTCTCAAGGAAATATGCAGATCTCCTCAAGGAGAGGAATATAGATCCCGATGTAAGTTGCAAGCTGCCCCGAGCGCTCTCCGTCTCTCCTCCTGCATGGTGCAG
Source organism: Xylaria sp. JS573 (assembly GCA_000966885.1). Classification (NCBI taxonomy): domain Eukaryota; kingdom Fungi; phylum Ascomycota; class Sordariomycetes; order Xylariales; family Xylariaceae; genus Xylaria; species Xylaria sp. JS573. The sequence goes on along the minus strand of JWIU01000011.1, from coordinate 117,873 downwards.
AAGTGGACTGACTGACTAACACGGCCACCAGCACCCTCGCCATCTCTACACGCGCACGTCCAACAGGCCGCACCCGCCGCCCCGCAAGCTGCGCCTGATGCAGACCTTTGCCTCGAGCGCGGCCAGGCGCGCCCAGGTCAGCAGCACCATGGACAACGTCGTCTTCCCCGGCTCGGCCGCGCTCCAGGGGTCGGCCGCGGACCCGTTCGCCCACCTCCGCGTGCCGCTGCTGCCCGACAACTTCGCGACGCACAACGCGCCCGAGGCCGCCGACGGCCCCGTCGCCGTCCCCGAGATCAACGTCATCGCGGCCAGCCCGGACACCGTCTCGGCGGCGCCGCTGACCGAGGTCGAGGGCATGGGCGTCGACGGCGTCGAGCTCAAGTTCGTCCACGAGGAGAGTAGCAGCAGTCAGTCCGGACAGCAGCAGGGTATGCTGACGGATATCTGGAAGGGCCTCGTCGACGACGTGTTAGGTGGCGGAAATAAGAATAAAGTTGCTCTCTAACACAAACCCCTGAAAAAAACGATGAAACAATCAAATAAAAGCAAAGAAAAAAAAACGTAATGAGGCATGGTTCGCCTCGGTGGGTTTTAAGGCATCGTTCAAGCTCTGTTGCGGGTTAGCATCGAGCAGCGGTTTGTGGAAGTGCTCCGGGACCGGTTCGACTGTTCGTGTGTGTATATGATAATTCTTTCCTTTTCGGTTCGATGGCGGGTTAATATGGGTTTACCTACATGGCCAGGAATCTCACCTGCAACAACATGACGCCAATCGCGGCGAAGAGCTTGTCTTGTGTTCGGAAATATGTTTGCAAATGCAATCCAATGAGAATTGGAGCGACAAGCCCTATCAGACCAAAGTGATGAACTGTACAACTTGATGTTGCGTGGGTTAGTGCTCCAAACTCAATATCACGGCCTCGGTACCTTTTAGCCTGGCCTACCTTAGCCCAGTGCGCGCCCGATCTTCTGTCCCGTCATGCCGGAAACACTGCAGCAACCTACCTACCTAGTAAACCCAATTCGATCTGGTGAGACCTACTCCTTACTAGGTCATGTCCCGTTGTCCCGATCAATGCATACAGGGAGAGCTCCCTATTCTCTATTAGAGAAATCTTTATACAGGACGGAATTGCTCATCATCAAACATGCTTCCAGGCTTTAGGTCTGAGATGTCTAACATTATATCTTTACTGTTTACAACCCTATCTATTTTGTCTACTTATTTATGTCGCATACGCGTGTCAACGGTTAAGCCAGAGTGCGAGACAACTGGATGGAAGCATGCTGCCTCGTTACAAACATCTAGTTATAGGTTGTTGCTGGCGCACGCTATGGGACGTGTGCTATGGCAACGCTTACACGGAAGATGACCACATCCTGGCTTATCATAGTCATCCCCTGCCGACCGAGCATTCGCTCGCGGTCCCTAGACTCGATTCAGTGGCTACCGGCAAACTCCATTGTCGCTACCAATACACTCCTCGGTAGCGAATTTCTCTCCTAGGCGAGTCCGGCTAGAGAATCTCGACTAAGGAGATTGGCTACTTAGGTAAAGGGAAAAAGGGGGAGAACTCACGGGACTACGTATCGACACTTTCAAAACTGTGATAGCGGGCTTCAAACGACGTCTTCATAACTCAGCGATGTATATCTGAACGCTAGAGTAGTCGATCCACGCGGCCCGTGTAAATTAACGGGCCTAGAGGTTTCGGGCCGTCGAGGAAAGGTTCGTGATAGGAACGAGTCTATTATTCATCTTTGAGGAGACCTTCGTCTTCTATTGCTGAGTCTTTGGATAGGAGTCAGTCACTCGGCGCTCTCGAGGGTCTCGCTAACCACTAGAAGTATATTTGCTAGCTACCATCCTGTTGTCCTCCTAAACAGATCCGTAGATACGATACTAGGCCCCCTTGATTTCACGATGACCTAAAGAAACATCCACAGCTAACACACCCTTCAGCTAGGGTGCAGGGTCAGTATCCTTCACACAACTCCACTTATTACAGCGACAAGGCATATGATATCCAACATCATAAAAGCTCATCCTAAGGCCACTTCGGTAGGAGCACCACTTCTGTCACAAAGATTCTCTGTTGGGGATGCCAACTTGATAGACTTCTTTCCAGTCGGCCATCTAAATAGACTCCTATTCGAGTTAGTTATACCAAGCACCCAGAGGGTCTTTATGTCTGACGAGGCCTAGCGCAGCTACCCAAATATCGCTCAAGAGCTATAATAGTACGGACTCCCCTTCCGTACCGACACCCACAAACGCTCACATCACCGGCCGATACTTAAATCCACGATCAAGGAAATGTGACTCCCGTCAGGTCAGAAGTGACTATTTGTGTGTGGGGGGGGAGATCAGTTCGTCTGTTTATATCTGTCTGACTCAACCGCTGATTAAGTCGCCCACGCCCTGTCCCCTTTTCCTTTTTATTCTCGCGGGCCTTGTGAGCAACCTACTCTCAATCTGCCCCTGTATCGTCGTCGCTAACTGGCTGGCTGGACGGCTAAAATGGCTGCCGTTAGTCAGCGTCCGACAGGACGCGCCCTCTAACGTAGGATTAAGAGGCTCTGCTCGCGCCATCCGCGTGCGCCAGGTTCCCGGACTACGAATCACCATGATCATTACCATGATACCTACCCCAAAGCTCAGCAGCATGTGACGGAGGAAGAGACCAAATACTACATGAAAAGGGCAGCGGTGTGTCTACGGCAAATGTTACACAGCGTCTACTCGACAAAGAACACTCTGTACAACCCCGGGAATTGCTACCTACCTCGGTGGCTGATGTTACCCTCTCATCGAACTGGGCTCGATATGGCCTATATCCTCATATGCCGGTAGGAATCTTCACTCAATGATTCATCTAGGGTGGTCACATTTGTATGGCCCCCCGTTTGATTGGTTTCTATCGTTGTGAACGGGTACCCAGCCAACCCAGACCTGTCCAATGGCGGAGCGACGTCGCCTCCGGGGTATCGCTTATCCGCAGACGCAAAGCGACGCGGAAGCCCTGGAAGTCTGTTGGTGGAAACGTTCCAGACCGTACGTTCCATGTTGATCGATAGCGGGCCATCGATGGCGAGGGGGAGAGACTTGGAGGAAGCTGGCACGGCGTCGAGCTAAGCCCCGGGTATAAGACCGTTGGGGCCCAAGCTATTGCAGGAGACAGGGTGGTAAACTGAGCCTGAACGGAACCCGGACTATTCCCTCTCTAACGTGACGCAGAAAACTTCGACCATGGCACTTCAGCTAGACGGCCTCCTCCAAAGTCACTTCCTCCTCCCCTTCCTGGCGGGTCTGTTCTCTCTCGGCCTCGTGTACTCCTATGTCTCGACGTGGTACCGGCTGCGGCACGTTCCCGGGCCGCGGCTCGCGGGCTGGACCTACCTCTGGATGCTGGGGACGACGCGGACGGGGCAGCAGGCGGCGCAGTACCGGAAGGTGGCGGAGCGGTACGGTCCGCTGGCGCGGATCGGGCCGAACGACCTGATCACGTCGGACGGCGAGGTGATCCGGCGGATGGGGGCGGCGCGGTCTCCCTACGGGCGGTCGTCGTGGTACGACGCGATGCGCATGAACCCGTACGAGCTGTCGCTCTTCAGCACCGTCGACACGGCCGCGCACGACCGCCTCAAGGCCCGCCTCGCCTTCGGCTACGGCGGCCGGGAGAACCCGAACGTCGAGGACGACGTCGACGCCGTGCTCGCCGGCTTCCTCGCCCTCCTCCGCCGCAAGTACCTCTCGAGCGCCGACGGCGGCGAGCTCCGCCCCCTCGACTTCGCCACCCGCATCAACTTCTTCACCCTCGACGCCCTCACCAAGATCGCGGTAAGTCGGACGTCACTAAGGCGGCGGGAAGTCCACCGCCCGTCTTCCCCCCCCCCCCTCTTTTCCCCCTTCGGAAATATATCTCTCCAGGTTTCTGGATGATAAAACGTTACAAGTTCTTGAGATTGGGATCTTTTCTTATTATTGATATTATTTTGTCATACACATATAGTATGGCAAGGAGTTTGGCTATCTAGAGACGGACTCGGACGTGTACAGCTACATCGAGTCGGCCGAGGCCTACGTGCCCATGCTCGTGGTGCTCGGCGACATCCCCTGGCTCTCGCGCCTGTTCTACAACCCCTACGTGCTCAGGCTTCTCGGGCCCAAGAAGACGGACGAGAAGGGCATGGGCAAGATGATGGCGTAAGTCCTCCTCCTCCTCCCCCTCCTCCTACCCCTCCTCCTCCACGGTGGTCTCAGTTACCCACCTGCCTACTCGTGTTGGGTCGAAAGGTCTGGGTCCAAGCATCTTTACTTATGTATGGTTAACCCCCCTTTTTCTTGGGCAACAGCGTCGCGCAGAAAGTCGCCGGTGAGCGCTACGGACCCGACGCCAAGGACCACAAGGACATGCTGGTAAGCCGTTCCTCCCTCCTTCCCTCCCTCCCTCCCTCCCTCCGCCTCCCGAGTTGACCAGGCACCCCATCCCGACTTCGTCGTTGTGCTAATCGCGGCGTCCCCGTCGTTCGTCCAGGGCTCCTTCGTCAGGCACGGCCTCACGCAGCGGCAGTGCGAGTCGGAGATCCTGTTCCAGATCATCGCCGGGTCGGACACGACGGCGACGGCGATCCGGGGCACCATGGTGAACCTGTGCGCGCAGCCGCTCGCGTACATGCGGCTGCGCGGCGAGGTCGACGCCGCCGTCGCCGCCGGCCGCGTCTCGGGGCCCATCATCAAGCTGGACGAGGCGAAGGGCCTGGAGTACTTGCAGGTAATGTTGCTATCTAGGAATGATGTATCGTTCCTGTGGTTTATTTTGCTTGCTAAGCCCGTCTAATCGCAGGCCGTGATCTACGAGGGCCTCCGTATCAACATCCCCTTCTCCGGCCTGGCCATGAAGCAAGTGCCCCCGGAGGGGGACACGATCGACGGTGCGTATGCCCCGAGCTCCCTAGCCCCCGCTACACCATGTCCTCGGTGGAAAGGGCTAAGCAGACCGCCCGAGGAAGGACGCAAGGCTCTCGAGGAGATCCGGAAAGGGCGGCATTCGCTTCACTGACCCCGGATCGCGTTTCTAGGCAAGTTCATCCCCGGCGGCACCCGCATCGCGCACAACATCCTGCCGCTGCAGCGGTCGAAGGCGATCTTCGGGGAGGACGCGGAGCTGTTCCGGCCGGAGCGCTGGCTCGGCATCGACGCCGAGCGGTACCGCGAGCTGGTGCAGACGGTCGAGCTCGTCTTCGGCTACGGGCGCTGGGGCTGCAGCGGCAAGAACGTCGCGTTCATGGAGCTCAACAAGGTCTACTTCGAGGTGAGTGCCGTTTCTCCATCTGCTTCTGCTTCTGCTGCTGTTGTAGCCGCAGTTACAGCATTGTTGTTCGGGGAGGGTGGGGATCTTGTGATCTACCCATCCATCCACCCCCTATCAGTCTATCTGTTTAGGACGTGTCCGGACTGACGTGGCGATGATTCCGTTCAGTTGTTCCGGAATTTCGACTTCGTGTTGATAAACCCCAATAAACCCATGGCCCACGTTAAGAACATGAACATGTTCTTCCAGAGCGGTATGTGGGTGAAGGTCACTGATAGGAAAAGGTCACCGTAAACCGGCACATTACTATCAGAGTGATGGGGGTGCTTTTCGGGTTATGTTCAACTTGGGATTTGATGGAAGGGGTAGGACTGGGATAGTTAAAGCTCGTTCAGGTCGGAGAAATTGGAGGCATAGAGGCAATCGTTCTAGTCCTAAGTGTACGCTGTATGGGACAGGCTATGTATGCAGATTAAAGTAGGCTTGGGATATGCACGAAGCTCTGATTCTACATCGCCTGTATATATGCCGCAGCTTTCATAAAGACTATGAGAAGTTCAAAAACGAGATGCTATATCTATTATTCTGAGCATTGTATTGGACATCATATCTGCTTGACAACTAGCAATTACAAACGACCTTTGGAAAAGGAGGGCAAAGAGTTGATCTATGTCCTTTGGATCGAGAAACTCTGCGTTTCTGGCCATAAGTCTATAGCGGATGGTGGTTTCGAGTAAGTTTTGTTTAGGTAGTACGCCCAGTGTATGTCGAAGCGGCGCCGAGTCGCGCTCCCATACACAATCCTCACTCCAAGGCTTTATAGACGGGAATATTGAGGTCGCCTCGTCTTCAAGACAAGCTCGTTAACCATGATCGACCGACCGTAGTGTCGTCTAATCCCAAATCACACTGGATGGGAAGCAGCAGCGCCGGGCCAGACTTCATCAAGATAGTCAGTAAATTTGTCTATCGTTTGCACTCATGAATTTATCTATACCTACAAGGAAGGGGTATCGTTCTGGACCGACCCATCCGCCCTGAGCCCCCGAGTCCAATGTTGACCCGACCTGGTTCTTTCTACTCCTAGTGATGGGAACAATCCCTTTGGATTTGATAATATGTACGCGACACAGCACTTGCAGCCCGCTCATACAATTATGCAGCTCTCAACGGCATGACTTGAATGTCGCTCATGGTTCACCCCTTGCCGGTTCGTCCAGGCCTTTCTTACGTCGGCCTTCCAACTGCGCATGATGAAACGTTTTCATCACGAACTCGTAAGTCATCATCGTCACTGTTGCCGCGGGTACGGCTCGCATCATGTTGACTCCCATGCCCGCATAGAATGCTCTCCAGCCCTCTTCCCGCAGAATAGTGCGAAAAGTCATAACGACGCCTCTATACTTAGGCTGTGGGCTTGGATCTTTTGCGACATTTGCCGATTGGTTTTGGTTGTTCGACGTAGGCTCGGTCACCCCAAGCCCCTGTAAATACTCATTTCCAGGAGTTGGCCGTCTTTGCGTTTGCAACCTCGTGCGGATTACTTCGTGGGGATATGTGGCTGAGCTAGCAAGGACCTTCGACATTATCGAAGCGGATAGCACGCCGAGCCAGTGGTTCTGCTTATCATCGTCGCCGCCCATTTCACCCATACGCTGTCCTGTAAACTTTGTCCTCAAATACTCGTACGCCGGGAACTGCACAGCGACGTGGGTGAGACCGAGAAGCGCTGGAGTGAGCCCCGAGTAAAATGATAAAATGCCCTCCGAAGAGTACATCTTGCGCGCGGCATCAAGTGTAGAGTTATAATGCCAAGGAGAGTTGATAGTGGGTCTAGTCGTTGGTGTGTTTGTCGACCGCGGGAACATGGACATCTGTCTGTTGAACCCCGTGGAAGATTGGGACATGAGCCGGGTTTTGATGACCCATATAGGATTCGTCACAACCGTGCTGCTGGCACCAGCAACGATTGACGACCAAAAGTTGATGACAAAAGAGTTGTGCACTGTATCATAGGGTAACGGTTAGCCATTTGTTTCTCCTAGTAATGCAACTATGAGGGAAATTGAAGAGTGATGTTGCTATGTATAGTGAAGCCTTCTCAGCTTCGGGGAGGGGCTTACAGTTCTGTTCGGCCAAAAACCTCTTGCTTTTGTTGTAAACAGTGAACCAAACAGCCCAGGTTGGCAAGTAACCAAGGATGATGGGTCCCAGGCCTCTATACATGCCGCGCAAACCGTCTTCTCTCCATATTACCCTCGCTGTACCGACCAAGCCAGAGTAGACCTTGCTCTGGCCCACATGTCTGCCCTTCGCGATAGCGACAAATCCGCCTTGTGCTTGTAATTTTGTCTTGATGACATCGAGCGGGCACGTAACAATGCCAGATGTAAAGCCTCCTACAGCGCCCGACAAAGCGTTGAACTGTGGCTCTGAAGCGCGAGCAGCCCACCGCTGTAAAGGCGTTAGGCCGCTGGAATCGTGCAACTCCATGGCTGCTACCGCCGAGGCCAAGGTACCTGGCCTGTCCTGACTGTGATGATCTGCCGACGGCTCAGTGGAGGTTGCTGTCGGAGGCGGCTGCTGGGAGAAAACCGCATATTCTGTCGGATCGGGAGGTGACCGTCCTGTTGAATGACCTTCAGCTCCGTCGTGAGACATGCCCTTGCACAATAGTCAAGTCCAATGAGGGCGCAGTCTCAGACTCGGGGCCCCTGGGTTGTCGAGCGGTTGCGGGGGATGGGAATAGAAGCGGCGGGGTGGCCCGAAAGAGCGACTATAGGCGTGAATGTGGGTGGGTGGGCGGAGCGAGATCGTCGTGTGCGGTCGAACAGAGGAAAAAGACACTGGGGAGGCGTTGTGGTGTGCGGTGTGCGGGGAATGCACCCTCGCAAACCCACCGTCGACGCAAGAGCTACCGTTTGTCACATGCCATTGACAACCACAAGAGCGCCTGTCGAACGAGAAGAAGAGTCGGCCAGCCGGGTCGAGATGTTGCGGTGGGAAGGAAAAGGAAAGAGAAAGGTGAGGAGGTGTTTGGAGTCAAGGCGAGGTGAGGAGTCCGAAGCCAGAGACTATCGGACCTGTCTCTCTCTCTCTCTCTTTGCCAGCGGATTGGGAGGGAGAAGCGGGTCGGAGTCCAATAACGTGATTGCGACTGCAAAGCGCAGACCGACTGGACGGGGGGCTTGGTGCTATATAGCAAAAAGTCGACGATGTTAGCGCGGGATGGCGAGGCGGAGAGAGACAAGGGAGGATATAAATATAAAAAGACCAGGAGAATACCTGGCAAGATGCGGCAATTAACTTTGGTCTATCGAAGGGGAGAAAAGTATATCTCTTTGTCTGAGAGTTGATGCAAAAGGCAGTACCTTGGCTGCTTGGGTCTGTCTAGGTAGGTAGTCTGTAGGCGCTGTAATCCATAATAATAAGCAGGGCAGCAGCTCCAATTTACTAGCTCTGACGTATTATTTTACGTTGGACACCCTGCGATGTATAGATGTACAGATGGATGTACTGCCCCGACTGCATGTACAGATTATCGATTACCTATGTCCATATCTCCAGTCCCCCGAAACCGCCTGGAGATTCCGAGTGACTCCCGCTATTTGAGGCTCAAGGTCAAGTGACCAGCGCTGACGGAAGCGCCAGGGGATGACAACAACCACCAAATGTGCCTAGGTTTTATGGAGCGTCTTATGGAGCGCCTAACAGAGTATCTAAGTTGCCATTGCGCGCGCTCTCTCTCTCTCTCTCACACAGCAGTCGTGAGACAAGAAGAATTCTGGACTGGAATCAGAAATGATAATATTGAAGCCTCCATCGATATCTAATGACCAAATGCCCTGCTAAAGTGTAATATGCAAAACATCGCCTTGACCGTCCCGGTACGATGGAAGCACTGGGGCCACACAGGGTACTTTTAGGTAATAATTGAGTCGGGTCGATCAAGGATTGGGAGGCGTCCGGCAGAGGGTGCACGGTCACGTGGCCCTGGCTCTCCGAAGCCGAGAGCCATTTTGGAACTTTGTGTCAAACCCAGGTCCCATAGCACCACCGCCGGTTCCCATCACCACCCTCCCCGCCAGCTCTCCCTTTTGTTTTGCATATCATACCACCACCACCTCCACCACCAATCGACCGACAAACATGTCGTATCCGAGCCTAGCACCCTTCATCCTGAAACGCCCGTGGCTGCGCAAGCTGGTCCAGCCTCTTGCTGGCTGGTACAGCCAGGCCGCGGGCTACCGTCAGCTCGGCCTCAGGTACGTCTTCGCCCCCCCTCTCGCCATTGCGACGCCGGCAGGTCGCTACCACCGAAAATTCGGGAACTGATGCATTGTCGCAGGGCCGATGACCTGATCGTTGAGGAGGACGAGGACGTCATCAAGGCACTGAAGCGCCTGCCGCCGCAGGAGAGCTACGACCGCGTCTACCGGCTGCGCCGCGCCTTCCAGTGCAGCGTGACGCACAAGCTGCTGCCCAAGGACCAATGGACGAAGGACGAGGAGGTGAGTTGCGATGCGACGTTCTGCCGTAGCTAGCGCGGGCAGGAGGAGGAGGAGGAGGTTGATCCGGCGCTTTTTATCCAAGGCCAGGGTTGCTGACATAAAGCCGCGGCGACGTATAGGACACCCCATACCTGAAGCCCCTCATCGACCAGATCCGCGCCGAGGAGAAGGAGAAGGCGGCCCTGGACTCGATGACCATTGTACGGAACCACTAAAACGAGTTAACAACATTGGGACGAGGACAAGGAAGCTCCGGGGTGGGAGACGATAAGACATGTGTACCAATAAGCTACATTAGATCGAGGCAATAGAAGGTTGGACTCCAGTCGCAAAACGTTTCCGCACCTAGGAGGAAGGGCCGATGTTCGACGTAGGCTGTATCTGTACATAGACCGAAGTTGCGCTGAACCTGATGACCCTTCTCACCTACCTCGAGCACTACCTATACTTCCAATTGTGATGTCAATATACTCACGGGCCGGTTTGTGAGAATACCTAACCCTAGGAAGATGATAGGGAGCCATATATGCGACGTGAATGATGGTAGATATTCATGTGCGATATAACATGTAGTAGATGTTAGGTCGAACTGCTTACCTCAATAGCAGCATGTTGCTTCAACTTTAAACTGCTAATGCCTTTGAACATATATCTCTGGGGTTTCCACGCCAGCAACAAGTGCGCATTGCTATCATAGCCTAATTTTGCGTGAACATGACCCCTGAACTCATTAAGCCCTATGGCTGTCAATGCTCGACTATAATCGCCTCCCTGTGACGTTCGATGCAATTACAGACCGGACTATCATCAACCATAGAGAAATCAACAGTGGGGGAGATTGTATATTAAACTTGATTTTTTTGTCTGCCTGATTCATCCCGCCCCCCCCCCCCCTTCATGGCCACTTGAAATAGCAGCTCCCGTGGATCAGTTCATGCCTACACCAGCTATATTACCAGCGAGATATCACAACCGATAGCTTGCTTACAAAGACTCCATACAGCCCGCCCTGATACACCCCTCCACCACGCCTCCAAATCCTTATCATACCGTATGAATAGCCAAAATTCTATCGCAGCGGAACCCTGCAGACGCCGTCTCGATACCATATGCTCGTGCCTCTCCCCTCACTCAGCACGACGAATGGCGGAAGTCCAACCAGCCGGGTTTACGCACCAAGACACAGCGAGGATGCCGAGGGCCTTCAAGAGAACCGCGGATGGCGAGCCGGCAGAGTTCAACAAACCTGGCAGCGGACACAGTGAACCAAATACCGAGGCAGCCTTGCTTGCTGCCGAACGTTGCCAACCGGTCCAGTTCCAAGTCGAACGGTATGCCAGAGACGAAAAAAGGTGGTGGCGGTGGTGTGAGAATCGAAAAATGTGTCCCGTCCTTTTCCTAACGCCGCTCTGCCCAACATATCCGATGATTCTGGTAGTGGATGCAGTTGTTGTGTGTATCATAAGCTTCTCGTACAAAAATATTACGTTCCCTGCCATGTTTGAACGCGACTGCCTGAGACTGGCGGACCCAATTTGGTACACTGAAGAAATTTGAACGGGGATAGACAAGAAAAGATGTGATGTCGTGGAAGAACCGAGTGCTGCTGGCTTATGCGTTGCCCGGCTTCTCTTCGGTGTCGATATGCCATACGACGTAATTGGGTAGGCCAATAACTTCGTAGCCTGCTCTTTTGGCCATCTTTGCGAAACCCTCTGTTTCGGCTTGGTTCTCAAATGCGTAACACGGGAAGTTGATACCTGTAGATTCTGCAATTAGTCTCCACCGACGTCGTGACTTTGCCGTACAACGTGAAACGAACCTGACCGGTGCACATCGGCTTTTACCAGAATGTTGACACCACCAATGCCATCAAGCTCGATTTCCTCATCTGGGTCGTTACGCCAGTCACCCATCCGAGCCATGTACTGCCTTCCCGTGTCATACTGTTTGTAACCTGCAAAATAACCCCGAGTCAGTATCCAACCCCGTCCCCCTTCAGGGGTGCACAGCACGTACCTTCCGCTAACACCACGTTCTTATCCAGCTTAGATGCAAGTTTCAACCCCTTCTCGGACTCCACCCAAGAGTTGTAGTCGACTGTTCCTCGTACGTTAGTAGCTGGATATCAGCATTGCCGAGAAGTAGCGAACTTACATCTTCCTTCTATGTCGTATTTTTCTTCGCCCTCGCCCTCGTAGCGGTGGAACCAGATGTCTTGAATATGTCAACAGAGAGCCTTATATCTCTAAGAAGATAACTTACTCGGAACAAGGATGTCTCGGTCATGCGCAATAAAATCCTCGAGGATCTTTTTGGGGCTGTCTACTATGTCCACGTCACGCCAGTACACCCACGAGTGCTCTGGCTTCATTGCCGCAGAAAGCAGGTAGTTCCTGGCACGACCCATGGCTTTTCGTCGGGGGCCTTGAGCCTCGAAGCTGTGGCGATCCTCAACAGACTGGCTAAGACGACCACCAAAGTCTTTTTCTACAACTACCACGCTATTGAATGGGACCTTATCCGGGCGCTTCTGAATGCGTTCAATCTCCATTCCCAACACAGCGAGCGTGTCATCTTTGGAGTCCCCAACGAGGAAGGCAAGGTCGATAAGGTGGTGAGGATAGGTTAGTTCGGCGACGAGTTCAAAATACTTGGAGATGAAGGGCGCGGCGTCTTTCAAGGGGGTGAGAATAAGGACTCGTTCTTCGTTGTCGATAGCCTGGCGCGTCGATCGGATACCATTGAGATTTACGTGCGATATTGTGGTGTCGTTGATGGTTATCGGAGCGTGGTGGTTGAAGATAACGGGGGTTTGCAAGTGAGAGTTCCATGCTTGCTGTTCGTTGAGGGTCATGTCCATTGGCGCTTTCGAGGGACCCCAGCAGTAGAAGCTTTTGGAGGAAACAGCGAAGTCAGCTACCAGTCGCAGCTGTGAGAGTAACCATAGAATGGGCAGGGTACATACCTTTGCATCTCATTTGCCGACGACCTGATGCCGCGCCATAGCAATAAGATGATGCCGGCAATGACGATGGAGAGAAGGACCCGCGTTTTTATTAAAAATGACCATACTGCTCTGGTAGGGGGCAGTTGTGCCTTCGCAATTTTCCAGTTCATGCTGCCTCCTTTAGGGAGAAGCATGGTGAGCTCTTCGGGCGGCCCTCGACACCACCCCGGGGTTGCGCGAGAGCAAGCAGGTAAGGAGAATGTCGGAACACGGCCGTGATACTAAAGAGGGGGCCTGGGCACCCGCTTGATCTGGCCGACGTCGTTCGGGAGGGTGTCACGTAGTCGGTTGAGGGGATACGGTGGTTACAGGAGCAAGTGACAGCGTACTGTGCCAACAGGTGCAATGGGCCGACAGTCGGGGACGCTGGTGGGAAGGGGATGGACGTGTATCGCGGGTCTCTGGCGAGGACGAGGATGTAGAATTGGCGCTGGCGAGGTTAATGGGTGAATTGGCGCTGGCGAGATCAAGCTGGAGGGATCGCTTATGATGAAAAAAGTTAGGAAAACAAGTCGTGCAGCGGTTGATTGGTATAGTATGGTTGGCACCAGAGCTCAAGGTTGCTGGCCTCGTACACCTGGACTACAGTACCTGACTACCTACCTACCTACCTGGCCTACCTAGAAGACGCACAGAGCAAGCCCCCCCGGAGTCAGACCTTGGAAAGGACCCAACGGGGCTTATCGTTTTTAGGGGGAGGCCAAGACCACGAATTCCACCAAGTACCTACCTGGGTACATCCGCTACGAGTGACTGCGGGACACTAACAGCAGTTCTAGACTTGGGCGCGAAAGGGTGCTGGAGAGAGACGAGCAGGAATACTTCAGGCACTGACGCGACAAGGCGGAATCGATCATGTTTGATGTTAAGAAGCTAGGTACTTTGCTTTCCAGCCGCATCTTAGGCGTAGAAGTACAGTGGTGTACATGTACCTAACCAAGTCTGACAGGCTCAGCGAGGTCTCCTGCGGCTTAATTTTCACGAAATTATAACGTTGCCAAGCCTTCAAGGTCCTGTGAGCGAAGATGAGAACATCTTGCGTGTCGAGCTGCACCGATTGCATTGCAGAAGCACCCGGGACAAGGTTGTATCCCATCAATCAATCAATCACTTTACGCCACCCCTCTCGTGTTCGAAGCTCTCGCAAGAGATGCATTATGGCAGGTTGCATAGGAGAAATACCTAATTACCTACCCGGCTACCCTCGCATTGTGGTGCCGGACCATATTTAGCTGCAAGTTCTAATCTGTGAACTGCTAAAAATGGCCGTGGAGAAATCTCGTGCTCTCGTTAGTGGTCCTTGGCAGGAGATCAATCCCGACCTGCCTGATCTTGGGGTTCAATGGCATCTAGGGCCGCCAGGCTCCGTATGAAGCCCTAACACGCTGACACGTTCGATTTGCTTGAATGATTCGTCTACTTCTAATCTTCAAGTTGTTTCCGCATTGACATGTTTTGGATTCTTATTATTCCCCTCCTCTTCTTTCAAGTATACTCAATCAGTACCTAAGGTAAGCGCTATCTATGTGTCTCAAAATGGGTTAGGAGGTTTGGCGGGAAGACACAATAAATCCTACTCATGAAAGAGGCAATGCTGCTCGAGGGATTGCTATTGCCTGGCACGCGTGGTTCTGCTTTGATATTCTTTCTTTACTGAAGCCTATGCGGGACCTTCTTGAAGATGAAAATACAAAGAGAAAAGAAGATTCAGTCAACACATAACGTCCATTCGTGCCGGGCTACCCGTACAGCTGTATCAGCCGCTAGGCAGGGTTTAGCGGTTGCTGATCATAGTCACCTTATCCCATGTCACCATACAACTGCCATCTTCCTTCTACTATCTTGAGGGAAAGAAGAAGAATCGTAAAAGACTTTGAGGAGACCTCAAAGCGCCCCGAGAGTTGGAAAGCATAACCAGCAAGAGTCGATGAGAAGTGTATCATTGTCTGATGCACGAGCCTCGATCTTGGCCAGTATCGAGTCATCGAAGGTCGGATGGCAAAGCAGGGAGCGCGAGCTGAACTGATTGATGAGTAAGGCATCCCAAACGAGGGCTCTTTCTACCGTATCCACATGTGCAGTCAGTACCTTACCTGCTTGCCTACGTTCAAGAGGGCTTACACACGCTTTTCTCTCGACTGTAAAATGGGGTTATTTATCTCCGGCTTCGTTCGATTTCAAGAGAGGTAACTATTTGCCTAACGTAACTTATACCGACAAACCCGTGTCGGTTGCTGGGTATGATCTTCGCTCTGAATACCAACGGCCGATCAACGTTGCCACTTACTCGTATCTCACTATTCACTACGGGTCTCTCAACCATAATTCCACCAAAAGCCCATCGAATCTCATCCAGACCAACTAGATTTATATCGTGTACATCCCTGATCCTCCGGGGAAGTAAGAATCCAAGCCGCCCATTCACGCCTTCCAGGGCAGTAAATTATAAGCTTCGTTATCATAACATCTCTAAAAGGGTCGCACAGCTGGCATATACATACCCAATTCGACCCTCCTTACAACGCCTCATCAAAGTTACACTAGTAGATCACAAGCTAGTCGCAGGTATGGCAACAACACGCAGGTCCGCACGCTTGAGTGCGGCGTCAGAGCTGAAGCCAGCAACACCTGATACACCTGCACCTACTTCACCAGCCAAACCGAGAGGACGGAAGAGGAAGGCCGCACCCGATGTGCCGGTGGCAGAGGATGATGAGGCCACAACCCAAGACCAGGGAGAAACATCAGCGCCGGCACCTACGACTCCCGCTAAACGGCGAGGTCGGAAATCGAATGCCGCCGCCGCTCCACCGCCACCACCGGAGACGCCGACGCCAAGCAACGCAAAGCTCATCGGCGAGCCCGCCCTCGCCGTTCTCAACGGGACGACGACGCCCAAGCCGAAGGCCGCCGCCGTCAGCCGGCTGGCGGACCCGAACGCGACGAACGCGCCGCTGCTCTCGCCCGAGACCTCGCGTACCGTGACCCGAGATGACCGGCCGGCGGCGGCGACCACTACCACTGCCACTGCCAATATCCTCGAAGAGGCGTGCAGGCACCTGATCAGCGTGGACGCGCGCATGCGGCCGCTGATCGAGCGGCACCACTGCCGGATCTTCTCGCCCGAGGGGCTGAGCGAGAAGATCGACCCGTTCGAGTCGCTCTGCAGCGGCGTCATCTCGCAGCAGGTGTCGGGGGCGGCGGCCAAGGCGATCAAGGCGCGGTTCGTCGGCCTGTTCGACGAGGACAGCGATGGCGATGGCGAGGGCGACGCCGGCAGGAAGAGGAGGTTCCCGCACCCGTCGCAGGTGGCGGCGTGCGCGATCGAGCGGCTGCGGACGGCGGGGCTATCGCAGCGCAAGGCCGAGTACGTGCGGGGGCTGGCGGAGAAGTTCGCCAGCGGGGAGCTCAGCGCGCGGCTGCTGGCCGACGCGCCGTACGAGACGGTGCTGGAGCGGCTGACGGCGGTGCGGGGGCTGGGGCGGTGGTCGGCCGAGATGTTCGCGTGCTTCGGGCTCAAGCGCATGGACGTGTTCTCGCTCGGCGACCTCGGCGTGCAGCGCGGCATGGCCGCCTTCGCCGGGCGCGACGTCGCCAGGCTCAAGGGCAGCAAGGCCGGCAAGTGGAAGTACATGTCCGAGGCCGAGATGCGCGACATCTCGGACCGCTTCGCGCCCTACCGCAGCGTCTTCATGTGGTACATGTGGCGGGTCGAGGAGACGGATGTCAGCACGCTGGAGTAGCCCGTCTCGGACGGGGCAGGTTGCCCACGCATCTACGTCTGGGGTTCGGAGAGCATCCCCCGTGTGTAGAAATACAGGCCAGGCGGCATAGGCGAAAGCAAGAAGCGGCTGCAACATCCTTCCGCGATCCAACAGAATATAGATGGTATAGCCCCATAATATGTACACATCCATCATCAAGGTAAAGCGGGCATCTAAGGGCTTCGGCAGACATGATAATCGAAGGCTACCTACAACGATTCGAGCATCAATATCTTTCAAATCAACTCCTTGTGCGCACTCATGGTGCTTGTCCAGTGCTTACCCGAATAAATAGCATCAGCCAAAAAGCTGTTAAGTTCTTGTCGATCAAGAAGATACTCCTGGTCGGATCATCATTATTCTGTGACTGTGCTTCTATCAACTGGGCAGCCAAGCACTTCTGCTGGTAACTAGCTTCACTCGCTAACTGTATAGCTTGAACTTATAAGCCTTGTTTTTTTTTCTCGATTGATTGATAGATATATCATTACTACTCATCCACTGCCAGTATACTGCCAGTATTGCCTTTCAGAGGTTACTCGGCCGGCCTGTTGATATTCTAGGGCGAGATATCTGGTAAAAGATGGCCAATCTGAACGTATTGATATAGCTAGACCAATTCCACTCCTTTAGGTCCAGAAGCGGACTCTTTATGATATATAGAGAAAGCCGCCCAAACCTCGAGGATTCGCACTACTTATTCTAACCATCATACATGTATAACTGAGACCAAAAGCAGACCTCGTCAATAGCATTGATAGGTTACCTACTTCGACCCACTGACACGCATTGTCACGCGTATGCAATGTATCTTCAACGGGTAGGCACATTTTGCGGTTGCAGTAGTGGTCTGTGGGGGCCCATTCGACTTTTCTCCTTGGTCGGGGGTTTTAGTCGGGTAGCTGCAATATCACTGTCAAGACTACGGTTGTACGGGGGCGGAAGGCATTGGTCCTACCTACATAGTACGCAGGTATGAATTCCAGTTGTTTTGAAGATGAAAGAGAGAGAAAAAAAAAAGTCAATGAATTGCGCGACAGTAAGGATATTATTATTTTACTATCGATCAACAACTGGCTAACTACCTATTTATCCAACTGCAGGCGTATTTGTGCGATTGTCGTCCTAAGAGTTTCGGCATTTAAAGGGGCGGGTGGAAGTGCGGTTAATAACATCGCAGACAGTGTTCGGGCAAAGCCGAAACCACAACGACAAAAAAAGGGTATCAAACCCAATTTACCGGAGAGTTGGGCTGATAAGTGATCTATTCATCGTTAGTGAGGTACACAAGTATGCAGATCATAGAGATCGATTAATACCTATGTAGCGTTCAGCTTCGATGTTCGTCAATGACGTAGTTTTTGTGCAGAAGGTGTCCGAGCAGCCGAGTCATGTCAGTCAACATCTGGAGTCTGCCGTTCACTTGGGAAGCCAAGCAAGGAAACCGGGCCCTTTGTTTGAGAATCCGTCGCAGGCTACGGAACATGTATGACCAGCACCGAGACTGCGAGACAGGACATCGGGCGCAAGTGTCGAGGTTGGTGTTCTGCATATCCAATGGGAACGGGCAATGGCCGCATTGGAGTTGACTTTCGCATCAATACGAGGGAAAGCTCATGCGGTTTTGTTCGTGTTCGCGCCACCTCATACTGTGCCTACACAGTAAGCAGCCATGTGGTTACGAAGAACATCACCTACTTTACAAAGTAACCGCAAGATGTAGATCTGAACTTCTGGGCTCTCGGGCGATCCCGAATTCAAAAGCTAAACAAACTCTCTGATCTTTAGATAAGTTTGCCTGTCACCTACTAGTTCTCATAAAAACATTCTACATGTATGTATTCATCCGACATGCAGTGCGGCTGTTGCAAAATTGAGTTTGGCCCATGTGGGCATCATTGGCTGAAGCCGTGTCTGGCAGAAGACCGCAGAATACTCAGGACGAGACCGACCACGGACCAGAGCTCGCCGGTCCAACTTGATAAGAGCTCAAGCAGAAAATATCATGATACAAATGCCTTGCCAGGACCGCCGGGTGGTCAATCCGGAGTACTGTGCACACTATCTCTAGCGCATCGAGCAAATCGGCCATCGTCGATCCCCTAGGGAATCTTGGATATTTCGCGATGGTAGCAGAACGGCGTGCGCGTCGCTGTACATACATACGTGTGCTGCTATGCAAGAAGGCCTCCCCAATGCCTCGAGTGGGCTTGCTTTGATTGACGGAGAGATTTGGGATGAACGGGAATACAAAAATAATCAATACCAGCGAATTATGCCGTACCGGAGAGCTCGTGAAGCATTGAGCTAAAAGGGGGTGGGTGGGGGTAATGGGGCCTGTGTATGGAATTGATTCGCAGATTTGATGACCGTGGTGTAGATACGCCCTTGGTGGTGGCGGCCGTGCTCCTTGGGAATAAAACGGGCCTCTCCTGCGGATTTAACT
This sequence comes from Xylaria sp. JS573, assembly GCA_000966885.1. NCBI lineage: Eukaryota > Fungi > Ascomycota > Sordariomycetes > Xylariales > Xylariaceae > Xylaria > Xylaria sp. JS573. The sequence continues at coordinate 98,824 of JWIU01000011.1, read as the reverse complement.
GAAAGAAGCAAAAGAGAAATCGGTTTCCTCTTGTTCCTGTCGTCATCTGTGGGGGGAGCCTGCGACCAACTGATTATTTACTGGTGGCCGTTGCGCGCAGGACGATGTTTGAAAACAAGACGCCGGTAGTCTGTTGTTGGATAGTCTCCCCTAGTGTCCTAGCCATAGCCAATGGCAAACGAGCCCTGAGTGAGCCTGTTCATCTAGTCGAGAATATCATAATGTTCCTGATCTGAACGTGTACTATGAAGAACGGAGGCAGATTAGCGCGAAGAGAGAGGTAGTAGTCTGTAAAATAGATGCATATGAGGCTTTCTGGGCAACTGGGATGGGCGCTCGGAAAAGTCTTGGTCATGGCCAGGCAGGCTGCTAGAGCTGCAAGCTGTGCCGGGGGAATTTGATTACCTGCCGGTGTGCGTGCATTGTCGGGTCTACCAGGGCCCGGGCGTGGTGTACATGTCCAGGTGAGGTCCCAGCACACTTCTGGAACATCTCATACTCTGTACAAGATGGGACGGCAACTTGGGATTATCGAGCTTGTCTAGGAGGCTCGCGCTATCAGCCTTGCAGTCTTGACAAAGCCAAAGAAGCAGAGACGCTTCTACGATTTCCCTTTTCCATCGCAAGCCGAATCCGAGTTACCATGGGGCCATGGTCCGTGATAGCGATGATAATGATGATAATGATGATGATGATGGAAAATGTGATGGGTAGGTACCGTGCAATTGATGTTCGGAGGGATATACCTACAAGGATCGAAGTACACAGGGAGACAGGGAGGATGGAAAGGGGGTGGAACTAGCGGGCGGATGCTCCAAACCTTGCAACAAGTTCCCTGCTTTGCCAAACTGGGCCATCCATAATAAAGGAGCCAATCTCGCCAATTGATCGACTCTGAGAATGGATCCTGCGACACTGTATTTCTAGCCCATACCTTAGCTTGCTTAGGTACTACCCATCCGCCTGGACGATTACGTTCGACTCTCGGACGCAGATCTGCCATCCTCCATGGCCTGTCTGCCTGTCCATACATACATGTACGGGGTATGCGGAGGCTCGTTGTCTTCCAATCGCATAGCAGAGAACATGCGTTATGTGCTGATAAGAGAGAGGAATTGGTGGTGTGGTACAACACGAAGGACCGGCTATACGGTACCTACGCGTGTGCGTACGGAGTACGTACCAGGCAGGTAGAGGTATGTAGGTAGCATGTACATCTGTAGCCCAGAATAGAGATGAACATGGGCACTTATTGGGTACGCTTCTAGGTGGTTGATTGACCACGTCTGTCTGTCGTGTGCTTTCGTTATTCTGAAAAGGTGACGATGCCGGAAAGAGTACCTACTTCGTAGTTGTATACCTACCTTGTATATGTATCAAATATCCGTAGCATGTGTTATAGGCATGTTGGGTTGCATATGCCATTTACTGACTCTCAATTAAACCAGCCCGTCCGCTTTTACTATGATAGTACATGTGTGTTCGCCTGGGCGCCCCGTCGATGTAGATCGTTGGTTCTCCCCCATGCACCTGGGCAGCCTTTGGGCCAGTTTCGACGCAACAGCTACTATGTACAATTTGATAGATCGTGCCTGGCAATCCTGGGAGGCCTGGGTTGCCTGGGTTTCTGGCCTCCAGCTGGGTCCCCGCTGGCAGAATGGGGCCAACCACGGGCGTATCCTCATCTCTCTGCCACCACCCGGCCATACAGCGGGCCCATTCAATGGCAGATGCCCACTAGGCTGCCCCTTAAACGCCCACCCGAGACTCAAAATTTCTTGCCCACGCCCCGGGGCCATTTCCCTTGCTTGCGGCACCCCCCCAAACACGCAGGAGCCACGCCATCGATCCCGAGTAGAATTCCAAAACGTCTCGGCCTTTTCTTGTCCTGACTTTCCCTCACTCCCTCCCAGACCTCTTTCTCCTCCTTCTTCCACTTCGGATTCATTCGTTTGTCAATATTCCCATCGTAACAGAGGAAGAGCACTCGCTCAATAGCTTCCTCCCTTTAATACACATCCGCGTCCAGGTCATACTTGCAGCTTCTCACATCCACGATTACTGTATTTCTCGCCCAATAGCAACCACCAATTCCCGCGACAACAACAACAACAGCAACAACAACAACAAGGTTTAGCGACTCGCTCCGTCCGCCTCGATCGATACACGAGCCGTTGTAATCCGGCCGTCAAACCAGGACAGCAGACGATATTCTTTGAGATTTCCGAAAATTGGATCCTAGGATCTTCCACAAGGTATGTGTCTGTGTTTTCTCTGTGGCGATGCAAACCAACCATTCCACCACTTCCCGAGTTCCCCCTGCATGGCCGGATCGACCTTGGCGCCTGTGATAATTGAGTTTGTGCTGGCGTGTGGCACCTCGCTGGACACGGAAGCTACCTACCTAGGCCGGGTTGTAACCCGACATCGACGGCGTCACGATCGGGTGCTGCCCGAGAGCCTGGTCAAGACTGCCGGGCGCCTGTCAATGTCAATCACATGGCTATGTATTGTCACGTTGTAGCCTTCGTCACGCCAATTACCTGTGTCAAGCTTTCAACACTGGGCTGTCACATTGGGAGGACCGTACAATAATCAAGTGAGGGCTTGGCCCATGAATCCTTTGGCAACTGCTGTTGGAAAATGGGAATGGGGCTTGACAGTGCGTGGCAGGCAGACCGGGTTATCGAGGCAGTAACAAGCCGGTTGAGGCTGTCGCGACTGCCGCGTAGACCGTGTCACCTCGTCATCAACTGCAAGTACCTATTGATGTGGACGCGGTGTCCAAGAACGTGACTCCGACCAATTGACCTTCCCGAGGGCAGATGACTGGGTAGATGGTGTCTTGACAGCAGGAATTCCACCGCAGCAATCGTCAACACCAATCTAGTCAGCATCACTTTTTGGCTCTCAAAGGTTCAAACAACACTGCACAGGAATTACCAGAACCAAGCCATCCATCCATCCATTCTCACTGCACACTATCATCTTTTTCATCTTTCATATACCGCCAGACTAGTCGAGGTATTAGACTGAAGACTAACCCTCTGGCCAATAGACAAGCAAAAATGTTCAGCAAACAGCTTCTCTCTGCCGCTGCGGCACTCAGCATGGCATCTGGTAAGATATTATCCTGAGACTCCGGTTATGTGGTTCAATTTCTAACGGTGAATATTAGGTGCCTTCGCTGTTGGCTGTAGCGACCCTACTGCCACTATCGCATCCAACGCCGACGCCACCCAGGTTGCCAAGTGTGACGAGATCAAGGGAAGCGTGCTCATTGCGAAGGAGGCAGGCCCCAACATCGACCTTGGTGGAAGTCTCAAGGAGATTGGTGGTGACCTCACAGCCGAAAACAATGGCCTGCTGCAGAGCCTCTCCAGTGACTCGCTGGAGACTATCGGTGGCTCCTTTAAGTTGAACAACGTCACCAAGCTTTCCTCCCTCAACTTTGGAGCGCTCGGAGAAGTCGGTTCCATTGACTGGGCCACCTTGAGTGCTCTGCCCGAGCCCACCTTTGGCAAGCCCGGTATCACCAAGGCCAAGAGCGTCACCATTGCCGACACGTTCATTGAGAACATTGAGGGCATCAATGTCGATTCTCTGACTGACATGAACATCAACAACAACCGCCGACTGACCAAGTTCTCGACTAGCATCAAGAGCTTGTCAAACACCCTGTATGTCCAGGCCAATGGTCTGAACCTGAGCATGGAGATGCCCAACCTGGAGTGGATCGCCAACATGACGATTGCCAACGTTACCTCCTTTTCCGTCCCCTCGCTGAAGACCGTTAACGGCTCCATACGGTTTGACTCCAACTACTTCGAAACTTTCAACGCCGCCAACTTGACCGAAATCCAGGATGGCGACCTTTCGTTTGTCAGCAACCCTGAGCTCGCCAACATCTCGGTCCCGCTCCTGGAGCACATCGGTGGTGGCTGCACCGTTGCCAACAACACGGGTCTTGAGAAGATTGATGGTCTCGCCAAGCTTGAACGGGTTGGCGGTGCCTTGAAATTTGGAGGATCCTTCACCGAAGTCGAGCTCCCTGCGCTTGAGGATGTCAGGGGTGCTTTCGAAGTTGTCAGCACCGAGGACATCTCCTCGTCGTGCGATAAGCTCTCCAAGCTGCAGTCGCAGGTCGTTCAGGGCAAGTACAACTGCACTGGCCACGTCGCTAGCGCCAACGACGACACTTCTTCGGCTGATAGCGACGGCAACGGCTCCGGCAACAAGGACGACAAGGACAATGCTGCTTCGCCTGTCACCGCAAGCATGTCCACCATTGTGAGCCTTGCTGCGCTCGGCGCTCTTTTCACCGCATTCTTGTAATCGACGTGAACCTGCGTTTGGAAGAAAGAGTTGTTACCTAGCTCTCCCATTTCCCAGTGTCATACAAAACTGTCATTTCGATAGTCGCAATTTTGCGGCTCGGGCTACGTACAAGGAACCACTAGATTTAATACCGACGCATGTGTTTATTGGAAAGGAGATGTCCCTTGCCTCCGTGAAATGTGCACATGCTAGCCAGTCGGCTTGGTCTGATCTGACCGATCGCTTGTCCTGTCTGTTTCACCCGGAAGACATCCCCTGCGGTTCATTGCATTGGAAATGCGGATGAGTCGATTGCACGGAGTATGGGAGTTGAATTGCAACTGTCAACATTTTGGCCGTTTTGCGTCCTACTGTACAGTTTCGACGGGTGGTGTGGAGGGCTCTAGTGTGGAGGAAAGAATGGCATTAATTCGATGAGCGCATGTAAACAAGGCTCGGTGGCACGTATCAATGGAACACGAAAGTATAGTCTCCGCGTAATTAATTTGTATTTCTCTGTCACTTCTTCTACTGCTATCGCCTGTGTTCGAAGCCCGTAGATGTATCTTCCTGAGGGTTATATTTTCTGACATCGTCAATACCAACGGCGAAACCACCATCTTCTTTGCTACCCCAATCCATCATGACGCTCTATCCTACACCGACGTACACGGATATGTGTGGCAGATCGTACACATGCTGGGTATTTCCTGTTCCACTGCTTGCCCGGAAGCTTGTAGCACCTGTATACAAGCCGGCAGTCATGTCCTGGTAACCTCGCGTGCTGCTGTCCCAGCGGGGCCGCATCATGGGCGGCAGCGAAACCCCTGCTAGGTAGGACGCTGTCGCGTTGCTACCAACTAGGTAGCAACTCGATGTTATCGTCGATATAAATAAATTGCTGCCGGTCGTGCTCCCCGTGTCTTATCTACCTTAGTAAACATCATCGCCTCGTGCGTCTCCTTCCCTCCCCCTTTCTCTCCGCCGCTCGCTCACTCACTTACTCGTAGACCCTCTCCTCGAACTTATCGGCGTCGTAGAACTCCGGCGCGATGGTATTGCCGGCGAACACGCGGCCGTCGAGCGCGTTGACTGCCTGTAGACGTTTCCCGCCTGTTAGTTTCCTATCTCTCTGGCGTGAATGGTGATGGTGGTAGCAGTAGTAGTAGAACTGAGTGCGAGAAAATAGCGAGGTCGCTCGACCCGACTTGGAACTTACCCTCAGGGCGGAGACCTGGTCCGTAAACTTGATATACACGCGGCGGCCCTCGATGTCGATGTACAGGCGCTCGACGCGGCCGTACTTGTCGCCGCACTCCTCGCCGATCTCCTGGCCCAGGCCCGACTCCATCTCGCCCTGCAGGTCCTCCATGCCCTCGAGCATGTTCCGCAGCACGACCACGTTGCTCATGGGCCCGAACTTGCTGCTGCCGCCGCTGCCGCTTCCGCCACCGCCATCGGACTGCGTCCCGTTCCCGTTCCCCCCGGACTTCTTGGGCCCGATGATGCGCCCGCGACCGCCGGGCTCGGCCCAGCCGCCGCCCTCCGAGTCGGGCTTCTTCTTGCGCTTCTCCACCTGCACCCGCAGCGGCTGCACGATCCCGCTCGCGTCCGCGCCCAGCCCCTGCCCCTTGGACCACCCGTACTTGGACATCAGGCGCGCCGCGAAGCCCTTCTGTCCCGGCCGGTTCCTGCGCGGTCCGGAACCCTCCTCGCCCTCACCCTCGTCGGCCCCGGGCGGCGCCTCAGCAGGCACGTACTCGTCCTCGTCCTCGTCCTCGTCCATGGCGTCTGGATCGGCTGCGGCTTTGGACTCTGGAGGTGGGTCGGGCTGCGTGTAGCGCACGGGCGCTCGTGATATAGTTGAGGATTCTAGCTCGGGCGGTGCAGGTGGAGGTGGTGGTGGCGGCGGCGGCGGCGGCGGCGGCGTGGGCGATCTCGGGGGTGGAGGAGCGTTGGCCCCGGAAAGGGCCAGGCGACGGGCATACGCGTCGTCGCCCGTCTTGTCGTCCGGCACCGAGACCTGCGGGGGTGAGGGCGGTGGTGGTGCGAAGGAGTACGATTCCGGAGGCGCAAACTGATCTATCGGGGGCGCGGTATGTTAGCAAGGCATCAAAATGCCCACGTCAATGGTAGAAATATTAGACATACTATGTGCTGGCCTGTTGTTGTCCTCCTCGTCCTCGCTGTCCCAGCTGGCCCGCATGCTCTCGTCGCCCCGCCGGTGCTTGTACAGCAGGGCCTTCCACTCCTGAACTTCTCTTATCCGTTCGTCGCTGCGCAGGTACTCGTCCACGTTCGTCGGCCTCGAGGGATCGTATATCTCGTCCCAGTCCGTCCCGACGGGCTGGGCGTCGAACTTGTTCTTCTTCTTCTTCCGGCGGCCGCCCCGCGCCCTCTTCTCGCCGGTGCCGTACATGTACTCGTCCGCGTCGACGGCCGCCCAGTCCGCCAGCCGACTTTTGGCTGGCGTAGGGGACGGGGCCGATGCCGCGTGGGGAGCACTGCCGCCAGTGTTGGAAGCATTGCCGCCTACCGCTGCTGCCGCGGGCGGCGGCGGCTTGGGGAAGCTGCCTTTGGGCTTCTGGATCTTCGGCTGCGGACGTCGGATCTGCTGGTGGGGTTGGAAGCGGAGGACCGAGTCGATTGGTTTCTTGCCGGCCTCCTGCTCCTTCACGGCCTCGAGAGCTTCTTGCGATACCACGGGAGCGCGTGATATGGAGGCGGAGGAATCGCCGTCGGGCTCGAGCAGATTCGCGTAGAGGGACAGACCGGCCCGCGGCGGTGGCGGCTGTTGCGCTGCCATAATTACAAACGAGATAGAAGCGCAGCTCTCCTGCTGGAGCTGCGAGGTTTTCTGGTCGCAGCGAAGGTTTTCCGATATATCAACGCCTCAAATGTCGGTGTTTGCAATAGATGGGCTCAGCCCGCTCAACAAGGCTCAGATTCCGGTGGATTGGATTAGCGAAGGCGGGTGCTGGAAGTTGTGGAATTGCAGGGGTTGGTTGTCCGCATAGCCGCTAAATTCCAGACCATTTGTGCCTATTGGCTGCCGGTTACAGCAGAGCTTCAGGGGAGGAAGCAAGCTGCATCCATAACAAGTCTTATCCCGACGATGGTGGATCCTGGGCGGGACTCTACGGATGATGTGCTCAGACAAAACGCTCCAGCCGTGGAAGCTCTTCCTAGTAGGCGATGACACGAACGCATTGAGTTTCGGGCACGTACGTCTTCGGCCGCTTGTCGCATGTTGTGGGTAGTCAAAGCTTCACCACCTATCCCGAGCTGGTTCTTCTCGATCGTGTACATTTACTCCCCTTGTGTTTGATCCATTGTATAAACCGTGATTTACTGCTATCATAGATCTCTGCTACTATTTCAGATCGAATAAGCCCTTACCTGCGCGTTGTGTAACATGGCGACCCTCCAAACCTCGATCAACGGAGCAGGCTCCTCTGTCGCCGTGATAATACCCTCGAAGCCGACCCCCCTGACGGTGACGTATAAAGACCTCTTGGCCGAATGCTCTGCCTTCCAGCGCAAGCTTGCTGCGATCGGTATCAGCCACGCCTCGCCTGTGTCGATAGCAACCGTTAATTCGTACGAATTCATTGTGTCGTTCTTGGCTACATCTTGGCAGCGCGGCATCGCAGCGCCTCTCAATCCAGCCTATAAGCAGGAAGAATTCGAGTTCTACATCGATGACATTAAGTCCGCCATCGTCCTTGTGCCCAAAGGGGCATACCAAGCGAATGCGCCCTCCGTGAGGGCCGCCAAGAAGTTCCATGCAGCGGTCGCCGAGTGCTACTGGGACGATGCGAAGAAAGAGGTGGCGTTGGACGTTAAAGACCTTGGCCAGCTGAAGGGGAAGGGCCAAGAGGTACTGAAGCCACAAGCTGAGGATGTGGCGCTTGTCTTGCATACAAGGTAGGTGGGAGGTTGCATTCATGGGATGGTTCAAGACAGCAGCTGACTTACACGGGTAGTGGAACAACATCGCGGCCGAAAGTTGTATGTCGAGCCCTCTTGTATATGTCTATGGGTGTAGTTTCGCTGACCGACTAGGTGCCTCTGACACATCGGAACTTAACACGAACAATGAGTAAGTCGACGAACCGAATTTGATTGTGGTTATAGTCTCCTTCGGGCTTCCTATAGCGAGGTTGGCTGGGTACCGTATATCTAACCATGCGATAGCAAACATCCAAGCGACGTATCAACTCACGGCACAAGATAGAACGATGTTGGTTATGCCCCTCTTCCACGTCCATGGTCTTCTCTGTGCCCTCCTGGCGCCTCTATACTCCGGTGGGTCCATGGTTGTTCCAACCAAGTTCTCGGCTTCGGAGTTTTGGGAAGACTTCACTACACATGGAGCAAACTGGTACACTGCCGTGCCGACGATTCACCAGATCCTTCTAAAGAGCCCTACCCCGGAGCCTCTGCCCAAGATTCGCTTCATCCGTTCCTGCTCCTCGCCATTGTCACCGACAGCCTTCCATCAACTCGAAGACAAGTTCAAGGCCCCGGTGCTCGAGGCCTACGCCATGACAGAAGCCGCACATCAAATGACCTCCAACCCCCTGCCTCCGGCAAAGCGAAAGCCCGGCACCGTTGGGCTTGGCCAGGGTGTAGAAGTCAAGATCCTCAACGACGCCGGTGACGAGCTGCCTCAGGGAAGCGAGGGCGAGATCTGCATCCAAGGCGAGAACGTCACGAAGGGCTACCTGAACAACGCCAGCGCCAATGCGTCATCTTTCTTTAAGAATGGATTTTTCCGTACCGGTGATCAAGGCAAGAAGGACGAGGACGGCTACATCATCATCACGGGCCGTATCAAGGAGCTCATCAACAAAGGCGGGGAAAAGATCAGCCCGATCGAGCTCGACAACGTCCTGACGAGGCACCCGGCTGTCTCTGAAGCCGTTAGCTTCGCCATCCCCGACGAGCTGTACGGCCAAGACATCGGCGTTGCGATTGTACTGAAGAATGGAGCGAGCCTACAAGAGGATGAGCTGAGAGGGTGGGTTAGCGAGAAGCTCGCTAAGTTCAAGGTGCCCAAGAAGGTAAGAAGCTGCTGCTGCTAGTACATTGCGTTGTGCTGCTGGGGATCCTTCAGGAAACGATTGGCTAACTCGCGCAGATCTACTTCACCGAAGTCATGCCCAAGACAGCAACAGGCAAAATCCAGAGGCGCATCGTCGCGGAGCAAATGCAGAAGCAAGCATCGCCCAAGGCGAAGCTATAGAAATTGGATCTAGACAATCAAACCGAATCAGGGGGGCTTGGGTTATACTCCGCTATTCCGTGTGGCATCACATCTGGCGATAAATCAGAGCGCCCAGGCTTGTTTTAAGGATCATGGTGCCATACTCAGGATGCACGCGGTCGGTCAAGTGAACCTGTAGAACAGGGGGTTCGATCATCGTGACAGACAGAAAATAGATAAACCAACGCGATTGGAGTCATGTGCATACATTAGAATAGAGAAGAGGAATAGTCGTTTCTCCATTAGAAATTTTGAGGGTATCTCGTGCACTATTTGCTTTCGTAAAAAACAGCCGACCATGGCAAGATTTCCGCCTCTTCTTGGTTGGGTCGTCGCAAGCCACCGCCCGCCAGCCAGCCATCCATCCATCCATCCATTTCATCCATGGGCAAATCCCTCCTGAACGCCGTTTTTCCCGCTATAGTAAGAAATCCAATGAAAGTCCCACAAGTTTCGCCCTCGCCCCAAGAACAGCAGCGCCAAGGTCGGCGAGCTGTCGTAATCCCACTTTAAAATCGGCATGTAACATGCATTAGACGAGCAGGGGAAAAAAAAAAGCTAGTAAGTAATACATGAGTTTCCGCGCAGGAGCTCGGCTTGGTGGTGCTCCTTGGCTTGGCGATCATATTCAACCAACAGCCATCATCACAGCCAGGGGGGGGCGGTGAGTTGTTGTCGTTGTTGTCGTCATAGTTTTGGTGTTACTGTTGCGGCTGCAGCAGGGCCAGCCATAGCCACCACCACGTCGGCGTCGACGTCGCCGTCCGCCTCGACGATCTCGTCGTCATCCTCCTCGTTCTCGTACAGCTTGCCGGGCGTCACCAGGCGGCGGGGCGGCGGCCCGCCCAGGGCCTCGATGGCCTCGGCGCTGCGCTGCGCCGCCTGGTCCAGCGACGCGTACACGGGGATGGGCGTCCCGTCGACGTCGCGCGGCTGCTCGAACGGCGGTGGCTGCGGTGGTAAGTCCTCGGACGCCACGCTTGAGATGGATGAGCGCCGGGACCGGCTGTTCATTGCTGCTGAGAAAATAGAATCGTTGTCGTTGTTGGAGGAGGAAGAGGTGGTGGTGGTAGACGTAGGTGAGGCGGGGTAGCCGTGTTGCGAGCGCCGTTGTTGCTGCTGAGCCTCCCATCGCTGGGACTCGGCTCGTAGGTAGAGCGACAGCATTGTGTATGAGATAGATAAATAAATCGTTTAAGATAAAGGTTCTGTGACGTATGGATGTGTCGAGCCTCTAATTGGCTTTGGTGTCAACCTTAGATGAGGAGCAGGTCGAAGATCAGACGGATGGGAAGCGATGTGCTTGAGATAGGAGGTAGGTTAAGTAGTCGGAAGGGGGGTACGAAGGTTTGTTTGACGTGTAATGCGTTCAGTGTCTCTTGTTGTTTCTCGAGTGCTGATTTAAAGAGCAAGTTGTACCAAGACAATAGAACAGGATAAACCAGTGAGAGAGTCTACGCCAAGGGCTACACAGCTTTATTATATATACTATCACTGGATGGAGCTTGTTCGGATTCGGATTTTGGTGTGTTTCGTCGCCGCCCGCCGCAAGCTCGGCAACTGCCAACTTCCAATACATACCTACCTATGGACCTAATTACATGCCATCGGATTTTCAGGGTCCAAAAAGCAGACGGGGTGGCAACGGGTCGCGCGATGACGACACTCGTTCGAACACCGACGATAGCCCCCCTGACACTTTCTGAGATAGGAAGGGCCTGCCAAGGCAGCAGGGCAGCCCGTAGGCGAGCTCCTAGTTGTAAACCGCTGCACCCCCCCTCCCTCCCCGTCAGCTTACCCGCATGTCTACATACATAAAATAAGCAACGGGGCAGAACCAGCCGCAGCCGCCTGACCGCGTCCCATCCATTCCATATGTATGGATATGCGCGTCTGCGACTAAAACTAAGCTGCCTGGCTGCTAAGGTTGATGACAACTTCTCGAGCGGCTTGAGCGGGAATACATAATTGCTATAATGTTCCCCGAGCTACGGGCGAGCACCGGGCGAAGACCGGCAAGTCTGGGAAAGTTCTAGTAATATAGCTAACTAGGTAACTACCTCATACCTAGCGATTACTATAGATAGCTTCACTTATCCTACAGTTCCGTATAGGGTAGGCAGTTAAAGTACCTAGGCATTCCTGCGTCTGATAAAATATCTACACGTATAAGGGAATTGCACGCGAGATGCAGGAGACCAAGTCCTAGATAGCCGCCGCAACGAGGTAATTTGGACAAACTTCCCCATTGGAGGAGAATGAGGGAGGATGGGCAGATTTCCATGGCAGCATGGCCAGGCGTGTCTGGGGAAAAAATGATCTTATGTGGGGTTGATATGCATTCGTGGGGTGTGTCGTGTCAATGAGTGCACAACCCGGATTTGAATTGCATCAATACCTGCACAAGCACGACTGCGCGCCAACACCAATAGCAACGCCCCGTACGACGGATACGCCCAAGTAATGTATAGTAGTGCCGAGGGTCAATTCCTGCCGGCAAATCCCAAGCACAATACCTACGGGCAGTCCGAGGCTTCCGTACATACGTGAGGAGGGGGGGCTTATCACAGGTAATCGGGCCTCCGATCCAAGGCGGCGGCCCCCATTCGATTTATAATTCACATGGCATCTCGCTCCATCAGGCCGATTCCCAGGCTTTTCCACCAAGTGACCGCCAGAACTCAACCCAGCTCTAGTTGTAGACCTACGCACCACTGCCACCATCACAATTCCCTTCGGATAGCCATGGCCCCCGTCTCGACCCCGCCGCCCGGCAAGTACGAGTGGCTTGCGGTAGTGCCCGACAAGGCCGGCTCGCAGCAGAAGCGGCTCGAGATACGGTCGTGAGTCAATTCTACATATCCCTCGTACGACTACGAAGGTCGCTACGGGGTATCTATGCATTCCGCGGCTCACGTGCGCTTACTCGTTTTTTTTTTTTCACCTTCGCCAGTCAGCACCTTGAGGGCATAAAGCCGCTCGTCGAGTCCGGCCTCGTGAAGCTCGGAGGTAAGCACGCCACGCCCAGGCTTGCTCCCGTGACGAAAGTGAGAGAGAGAGAGAGAAGCTTATCAGGGCTCCGTATTATAAGGCGCCGTCTTGAACGACAAGCCCGAGAGCGACGATCCATCCAAATTCGACTGGCACGGCAGCGCGCTTATCGTAGTGGCCGAGTCCAAAGCAGAGGTTAAGGAGATCCTTGCCAAGGACATATATGCCAGTACTGGCGTGTGGGATGTGGATAATGTAAGTCAACTTCCCCATGAGCACATCATTGAACATGTAGGTCGCTAATCGCCAACGCTAGGCACAAATTTGGGCTGTAAGATTGCTTGCGCCAGAAAATCTCTGTAATCGTACTGATCCATCCCATCAGGCTAAGATCGCGGTAAGAAACCCCTAGAGTGGGTGTGATATGACTGCTTCGGTCTTCTTGGCACTGGGTGTGGTTCAGCAGATAGAGGAGCTACTTCGAGATTTGATTCCCCTGAAACTCGATGCTATACTGGCCGCAACTAGTAACGGCACTACACTATCTCGGATGCTTCGGGTTGCCATTCAAAATACTACACCAGTACCCCCCAAAAATTAGCCTCAAACGACCCATTGGTCCGTATTGCGAATCACACCTTAACGAATCAGTCGCATCAAGCAAATCAAACCAGCAGCCCAAATAATCCCACGTGATGTTAATGCGGCTCTATGGCTCTGGGGTCTTGTCCTCCTCTGATGACTCTGCTGCTATCCTGAGCTCGTAATTCAAGTCAAAGCACTCGGCTAGCAGTTCAGTCACGCTGCCCTGACCTTCGGGAATATCCTCCCCAACCATGAACTTGCCGTCGACTCTCATGTTATCGATCGAGTTAAGCTAGCCGGGGTAGTCAGAATCGCAGTACTTCATGCGCTAGTTCAAAGACATACCTTCATGCTGTAAGGATACAACTCTCTGACCGACGCCACACCACCGTTTTGCTTCACCTGGACAAGACAGCGCTTTAGGGTTTGTAGCTGGTTATAAATTGGCAGTAGGGCCTCGGACACCGGTTCCGACGATATCATGAGGTGATAGATATAACCATAGTTCCTTCGAATCAGATAAAGGAATGTCTGCGACGTAATCAGCCTGACAGTCTACCAACCAAGGACATGGTCACGATGGCGGAGAAGACGTACCCGTTGAACATATAGCTCAGCAGGCTGCCCTTGCTCGTCCAGCCAGTTGCCGTCGACTCGACTCTCGTCGATCTTGTCAAGCTGTCGTTGGTAATCATACAGATCGGTTTCCCGAAGCGACCACGCCTGTGTCAACGACAACTTGTCGAGCTCGTTTCTGATGCCGACGAGCACATCATAGATTGGCCGCCATTTTTCGGGAAAATGGCCGTTTCTGAATGGCATGTCAGTCGGCACGCTCGAGTCCACAGTGGAAGCACAACGAACTTCTCTAGCAAAATCTGCGTATACGCCAAACATCTCTCGAGCAAGCTGGATACGCCATCACTTCCTCTTAGGACATTTCCGTCCTGATCGACAAATTTCCCGTCTTTTCGTCTGTTGCCAATCTCGTTCAGTTCCGCTTCACGTTTGTGTATCTCGGCCGGTGAGAACTAAGTCGGATCGTCAATAGAGTCATAGGTATTGCGAAACAGTAGTAAGAGCCTACCTTAGATCTGGTGTTGATCACGGCCATCTGCCTCAGTATCGAGACGAGCTTATCTGCTGTCGGTCGTAACGGCTCAGCGACATCCTCAATTTTCTTTTGCAGGTTGGCTAAAGAGGCCCGACATCGGTCTATTCGCTTCGCGATCAAGGTCTCGAGGAAAGGGACGGGCTCTGTATTGGAAGCGGTTTGTACTATCCCTGATAGGTGCTCCAGGGTCTGTGACATGCTCTCAAGATCCTTCGCGGAGAATAGGTCGGCTTCGGTCAAGTGGTCCAGAAGCCGCTTGATAGTCGACGTCAGTGCATACGCGGCGGGCGCTTCATTGTTGCGGCCGATTGTCATGAAGAACAACGACAGTAGTTGGAAGCAGCTGTCGACTACCCTGTCGACTGCATGGGCTAGTTAGCTATAATAGGCAATAGGTGCAAGTATTAAGGTCTGATATGCAGTACCTTGGTTCTCCTCGGTCGACTTCCCCTCTCTGATTTCGTGTAGGTGTTTGACTTGTTCGATGGTCTCTTCGTAGAGGACCATGACGTCCTGCGACCGGACATACGTGGTGCGGTCTAGCTTGCGTAGCTGTAATTGGTCGCGAATGGCGACCAAGTTCGCGAGAACTTGCTTCTCGCCCTCGTCCCGGGGGGCCGGTATCTTTGGGGTATCCATGGCATGCGATTAAGATGCTTTTTCGGTACGGTCTGCCAGCGACACAGGAATCGAGAAAGCGCCCAATGATTCTTCTTTGGAATCTTTGGAAGCAGGACGCAGCCCTTTTCTCTTGCTCTATTCTTTGTGTGCTAGGCTTAAACCGGCACTGATGGTATCCCCGATCTCTTGTAAATGGATGGCCACCAAGTTCAATAGGTGTTGGGGGTTGTAAGTGTAGGTAGGTCTAGGTAGTAGCGGCAGATGCATGTAGCGCCCAATGACGTTCTGTGACTTCACATGGAAGTAGGAACTATACTACTGAGGTAGGTAGGTAGCAGGTAGGGCAGGGGATAACTCAGTGATGTTTCAAGGCTGTATGACTGTCCTGATACACCAGCCCAAAACATGACCTCTTTTGAAGAGAATCCACCTGTGATTGGTATGTGCCCGCACAAGCTCTACTGAGTACGTAGGTCTAGGTATGTGCTGCCTACCTATCTGCTTCCAGTTGGCCGACGGGGGATCTTGGGCACCTGAGATGGAAGATGGTGACAGGCAAAGCAGCAGCAGGGTGGGCTGGGAGGCAAAGCCAAGCTTGGTAGGTTCAATGGATGTTGGTAGGAGGGGTGATTGTTACCCCACCTTCTTTCTACGGGTTCTAGGTACGTACCCGCTCTAGGCATGTGCTAGCTTACGTGCTATGTGCCCATCCTACATAGGTACACAGCAGCGCTGGTACCTACCTAGGTAGGCAATGTACTGCACACATGTGTTCGGTGCTGGGCATCATCAATATCCTTCTCGATCAAACTCTCTAAAGTGGTTTCTGCGGGGCCCGCACACACAAGCCGCGCAGGTATAATGCCCTCTAATTGGCTCTAGTAGGCAGCCAATCAGAGTCATTCTGCTTCGCGTACGGAAGCTCGATTTTCCTTCCGTTTTAACCCTACGTTCCTCCCACCAGAAATTTCGCATCGGAATTGGAAGTGCCTTTGGTAATAATCCACGAGCGCAAATCCGCAAGATCTTCGAGGTGCCTATCCCGACCACACAACACACTCACCACGCACCGTCATCCAAGACAAATTCCACGAAAATGTCGACCGCCGAACTTGCCTCGTCGTACGCCGCGCTCATCCTCGCCGATGACGGTGTTGAAGTCACTGTAAGCCGAACACATACCCCTCGTAATTTCGCAAGCTCAGGCGAGGCGAGATATATCGCGAACCTCGAATATTAACCATTGATCCCACAGGCCGACAAGCTCCAGACCCTCATCAAGGCTGCTAAGGTCGCCGACATCGAGCCCATCTGGACGTCACTGTTCGCCAAGGTACGACCGAACGGTGCCTATATATACGTGCGAGAAAAGGATCTTATTTGCTGATGCGCATCTAGGCTCTTGAGGGCAAGGACGTGAAGGAGCTGCTATCCAACATCGGCTCGGGCGGTGGTGCTGCTGCCGCTGGCCCTGCCGGTGCCGCCGGTGGTGCCGCGCCTGCCGAGGAGGCCAAGGAAGAGGAGAAGAAGGAAGAGGGTACGTCGCATTCTCGCGCGCAATGCGTCTACGTACGGGCGATGGTGACTAACATACACTGCAGAGAAGGAAGAGTCAGACGAGGACATGGGTTTCGGTCTCTTCGACTAAAGCGGTGCCGCGACAACGACTTCCTTTCCCTTTGTTCTTCAACTGCATGGCTTTGGGGTTCCATACACCATTGGTGTGGCGTGAAGGAGGCAATACCGGGATGCCATGGGCAAAGTTCATCGAGTCATAGATTAATATGGCAATGCACACTGAAGACGAATTTACATGACGCACCAAACTCGGAACTCCTTGACAATGTGAAAGGCTGGCTTGCAGTGGAGGGTATACATATCACTTCGAGAAAACTTGCTCTGTATGCTACGCAAGGACCGGAGTCAGTCATGAGGAGGGGCTTCAGGAAAAGCCTCGGGTGTAATCTATGCTACTCTCTGTCCGTGATACCCCCAGTAGCCATGTGTGGTCGAACCCCTATTTTATCCTTTCAGAGGACCCAACGCCGTATCATGAACTCGCAATCACCGTGCCTTCTCTAACCGAGTCCCCTATTGCACGATCAGAGCCGCGCTAGGAACCAGCCCAGCCTCCTTCAAAGTCTTGCCGAGATCCAGACTTCCCTCGAATACCTTTTTGGGGAAATTCTGGACGAACTTGGTGACGGCCAGACCATTCTCTGACTGTAACATCTGGGCAACCTCGAAGAGAGTGGTGTCGGCGGGTAGTGTCTTCATGACGTTTCCTCCAGACGTCTGTAATCTCAGCCGGGCCTCGTTGTGAGTAGCGGCAGGACGAGAAGCTGCCGGAGCGGGTGCTGGGGCGGCGGGTGCAGCGGGAATCTCTCTGCCCTCTCTAGCAGCTTTCGCCTGCTCCGCCTTGCGGCGCCGCTCCTCCTTATCCGCCTCGATCCTCGCCTTGATGCGCTTCTTGGCTTCCATCTCGTCATGCTTCTCCTGTCGCTTCTTAGCTGCTTCCTTCATCTGCTCCTTGCGCTGGAGCTGCTCCTTCGCGTCCTCCGACTCCTTGGTGGCCTTCCGACGGATTTGCTGTAGAATAGTCAGTTGATAACCCCCGCGGATTGTATGGTTCGTGGCCGATATCTAGGTACCTCATTGCGCCGCTGCTCCTCCTTGTCCGCGTCAGCCTGGCCAGCCTTCTTGGCTTTCACCCGCTCACGTAACTCCTCTAGCCTCTTCTGCTTCTCTTCCGCTGTCAGAGGCGCGATCTCCTCAGTGGACTCAGCGAAATCGGCGTGGCCCCTATGAAGGCGGTAAGCGTTCAGGAATCTTCCGACATATCATGAAGTAGAACAGCACTTACGACTTGTTGGCGTGGAATTCGGCCTCGCTCTGCGAACGGAATTTCTTCCCGCAGTCATTGCAGACTAGGGACATTGCGATGGCGTCTGTCACCCTTGCCACGTTGGGACCAGATTCTTCCTCCTGGAGCTCTTCCAGCGGGGTATCTTGCGTCTTCTCCAGCCAGTCCATAGCATCCGGTACTAGACGGAGTGTCAGCTCCTGCTTCTCATCACCAAGTCTTCGAGGAGCGCTCACACCCATCCGACTTCTTCACGGCCAGTTCGGCACGTGATTTGTCGAAACCCATCTCCAATAGCTGCTCGAGAACTGATTGCGACATGTTGGCGGAACGTGTTACCTCTACCAAACACTCCGGTATGAGGGTATATGAGGGTGAATGTGGCAGCTGATATTTTAAATGTTGGGTGATGTGCTAGGCAGTTGACAAGGCAGGAGAGGGCCAATGAGTTCTAGATACCTAGAGGGAAGAGGTATCTTAGATCAAAGGAGCCCAGGAAATTCATGCACAGAGTGTAGGTATGTAATATTAGGTTGGTAAAGTGACCATTCAAGGGCCTTCTCTGATTCCTAAGTTGCTAATGGCACGTCATTCCCAAAAGCTGTCTCCAACCTATCTGCAGAGTTCCATCTCCATCTATTTGTTACAGTTGGTAGGCCCTCCATGCATGTACTTTTAGGCCCGGCTAGGTACATACTTCAGCAAGTTCTAGGTAGAGGAGCAGAGGATTCACAGCGCAATGGCCCGTGCTTCCCTTCTAATCAATGAGCTTATTAGAAGCTCTGGGGGTGTGTAAGTGCATGCAGATAGCGTATGGACGCTATTGGGTGCTCTGGACGATAGGTACAGATCTGTACAGTTGGCATTCTAGCCTGGCGTCGAAGCCGGCGAGTCAATGGCTTGAGGATGGCCCAGTGGCCCTGGACCATGTGAGGGGATCCGCCCCGAGGCCGCCTGGCCGCCTGAGAAAAGAGGCCTAAGCCTGAAATGAATGCCAGCCCAGGGCTCCCAGAACGTCGGACCAGGCGCTGCCAGGTCATTGCTGCCACCTTGACCATCCATCTCCATCGTAACACAACCTAACCGCACAACATCATCTGTGCTCCTTGTTCCGTCCTCACCTTTCTTTACTAATACGATTCTTGTTTCGATTCTGCTTAACAGCTTAGCCCCCCGGAATCTTTCTATTGAGCACCGACGACGCGCCCCGTTCTCTTTTGTATCCTCTCTTCCCTCGCCCCCCCTTTCGATAGCACGAAGCTTGCGATCCCTTTGAACTCTGCCCGGCACTGTGCCTGTGTGCTTGCTGGTACCTTAGTTGCCCCCGAAACCCGAAGACTCCCCAGCACGCCGCTCGTCATTTCGTAGGCCTGTCCACGTGTCGTCGTCGCATCCAGATACAGCAGACATGTCGGTCGAGATTGATCCCCAGGAACTCGGCTTCCAACGTACGTCATGCCCGAATGCACTACCATCGTCTGTCTGTCTAGTGGTCACGCGTGCTGACTAGACATCGTAGGGCCCTTCACGGTCGAGGTATCGGAAGTATTGCGGATTCGAAACCCAAACACGCACCCTGTAGCTTTCAAGGTATGATAGCATACAACCCTACCCTGCGCGCAGCTACAAAGAACGTGGAACTGACTGATCATCACTAGGTGAAAACGACTGCACCTAAACAGTACGACCCCTCGCACTACTGCTGTAGACGACCCAACAGGTCTAGAGCAGAATGACTAACAACAATGTGCTTTATTTAGATACTGCGTCCGACCAAACTCGGGCCGGGTTGAGCCCGGCAAGGAGGTGGAAGTTTCTGGTCCGCGTCCCCTATTCCGTTATGCGCATGTCTCATACTAACACCTCGCAGTGATTCTTCAGGCTATGAAGCAGGAGCCCCCTCTAGACACGAAATGCCGTGACAAGTTTCTCGTACAGTCTGTTGAGATTACCGGCGATAAGGAATTTGCCAACCTGGCGTCGATTGTGAGCTTTATAGAACGATGATTATTGCATACACCTAGACCCTCAACTGACAACGTATAAAGTGGGATGGTATCGACAAGTCAGCAGTACAAGAGAAGAAGATCCGAGTCGTTTTCCTGACTGCTGGAGGCGTTGCTGGGTCTGCCCAGGCCGAGACGCCCAGCAGAGCTCCCGCAGCCAACGGAGTACGTCTTACCCAACTTAGCCTTCCCCTATACGCAGCCTGCTAACTTCCCATTACAGCAGGATGCTACACCCGATCAGGCGCCTCCAGCCTACTCTTCTCCCGGCGATGGCCAAACCGACCCGAAGTCATCCACGGATAACAGGGAATTTGGGCGTGAAGAGACCCCGTCACTCGCCGGCCCCGCAGTCATATCCGCAACTAAGCACAGCGAACCGAGTCGTGAGGAGCTCAAGCAACAGCTTCTGCAAGCCGAAAAGATGATTGCACAGATGAAGCAAGACCAGGGCGGCTTAAGGCAGCGGAAGCCGGGAGGTGCAGAGGACAAGCCAAGCTCTAAGCAAGCCGAGCTAGCCCAGACGGTACGGCCCGGCACGGAAGGTGTGCCGGTCAAACTGACGGCAATCCTGTGTCTGCTGAGCTTCATGCTCGCCTACCTCTTCTTTTAGGCTGCGATGAGGATGTTCCTGCAGATTCTACCTGAATATATATCGAGGGGAGGAGCGTGGTGCAGCCACGGCACCGGGCGGTGCGTCGTCTATTAGAGAGAAGAAATAACTATATGAAGGGAATACCATACTGAAGACGAAGGAGACTATAGTAAGAGGTGCGAGCGAATTGTTTGGGTTCTGTTGTGCTGGCTGGCGAGGACTAGGGCGAAAGGCATCACTAGGAAGCTGCGCTTTGTTACAATAAGTTCCCTTGTACTCTAGCATTATTTCTCTTTTGTTGCTTGTTGACTGTCAGGATGCAAGTAGTTTGATCAATATTGGCATGATATTAATGGTGATCTTATGATCGCTCTGGGATCTACTATCTAGACTCCGAGACCAGTACTCTACTCTGCCTAGGCACATGTGAATCTATGTAACAGAGCAAGGTCAAGCCAGGCATAAGTAGAAAGCATATGCCTGCCGCCTTTTTGCGTTGTCTTGCCTTTTATATGCTAGGTAGTACTGCCTCAGATATAATCCAGAGTAGATGTGTAGATATCTATTCAAGCACACTCTAGGGCAACATGATATGTGATCAAACCGGGAATCACATACATAGGTTATACGAGTCATCTCTATTCTATTTCCCATGCCCCAACGCCAGATCATGTTCCACGAAGGCCCCTATATTCCCAGGATGATATGCGATCGTCACCGTTCATGATTTAATACCGCTGCCGGTTCTACACAGGTCTGTCTACTACACCACACACACACACACAGAGAGAGAGAGAAAGAGAGGTCGGTTCCTTTTTTATTTTTCCCGGCCCATCCCATCCCATCCCATCTAAGCCTCTATCTCGTTCTGCTTCCAGTCGGCGGCGGCGGCGGCCTTCTGGCCGACGAGGCGGCCGCCCTCGCGGCGCTTGACGCGGCAGCGGATGCCGACGTTCTCGTCGAAGATGAAGCGCCAGATGGCGTAGGTCCAGCTGCGGTGGCGGGGGAGGTCGTCGTAGAACTCGCGGGCGATGGCGTTGAGCCGGGGCAGGCGGGTCCACGGCACGGCGGGGAAGTCGTGGTGCTCGTTGTGCAGGCCCACGTTGTAGGTGAGGACGTTGAGCGGCCCGTAGTACGAGAAGGTCTCGGGCACGGGCGCGCTCTGCGTGGCCGGGTCCGCCTCCGCCGGCGTCACCGTCTCGTACACGTAGTGCTCCGCGATGAAGTGGCCCGCCAGGGGGTGCAGGCTGCCGGCGAGGAAGGACGACAGCAGGAAGTAGAGCAGGGAGTGGCCGCCGAGCGCGCGCAGGACGACGGCGTCGAAGGCCACCTGCACGGCGACGTTGAGCGCCGACACCCAAGTGAAGGGCACGCGGTAGACGCACATGGGGCGCACGGCGTAGAAGAAGATCTGGAAGGTGCAGAAGAAGGCCTTGCCGAGGATGGAGTCGAGGAAGACGGCCTCGAGGGCGGTCGGCAGGTCGGTGTCGAGGCCGTCGACGCCGAGCGACTTGTGGTGCGTCAGGTGGTAGGGGCGGAAGGAGGCGCTGTAGGGCACGCCGATGGGCAGGTTGGCGACGACGGCGAACAGCCGGTTCGCCGTCGCCGACCGGAACGCCAGGTTGTGGCTGATCTCGTGGATCGCCAGGAACAGGTTCTGGTTCGCCGTCGCGCCGACCACGTACGCGAGCGCCCAGAAGCGCGCCGAGAAGAACGGCGTCGACCGCAGCGCCCACGCGCACAGGACCTGCAGCGCCACGACGAAGAGGACGACGTACTTGGTGAGGGGCTCGGGACCGCAGAGTTTCGTTACCTAGGAGGGGGGGCAAGGGACGCATGCGTTAGCTAGCCGACTAGTTTATGGTATGTACGGAGGAAGAGAGGGGATTAAAGTAGGTTGGATTAGGTGGCCGGTCGGTCGGCTGGGTACTCACCTCGGGATGGGCCTTGATGATTGCCAGGCGTCTTGTCCGATGCGGCTCCTCGGTGTAGGTCCAGAAGAAGTCGCGATACTTGACCTCGATGGGATCTCGCTGTAACTCTGAGGGGCCATCTTGAGGTTCCCCGCCCTTCTTCCCGTTGACGCGGATGGTCCTCTCCTTGGCGGACCCGGAGGCGCTGGTGATGGTCGAGGCTGATGACGGAGGAGCCATCTTTAGGTAATGGTGGCTGACTTCTTCCTGAGGCTTCTCTCCCTCTAACGGTGTCGTCGTGTCTGTAGGAACGCCTAGGTAGGCAGGCTAGCAATGAGGAAAGAAGTAGAGAAGGAAGAAAAAAAGGAGTGAAGCGGACAGTCTGAGACCGAGCGAGCTACCCCGTATCCGTAGTTCCAGGAAGGATCTCCAACTGCGGTGAAGAGTCTGGTCGTCTGGTCCGATGTCTGGCCACCCCTAACAACGTAGAAAAGCTCCATGGGCTGTTACTAGAGACGCAGTAGGTGATCCAATTGGCGATCCTCACCCAATCGATTTGCATGGCTGTGCCACAAGGGTTTAAGGCCCTGTAACTGTGGGTGTTACCCCCCCACATCGCGCCCTCGGTGGCGGGTGTCCCCCCTCTGTCTCTCAGGTGAAACTCTCATCAGAGTGGACGCTGTGCTAGGTAATCTGTAGCTTATGTTAGGCTGAGCTTCGAGGCCTGGGTTGCGTCTCTACCAGACTCTACAGACACCTTTATCCCGGCAATGTTAAGTACTTACTCGGTTAGTCAGCCATCCTCGTTGAGATATCATCACGTCTTTGTCTCCAATGTTACATACCTAGCAGTTCTATTGTAAAAGTCATGAAATTCCGACGATATGTTAAGCCTTTTTTTCTCTCATTTTCCCCCTTTTTTCCTCCTCTCTGGTGAGTTCTCAGACCCCCTTTTCGGGCACTTGGCTTCCCCTGAGTGCTAGACGCAAGATCTACATTAAATCTCAACTAAGAGATGGGACACTTGTCGCAATAGTAGTGGCTACAGGTTATGTTTTCTAAAGGCCTCCTCCGGTATATCTTTCTTACCACGGTATGTTGTCTCATACGCGTCATATTTCGAGCCTCGTTCTTTGGCACGCATAGCCTTGTCCATCTTTCTCAACACAACCCACCAAGCTCATATGAAGTTCCTATAAACAATATATCTATCTATGTACTATGTATGTCCCAACATCTGTTCACTGGCCCTCGTTCCCATTGTGGCACCGCAACTACGTTAGGAATATACAGAAGTCGTCATCGTGCTGGAGTAGGTGGGATTCCTCATTACTTTCAGGGAAAATTGTTGTCATCTGACTAGCGAGCCGCGAGCTTGGCAGGAAAGTCCTTCAATGACACCCGAAGGATACTTTACCAGTATGGTCTGAACGAGAGAAGCTGTTGGTATTCGGTACTAGATCCCGAGACGAACTAAATTGTTAAAATAAGGTGGCACGTATGACTGCTCATATGATAGTCGGACGATTACGAGCTCACCGGATCATTAGCCCAACAAGCGGAACAACTCTATCACGTAATAGGTTATAGCTTGCCTGCACTGTAGGCTTCCCACACTCACATAGGTGTAGCTAGTAGTCTTAGTTCCCTTGTTCAGCATTCAGCTCAGCTCAGACTCTAATCAGCCCTGAGATAGTAAGTCATATATCCCGTGTAGTTTCGAAATAATGCCTGGAATACATGTACTAATTCAAATGTTATATTCCAAGCTCCTACAGTCAGCCAAAGCCGAATCATCATAGCTCCGTACTTGTATTGTTATGGTTTCATCTAGGCAGACTCAGTAATTGCTTTCGACTCTAGCGTCTATCTAGTTGCACTCGTCAGGCCGGACCACGATAAGAGAATCGTTCAAAGTCTCACTTCACTCACGCAATGCTTAGATAGAGCACGTTACCTCCGGACTTTCCTAATGAGAGTATCTAGAGCTGTGACATGCTAGGATTAGTAACCGTAACTATAAGGAAGCGGCCAACCCATGAGACTGGCTTGCTCCGCAATACGATTAGGGGGTCTTGGCTTCTTAAGTTCGTACAAATCATTTATTCCACTCTGTTAGTCTGTGAAGGCCGGTATACCTAGATAGTTGATCTATCTACATAGCCAGAAGACTTGCTCCTATTGAGTCTTGATGGCGCGCAATTTTGCTCCTGTCCTCAAAGAACCCGGCTCTTCTCAACGTAGGGGGTTATTTACGGACTAAGGAGTAGCAACTAGTCATAGAAATTATGTTTCTTATATGCCTTCAGACATGTTTCGCCTTTCTGTGATGATCACATCTAGCTGGTAGCATGCTACCTTAACAGTATTCAGGCGTACTAGCGGACGCAAGACTAGCCTGTACCTATGGATGAAGCTGTCTAGGCTAACCATACCTATTTATTTTTCGCGCTCGCTCGCTAAGGATTGATATGCCGAGGAGTCTTAATGAGGTGAGGTTTGATATTATACATATATGTAGATACTTATAGTGAGCGTTCTGTAGGTTGATCTATGTCCTCGTTAGAGACCTCAGAAGCATTTCATAGTAGATACCTGATCTGATCTGAGGACCCGTCTGAGGACCGCTACGAAAGAAACCCGCCCGTGACAATGCTTCCCCAAGCCAGCCAACAGTGTTCATATGAAAGATCAGTGTCAATGGAGCCTACAGAGGGCTATGTGGAGCAAGGAGTTGTGGGCGTCTTATCATATGTATTCTCAGGTATGAAAGAGATAAACATTTTCCCAGGCTTGAGGCGATTCAAGGCATCTATTGTGTTTTCGACCTATGATGAAGCGAGACACAACGCCTATCAATGGCACACAGCCTCGAGTCTTTTATAAGTTGTGCCGGTATACGTGTTCAACGTTCGGTATCCCATTCCAGTATAGTCTTGTATTCCTTCACTTAAGCTGGGATATGTACGTCTTTTCTAGGTTATAAGCAAACGTCTCAACAGCCATCTCCAGTTTTACTTGTATGATTTCTCGGCTATTATACTAGACTGGAAGTCATGTTGTACTGGAGTTGTGAATATCATATACGTTTGTTTTCTAACTTAAGGGTTGGTTGTGAGTTAGTCCATGAATTCATGCTATGGATAGCTTCCTCCTTACCCGAGGGGCACGCGTAAGCCCCCACAGGCCCACGTTCGAGATCTCGGGTCTTCGGGACGGGATTCCCGAGCTACATGAGCTAATACATATCTGTGGTTGCAGATCTGTTGTCTTCAACGTTAGGGAAGCTTAGGTGCAGCAATGTCTTCGGCTAGGGATGCCGGCAGTACGACCATCGAGCTTAGTGCTCTGGTATATGAGAGGAGCATACTTCTTGAGTTACCCCCTTGTGCATCTCTAGTCCTGTGAACATGATGTGTGTCTCACTTGGGGTCTACGTGTGTCTCTCAAGGCCTTGACAGCTTCAGGCAAGCCGATGAAGTCAGTAGCTCGAAGGCCCAGTGGCACGGTGGGACGCAAGGCAGCCTACTATGGTACATGCAGGACGGGCTAGCATATATGGATCCAGTATGTCGGCTACAATCTTGGAGGTCAAATAAGATAGCCGTAACCATTATCAATACAGCCGTATCCTCATGTATGCATGTCATGTGGTCATGGGTGTATGTGACCTACACAAGGGAACCACAACAAAGCTAAGGTCGGTCCTATCAAGGGCGGGATGTCTGATGCAGGTATATTTTGGAATATGGGGGGGGAGGGGGGGCTGGATACTGCATGGTGAGATTCCCGATGTCGTCAAGAGTCGGGACAGTACCCAGTGTGGTTGCCTCATTACCGCTGGGCGAACTACTTGTGCCAATGCAAGGCAGCATTTAACCTAGCCCATCCTACCCTATCTGCCTATGTAGCATCAGCTCCTTGCACCGCCCCCAAAATGGCTTGTCCTAGGGATAACAAAACGATACATAGGACAAGATGGCTAGACGTAGACCCTATAGCCCGATAGGTAGGAGACGATGCGACCAAGCCAGCTCGATATATTGCTTACATGCATTTTGGACGGCACCCAGTCCGGCCTCCAAGAACCACGAGCTGCCCCAGCATACATGGGAATACGAGTAGATTAGGAAGAACTCTTCGCAATAGATAGGCTATATTGTGTTTCCTTCTCCAGATTACACGACAATTACACTTGGATGTAACCCACAGACAACACGGGTGGACCGCCGTAAACAAACAAAACCAACATGTCTTACGCATTTACTTGCTGGTTTTGGTACCGGTTTTGGCAGCAAAGCCGAACTGCTTCCCTGGGAGCTCCTGGTGCATCGACTTCTCGAACCGAGCCCAGGGCGTCCCACCTCCAGGGCGAGGTGGCAGCGTACGCATCGGCGGGACGTCCGTTAAAGGAGTATCCCCGACGTAGGGGGATAACTGATCACCAGGCATTCCGCTTACGGCTTTTTCTTTGCCCTTACTTTCGGATATAACGTCTTGGGGAGTTTGTGAGTTTGGCATATCCCGTTCGCCTGGCATTCTTCTCCCACACACCATCCCTGTTAACCTGGCCGCAGGATCGAAGCTGAGGTAAACCAGAACTTGCAAGCCGTTTGAGTTGTCTCCAGTTGAGTAGACCACCGAACGTTCGTCGCTTGAGGCTGTAACATTGCCCAGGTACCCAGGGGGGTTCAGTATTTGATGGATATCGTCCAGAACTTGATTTGAAACCCCTTCTTTCTTTCCTGGCGGCCATTTATATATTTGGTTGGGTTGATAAAGCTGCGAAATTTGCTCCTCAGAAGTCAACCCTTTGTTATATGCTAGGTCCACTCTTGAGGTCGAGGGAGGTCTTAGTTTCCTGTACCTAGTCCTTACATGTAGATTCTTGGGACCTGACTTCCCGTTGGGTGATTCGTCAACCAGGTCCAAAAAGGTGCTGCAAGTGGGTTGATAAGCACATAATGGTACCATGTGCCATGCTGGAATCGGCTCCTCTGAGCTGTTATCCCCAGGGTGCACATTCCGCGGTAACCGGTTTTGCGGAGTCCTTTCTTTAGGCATGTCTTTATATCCAATGAGTTCAGGGGGCTGTTCACCCGTCTGCTGGTGGATAGTCGATGGCCCGCTGCTGGCATCGGTCCCAGATTTCGGCCGGAAGACTACCTCGGTAACGTAACAAGTTCGTCGATTACCGCTCTCTTTCATGAGCCATTCCCTCCTGTTCTCGACAATATTGATTACTCCAGAGGCCTCGTCCTTATCAAGCTTTAGAAAACTCCACCTGTCATCTATAGGGCCCTCGGCGTGCTGCCTTCTCCAGCTGTCTTCTTTTTCCATAACCTCTATCTTCGTAGAATCGGGCGTGTCAACGCGGAAACGGAAACAGTAGTAGTAGGACGTCCAATCGATTTCCTCGTCTTCAAGGGTCCCTTCGCTAGATAGCCCGTAAAAATACCCATCTATGATCTCGAAGCAGACCGTGAGGCCGATATAGTGCCCAACTACATCTGGTAAGTGTGTCTTCCGGGGAAGCCAGGTGCGGTCCCCAATATTGAAACACTTAAGCACCCACTTTCGATTGTTGTCAGCGTCGATTTCTGAATAGGTTCCGAAATATAGATAGTTTTCGTCATTTCGTACGAATATGTTGGTTGTAAACTCGAGTGGGACCTTTTCCACGATTTGCTGCTCATTGGCCTTGAAGATCAAAAGCCAGTCCTCTGGATCGGGCGCCGAAAAAGAGAACAGGCACGACGTAATATCATTCGCGTGATACAACACTCGAAATTTGGACTTGCGACTTTTCGCCGACTGTGGCACAGCTTCACGGGCCAGGGCCTGAATATCTACGACAAGCTCCTCGCTCTTCGAGCCGTGGAGGTCGAGGATACGAAGCCATCTTTTTCGGTGGCGTCCTTCAATGGTGTAACATAGCTTCCCCCGAATGTACGCCCAATTATCAGCCAATCCGATGATGCCCACCACGTAAGGGGAGGCGTGGGAAACTGCTTGACGTCGCTTTGCCACCCTTCGAAGAGCTCGGGCGAAACAGCCATTTTTCTGTGCATCCTCTGCCTCCACTGTATGGGTAGCCTTTGTCTGTGATAAAGGCGTCAGTATGCGGTGTATGGCCTCGCTACCCCTGTCTGAAGGAGGAGGCTGTCAGGAACTCGGTTTCAGCTTACAGTAACGATTGCCTTGCAGAAGCGTTCTTCGCGAACCACGTATTGGAGGTGCCGGCTGCAGAGTGCCATGTTAAAGACATCATCTATTTCCAAATACTTGACGATATTCGCCATCATTTCGTAGGGTAGGCGGAGTAGGCCCGATGTTGGTCCCTGTACCACTCGCTGATTACTATATGCCAGCATCGACCTTGAAGGGGTACCAGCGTCCATATTTCCGATATACTGGAGGGGTGAGCCTCATGCGGCCGAGGAAGGCAACTACTGGAAGTCCTGTTCGGTATTGCTTAATCGTTGGGTAAGGCAACTTGCGGGGGGGTCTAACCTTCTGCCTCTTCACCTATATACCCCTACCCGGAAGTGGGCAGGGTGCCGTTGAGCCGCATCTCTTATTAAGGTGTACTCCCCACAGTGTATAGCTTTAGCTCCAGTACAACCCGTGGGTAAGGCTCCGGTTTCTGGATGGATTGTGTGTTTGGGTATACGTAGATGTTGGTGGCACGTATGTTGGTAGGTAGCCTCATTGTTATCAGGCAAAAGGGCAGGGTATAACTTGTTATTTCGACACATGATCTATTGTTTGTTTGATTAGCGTGAGTTCTATTCATTATGGATGATTGAGGGTTTGTAAGGAGGTCAACATGAGGCTGCCGGGGGCCTGTTCCGTCGTGTCTTGCTATAAAGGGACTATGTACATAGCCAATTCGTTGGAGGCCTTGCCAGGGGGTCGGTGCCCAGGTACCTATTACGTAGATAGCTCAACTACACCCATGTTCGATGCGGCTACCTATCTTGTCGCTTACGGTATAAATACGGCGCCCATGTCCCGGCCGTAGTGCATACTTCCATGGTATGGATGTTTGTCTACCTCCTTGGGTACCCAGCCACCTACATACCCAGGTACCTAAGTAGGTAAGGTTCTGTACCTAGAGTTCGCTCGCCCGTTTGTCCTTACATTAGGTACCTCCTTACCTGTTTGCCTGTCCGATACATACGGTTGTAGCAGCAGAGCCGCATTGTTTTTTTATTAGTTGTAGGAGCTCCCGGGCCCGCCATCCATGTTCCCTAACCGAGCTGGGTTTAGATCATCACAATCCAAGCAAGAATCCGTCTCCATACCATTCCATACCCACGGACCTACCAAGCATCCTTTAGTCCTTTAGGCCCCCAAGCATGGGCAGTTGCATTGCCTTCATGTGTGTGACTCTCTTCTTAGCCTAGGCGGACGGGATCTGCATACTTAGGTGTATGTCGGCAGCTGTACATTGAAGACTGTTTGATGCCGGCTAGGCAAAGCTTTCACTTCATAGCCAGCCTGCTTCTAAGTTCTACACACCAGTACCTACCCTTGGCCTCTGTCGTCAAGGCCTAACACCGGCCTTCCGGGAGACGTTGCTTCCGGCAGACCTTCACCAAGATAAATACTGCCGCTTCCCTTCTCCCTTGTTTCCTTTGATGACGCTACTTCCGATCGTCAGCAAACAGTTTCCCGGCTAGTTGCTACCGAAGAACTAAGACACGCCGTCAAATTCCACAGACTTGTAACGCCAAAGGAAGCCTCCCAGATATGTGGGCCATTCCAATATTGAGGCTCTGGATGGACATACATCGTGTGGAACAACATCCTCGAGACCCTAGGTAGGTAGCCGTGTCTTTCAAGAGGCGAAATAAGACATGTCATATATGACATGCATGGCTGCAGCTGAGAGAAGACGGTTAACCATATCTATGCGAAATCTATCCCCAGCCTTATCGTCTCTCAAGGTAAGCACAGTTGCTTTGATTTCCGTGGCTGTCATTGCAGAAAGATGGTTCTACCTACAGTTCCTCCCTCCACTGAGAGATATCACTGGAACAGTACGTAAATATTTCTCGTTCTCTCATCAAGTTGGGTTCAGGAGTAATTTACTACTAAAACGTCACTCCGAGATCATATGCCCTGCTGACTCCGAATTATATACCCCATGACTCGAAGAACCCAAAACAGTGTATCAACTTATTACTGAATGTGAATAGAATACCTTTAAGCCGTCTTGTGCCTCACGATCACTCCGAGATTGCCAGCTTCGCCAACCAAAACCTGGAACATTGCTGGTAGGCTGTTTTAATCTCGGTGGCTGACCATGGGCCTAATTCTCGCCTCATGTCTTCACAATCTCACATGCGGGATACCAGTACTTATCGAATCGCTAGTTGCCTCCTAGTTAATCAGGCTTTGATTATGACTGGGCCGAAAAGGGCTTACCGAGACAGCCTCTCAGTTGTACGCGAGCAGCACGTGTTCGGCTATCAATGGACGACGCTGGCTCAACACGCTGGCATATTGTTCCACCAACGAGGCTGACTGCGGAAGGGTGGAATGAAACTGCTCCTGAACAGAGGCTCTGTTTACTATTCTCCCGCTTGGGGGCAACTGCTGGAATGTTATTAGGTCCGGTTCTTGATCACCAGAACACTGAGTGGCTGAAACTTCATTCCATGCCGTGTGAGCAATCGGCGGACGTGGTTTGTCGAATCCCCTTCCTGATCATACACCATGCAGTACTGTACACCATGGATTGACAAGAAGCCCAGACCGACGAGTCACGTCACACTGTGGGAGGTAGTCAGGCTTTCCACTACGCTGTCAGGCTTACTTCTGGCATAATTCACCGAGCCGGTAGTGAGACGTTGAATTCCTGGACGTGTCTCCCAATGAAGACATTGGTGGTGCTCTGATGGTGTCCTGGGCCTGGCTAATACATGCTGACTACAATGACTCTAAGGCGGAGCATACCTTACCCATGTTAGCATATCACGAAGAGCAGTGTGTGCGCATGTGTATGGCTAAGGTGGCCTCACTATCACTCGGATAACCTTCGCTTATGGCCTGAGATACGGACTGAAATACACAGGCATGTGCCATAAAACAGGTCTGTATCATAAGGCTCCCTGGATCTAAAACCTGTTCTTTGAAAGGAATCACGGTACAGAATCTTCCTCTCTTTGGTTGTAAGAGGTATTGAAGCATTTGAGTTGAAGCCATTCTATTGCCACTCTACCGGTGTGTCTGGTGACCTAGCAGATGACAAATGGTGCTTTGCAATGCTGATTGGCTCATCCCAACCTCTCTTTACTATCTATTCCATTAGCCACAGTTGTCTCTGGTTCTCGAGGCCCAAAGACTCTGCCAGCCCAATATGACCTCAAAGATATCGCAGTGAGTCACAGGGCCCCCCAGTTCGACACTCCTGTTGGTCGTACGAACTGAGGAGTTGATGGACATGACCGGGTCGGACAGAACTCCTCCTTGAAAAGTGACACCAGATCGTGAGCTAGCCGGAGCTGACGAGAAAAGACTACCATCATCGCACTGGTGATAAACTCGCTGATGAATATGTCCATTTTCCCATCGAAATCCTTGATGTCCGGTGTTACCAGGCGAGAGATGGTAACCCCCACAGACTCTAGAATACGCTTACAGGAAGCAGAGCATGGCCGACAGCATTGTTCCGTATGTTTCCGGGGGCTATACCGAACCTGACAAACTAACAAAGAAGCTCGACCTCATCATTCTCTACGCCGGCAAGACCCCCTCCCCCGGTCGACCACGGAAGGCAAACATAATACAGAAATAGACGACTAAAAGCCACCAGCCAACGTGAGCCGTGATTGCGAGTCGAAAATGCTCATTGGGCAAGCATAATGTGCACCATACACACTCGACGATCATGGGCCCTAGCGTTGGCGAGCTGCCCGCTCTTTCCTGTATCACTTTCCAATCTCACTTACCGTCAAATTCCCTCCGCACCCATCGCGCGGTTTCAGACCTGCCGCCTGTGGTGTTGCATCAAGAGCCTCAAGTGGAGATAGCAGTCCCAGAGTCTTTACCGCTACTCTCTCATCCCAAGGATGTCCACTGCGGATGCGTGCACGCGTGTGTGTAACGTTGGCATTGCACTTGCTGTCCTCCTCCCGAGACCACTCTCCGTATGACCTGCGCTGACCGTTTTCACAGCCACGCAATGCAACACTCGCGCGTCCTCCCCTTTTCAGGTGACATGTGCGCAGCCGTGGCGTCGAGGAGAAGGGTATCCTGGTGCGCAGCCGTGTCACGGACGCGAATTGTTTCCACGAAGTTGCGGTCGGGCTTACTGCAGGAGTAGTAGTAGGCTATGGGGAAGGCGAGGTCTGGCTGAACTTCCTCCCTTGGCCCGGTGACGTAGCCCTCATTCTCGGAGATTCTCGGAGGACGGAAAACATCATGGGGAGAGAAATGGCCGAGCAGCCGACTAGGTAGATGCTGGCTGTTCTTGCTATCGATCTCGAAGGGTCGACGTGACTGGATGGGAGGCCTCCGTGGGCCAAGTGACGATATGGAAAGGAGTCGTATGCCCCTGAACTTCCTCAGTCAACTTGACCTCGGTCCGGAACATCCGTAACTCGCCGTCTGGTTTGAGTTACGTACCTCCCCCATTGTATCTGCCATGTTTCGCTGCAGTTTGGTAAAGTACACTGACATTGCGAGCTTCAAGGTAGCCAAGAATGTCGGATACCCGAAGGCAAGACACCCCCCCTGACGCCCCCCCTTCCTTTGAGATGGCACTTAAGTGGTAAGCTGGAATGAAGGATCATAGGATTTGTGGCCGGTGTTGGCTTTGCTTGGCTGAAATGCTCGTATTAGCGAGGGTCTACTTAAGGTGTAGGTAGAGCTATCAAGATCTTGTGTTCTCACACAGGGTCCATGACTTTTAAGCATAGCCACATACTAACAACTTGAACTTGAGAACTGAGCAAACACCGACACGCAGAATCCTGAGACAGGTGTTGGTTGGAGAACTCGTGTAGGAGAGCAGTGGCTATCACGTGGTCTTGACGCGGGCTTTCGGCGAAGCTGCCCGCCACGGCGATAATCCCTATCATGCATCAAGCCTTGTTGCAACTTTGCCCCTGAGGATGCGAAGCGAATGCATCGTCGTCACTCCACAGCCACCACAACCATGGACTACGACATGCAGGGCGGCGGCGCCACCACCGATGCAGGACGAATGCATTTACGTATTGGCCGCGAACCAAGGTGTGGCCCGAGATACGGTATTGCCGCGAGGCGCAAACCCTCCTTTTTTATAACATTGGTAACGGAACGGCCGCGTTGCAGACACCAACATATATGGCCGCCACAGTTCAACCTAATACCTGCGGTGAGGCTTCGTCGGGCTACACTCGGTAGATATCAGTCTCCGATATTTTGACAGTGAAGCTGCGACAACTAAAAAGTAAAAAGGAGAGGTAAGGGGCGCTACGCCGAACAAACAAGCTCATATATATCTGATGATATCGCCAGCCTTGCCAGCAAGCCGTTGGCACAATTTTGTCATAGTGATCGATTTCCTCATTCGGAAATTTGACTAGGCACACAATTCATGTCCTGTGGGTTGCACTGAGTCAAAGATCCGGATCTCAGGATAGCGGCGGCAATTATGTTCCCTTACGCGCATTTGCCAAATAGGGCTGCATTTTACTGATGCATAATATTGCACATATTCTGCTCATCTCTGTTGAGAGGCGAAGGCGGCCAATTTCGATAGCTAAGGCAGGCGGGCAATACCGTGGATCGGAAACAGTATTTCCACTGCGACCTTCGTTAAAGTACAGTGGGGGAGACGGGGTTAAATATACCAGCCAGACAGTACTGATGTTTAAATGACACAGTAGGTATCGTATGATCAGGTACTTAGGTTAACTAGCTATCTACCGCGGCCACTTTAGTAGCTACATAGCCGTCGATTCTGTTACTGCGACATCATAGCACTTCTGTCTCTTAGAACGTACACTTACTACCTTGTCCATTCACATTTTCTCAAGCCTGCGAGCCACCCACGGAAGTATTTCCGAAGGAAAAGATGGCCCCCAGAGGAAATCTCACGCCGCGAGTACGGTAAACGCCGTCAACACATGCGAGTCCCGGTGCTAATTCGATCTACCAGACCATCATGGCTCCGGCTGCGGCTTTCACCATGGCCTGTGTCCTGTTCGCGTATGCGGCTCTCGCATCACCTCCGGTCTGGCTCGCGACGGTGTACTGAATTGGTTGCTAGTTATACGCGCTCCTCGATGAAAGAAGCCCGTCGAAATGCTGTGCGTGAAGAAAGGCCTCCACTCACATGAGACCGTTGAAATGACTTACGTGCGATAGCAACTCGGACGCGAGCAGCAGAGGGCCCACTGGTCTTCTTCTCCATCTTCCTCTGGCCGTGGCGACGCCGACGGGGGAGAAAAGTAGGGCAAAGCACTCTACGGGGACGCATGGATTCTCCCTGCACCGCACCAACCTCAACCGGACGGGCTTTATTATGATGCATCAGACTCGGCCGTCAACGCGCGTCCTGGCGGGGGCTCTGCTGCTGCAGGGGAATCGCCTCGGAATGAGGCCGTCCGGGAGGAGGCTGGTGAGCAGAGAAGGAAAAGGCGACAGCAATTCTACCGTCGGCCGACAAGACTGCTGCTTTCCCAAGACTCGCAAGATCGACGACCGAGTGAGCCTTATGAGGCAGATTTCTGGTGGCCGATATTGGTATTACTCAGCAAGGTCCTCTCTCTCATAGGGGGCTCAGGGGAGCCCCCCTATGCGTGCGTGATGCAATCCCTAACGATTGTGACATCGCATTTCACGGTGTACCTATAGGGGTTGGAAGTTTCACCCCCAAATCGGGCTGCATATCAATCTGAAGTCAACCGTACCAATCACACCGTGCGAACCATTTCCGTTGGTGCGGGACGTCCGTTGTCCGGTCAAAAAGTCCACATACAAGTGTTCATGATCTATCCATACACATCGTGAGGCTGCGGAAGGTGTGGAAGACGATGGTTTGCCAACGCGGCTCCGCAGCAGGATGCTCACCCC
Organism: Xylaria sp. JS573; assembly: GCA_000966885.1. Classification (NCBI taxonomy): domain Eukaryota; kingdom Fungi; phylum Ascomycota; class Sordariomycetes; order Xylariales; family Xylariaceae; genus Xylaria; species Xylaria sp. JS573. Next base: position 63,479 of record JWIU01000011.1, on the reverse strand, counting down.
CAGAGCTGCTTTAGATTCTCCCCCCTGCGTCTTATCACCCTTCCTTGCTGACGCTGTCCGTGGCGCCGATATCAAAATCCGTGCTTCTAGTGGATGCACGGCTTTAATGCCGTTCGACATACATACATCCGCGGTTTTTTATCTTCTGTTTTTATTATTATTGGTACCTACACTCTACTCGTTTACAATCAATTTCTTGGGGGTGTGCCTAAACCCCTTTCGTCAGCAATGTCTTCATTGGACACCCGCTCGTTTCTGGTTACCTTATCGCTGCACTGGGATATAATTGTCGATGGCTTCAAGGATGATTCAATAGTACGTCCGAGGCCGCTGCCCACAGAGGCAAGTGATCAGAAAGTACGGCTCATGTTGGCTGGTTGTCTTACGCCTAGACGGCCGCGTCTTAAGCTGCTACCAACAGGATGATTGATTGAAACTTGGTTCGTCTTTATGAAGCTAGCCTTGGGCCGTCCTCTGGTTCTCGGAAATGCGAGCGTGAGAATCACAAAGTTGACAAGTCACATTTTGGTGTTTTAGTTGCTTCAGAAGAGCTCGACACGACAAAAACTGGCCAAATGTAAGGTTGAAGGTTCTATTCTCTAAATCTTTTCAAAGCGCCTTATTTAGCGAGTGGTCTCCGTCGAGCCAGTAACCATCGTGACGGCGGACAACACTGACGTGTGTATGTGAACAAGCCCTTCACCGACCGTTATCTGTCAGGTACAGAACGCTTGCGAATCTGAGTAAGCGTCTTCTCTGTCATAAAACAACGAAGCCTACACCGCCTGTCTCGTTTTGAATGCCAATTTCATCCAACTCGAACGCATTAAAATAACACGGCGACAATGTGCTCCCAGAAGCCGTACAAGTACAAGTGCCGACGATGCGACGAGATCTACACGGATCAAGTTATGGACGACCGCTTTTGCAAACAAGCCAAGGACGCAGGGGTTTGGTTAGCTTGCAATAAACCACTCAAGTTTCTCAAGGAAGAGGTCATCATCAACGGGTTCTGTGCCGATTGTACGGAACGAAACTTCGCGGACAGCGTGGCAGACCTGGGCACGTGAAGGGGTTTGGGTCCTGGTTTTGCTTCGACGCGGTCCGAAACGAAAATCCAGTCACGATCCGGGAGGCAAGGTCGGGTAATTTTATCCCGCGTCGGGAAGTCCAGGGCTGATCCTCCCAGCTACTTGGCTGTGGCCTGACTTCGCGGCGACGGACTAGCCCGGCGTTATCTTGATGATCTGGCCCCTTCTACAATTCCGAAATAGCAAAGCCTTGCGATAGGTGGAGCTGCACTCGTTTGCTTCGAAGCCCTGTCGAACGATAGGGCAAGACGTCATATCATAAGGCGGATGGAGGCTTAGGATCCGGGGGCAACCAGACAGCCAGAGCCGTTCAGCCGGAGAATCCATCCGGAGTATCTTGCTGGGTGCCGATGCCGCAATACGCGATAGAAGCAATTTGGCTTGCCCAGAGTAAATCGGAAATTTCCGTGCAGGACAGATGTGTTGGCTTGGGTTCTTGACATCAAGTTGTAATTAGATAAGGCGCCATATGGCGTATGAGCGTATGAAGTTGGCCGCGTACTGGCTTCTCTTGCCTACTCCCTATGAGGCGGTATGGTCTGATTGGGATTTCGAAGAGCCGATGTCGCCAGGAACAGGAAACATGGACTTCAAGCCCCGTCTCGAATTAATATAGCCTGCATGTATCACTGTACATATGGAAGCATGGCCTCGCTTCCGATCCATGTATACCGAGTTGCAGTCGCCATGTTTTATTGCAGGAGAACATCAGAACACAGAACACGTGCGATTGGCGAGTCTGATTCAGAGGGAAGAGGATACGATACATGTACATCCATTATCTCGGGAATCTGAACTTGATCAGCTGGCATGCCGCTCACGGCCCGGCTGTGCGGGTGACAGCTGGTGGGCCACACGCCTGACCTTATTCCTGATTGATTGATTACCTAATAACACATGCAAGGTCCGGACCGGAACGCACATCTGTTCAATACCTAAACCTACCGATTACCTCCCTGGGGACTCTAAAAATAGCCCCTGTTATCCACCAACAAGAACGCTATTATCTCATAATACAGTTCCTACAGCACCTATACGCAACAGGCTACAGTATTCACAAAGAACCCTTTGTCCAGGACACTTCGATGAATCGACCTCGGTCAAGCTTCAGTTCTCTGCTTTCCCCCGCAACATTATCCTGTGACTGTCCGTCCGTCCGTCTGTCCGTCTACACAGAAACTCTTCGTCATGTTTATGATATAGCTAGCGACCTGTAGCCGTCCTTCCTGCTTGACTTATACGAGTTGACCGACACAACCGCCATCGCCGTCGCTATCGCCGTCGCCATGAGCAACAACGTCCTCTCCCTCCTCGGGTGGACCTTTCTCCCCAACGTACGCACCCAGCTTCTTCCAATCCCCGTATACACTCACCTTGGAGGATGAACAAAGCAGGGAGCTAACACGTTCCTCTTCAACCCCGCAGCTCGTCACCGGCTGGGTGCAGTCCATCTACTACGGCCTCACGATCCGGGCGGGCGAGCCCAGGCCGGCGCCGAACACGCCGCGCCACGCGAAGCACCGCCGGCGCATCCACATCCTCGTCGTCTCGCTGTACCTGCTCTACACCATCTACGAGGCCGACTACGAGCTGCAGCGCGCGTCGACGTACTACGCGGACCTGGGCGTGCCGCTCGCCGCCTCGGAGCGCGACATCAAGAGCCGCTTCCGCCGCCTCGCCGCGCTGCACCACCCGGACAAGGCGGGCGCGGGCGGCGGCGGCAGCTCCGACAGCAACGACTACTTCATCCACCTCAAGACCGCCTCCGACACCCTCACCGACCCGGCGCGCCGCTTCGCCTACGACCGCTTCGGCCCCGGGGTAGTCGACTGGCAGCACTGCGCGACGGTGCGCGACTACGTGGGGCGCGGCGCGCAGGCGCTGGTCCCCTACTACGCCGCCGCCGCCGCCGTCATGTACGTGCTGGGCCTGTTCGGCTACCTCGAGTGGGGGCGGTACTGGCGGTGGCTGACGCTCGTGGCGCTGGCCGTGTTCGAGGTGCACACGGTGACGCGCGCGGGCCCGCCGCGCTTCCTCGCCCGCGCCGTCAACCCCCTCCTCGCCCGCTTCACCGCCCACGCCCCCTACCTGCCCTTCCAGGCCATCGGCCTCGCGCGCCAGCTCAGCATCACGCTGTACGTCGCGCTGTCGCAGATCGGGCCCCTGCTGTCGCAGTCGCAACAGCAGCAGCAGCAGCAGCAGCAGCAGGGTGGGGAGAAGCTGCTGCAGCAGAACCTCGACCGCCTCGAGCAGACGGCCCGCAGCGTCGACGTCGACGTCGTGCGCCTCATGGAGCTCGAGATGGCGCCGTTCAACGGCGACCCCGACGCCATCAGGAGCATGCACGCCAAGGTCAAGGAGTGGCTCGTCCAGAACACCATCCGCGCCGACCCCATGGTGCGGGACGCGCTGGGCAGGTCGTTCCAGAAGCGGCGCGTGGATGCGCCGGCCGGGGCGAAGGGCACGAAATGAAACTTGTATATATCAATGTTCTTTGCGATTTCGCGGCTTGCTAGACAAAAGAGCTACGTAGACGAATTCATTACTTGTAGAATTGTATGAATAAAAAACCAAGACATCCTGCTATTCATTCTATTTTCCTCTACATCGTTAAACCTACTCCCCCAACATAGGCCCCTAATGCTACAGCAAGTTGTATAGGTAATTATAAGTTCTATGCTACGTGCAGAGTTGTATAAGTGTCCTAATGTTGACGCCGAAAGGCGGCTCTCATAATCTCTGCCTCCCCCTCGTCTCGATGGGAATCAGCACCATGCCCACGAAGGCCGCTAGGATCAGGACGGCCGACATGTAGATGGGCATCTTGGTGCCGTCGCCGGGCACGTTGGCGGCCAGGATGGGCGCGAGGAGCCCCGTGCTACGGTTCAGGAAGCTGGCGACGCCCGTGCCGGCGCCTCGGACCGGCGCGGGGAAGACTTCGGGGGTGAAGGCGTACAGGACGCCGTACATGATGTTCTGGCAGAAGGCCTCGACGCACGTGAAGAACAGCTGCCACCGGGGCGTCGTGCCGAAGGCGACGAAGAAGAACAGGAACACGGCCGACACGAGCGTCGAGATTGCGAGCGTCCCCTTGCGCCCGAGGAAGGGGGAGTCGTGGTCGACTGTGTAGGCGGCCAGTAGGCTTCCCGGCACACCCACTACGGATATTATGGCGTAGTTACTGTACGTCTCTGCAGGCGTGCTAGGAGCTGATCCAGCTGCATCCCCGCCTGCCACCTCCGAGCCACCGTGTGAGAGGTACTGCGGAAGAAACGCGTTGAAGAGGGGGTAGCCTAGGCCTATAGAGCTCCAGCAAAACCAAATCAGGAGAGTCGTGATTCTAAGCGTTCGGCCCTGGAAAAGGGGCTTTATGTGGCCGAGGGAAAAGGACGTAAGGTTTTTCTTGAGGATTTCACTAGTGGATACTCTTGCCGGTATCGGTTCCGTGCTCTCGCTGTCCACAATGGCATCGAGGATCTCTTCGGTGAGCCAGGTCTTCTTCTTGTTTCGGGAGGCTATGCCATGAACGACGGCGACTGCCTCGGGCTGGCGGCCCTGGGAGAGAAGGTACTTGGGCGACTCAAACAGGTGAAAGGCGCAGAATCGGATGAGGAACATGATAAAGGTGACTACGCCAATGGCCATGACGAATCGGCGCCAACCCTCCTCGGCTGGCCAGTTCGTGATGAAGAACCAGGCAAACAGCGAGGAAACTAGCTGTCCCACCGGCCACCAAACCGACAGTAACGTCAACAACGCACTCGAAGCGTCTGGCAGGAATTCGAGGAACAAAGCACCATCGACCGGTAGGTTACCGCCAACCCCAGTTCCCATGAGAGCGAACAGGATGCATACAGCAGGCCAGCTCGGTGCGTATGCCGCCCAAATGCCGAAGACACCTGTGATTAGTAGCGTCAAGTTAAAGGCAATCCGTCTACCGAGTATATCCGCCCCCAGGCCCCAGAAGAAGCTTCCCACACATAATCCAACGTATAAGCAACTTGTAGTGTACCTGACCTGTTTCTCCGAGACGCCGAACTCTTCGGATAGGGAGGGAAGGGTCAGGGAAACGCCCTACGAAATGAAACGTGAGATAAGATTCCGGAGCAGATCGGAGAATCATAGCGTTAGTATAAAAGAGTACTCACTTGCATCCAAAGACTATGATGAATTTTTAGTACGAGATATCTCACGGCTTTACTCGTAAAGGTGAGAACTTACTTGTCAGCGAACCAGCCGAAGCCGCACAGGACGAATAATTGCCAGTTATACCGCCCCATGCCGATATCCTGAATGGCCTTGTTGATGAGCTTCGACTTTACTGCGTTGCTCATCAGCACCGTTTCCTCCCTACTTTGACGTCTTGGTTAGTCGGCGAGTGAAACTCACACTCGTACTCCGAACACTGTCGTCCCCGCTCACCCTTGCGCACCTCCCGCCTCAAGCCCTCGATAGTGTACTCGGCGGCGCTCATCTGCAACATGCCGGTGCCCTCATGGTCGCTATCCTTAGCCGTCCGCGAGTCCGGCTCGTCGACGACGTCGTCGTCGGAACTGGAAGACCTGGGCTCCTCGAACTCGCACTTCCCGGACCTTGCGGAATGGCTGTGCAGGTGTGCCTCCTCGAGTGGGACCAAGACGCCGACGTAGTCGTGGACGGACTCATGGCGCCGGAATCTGGAGGACAGGAACTCCATGGTGGAAGGAGGAGGACAAGGAGGAGGAGGAGGGGAGAGATGCGCACTTCAACAACTCATCCGGCTTTCGCGAGCAAGCTGTGGCTTCACGGTCCTTTCTCTCCACCTAGCCTCAGAGCTCCTTCTAGAAAGATAAACTTGGAGGAAAGAAGAAAAAAAAAAAAAAAAAAAAAAAAAAAAAACTAATGTCTTCGCTTATTTTGGAGCAGGAGACATCAAGGCGCTCCGAAAACGGCCAATAGAAGTTGTACCGAAAAGCCACGTGATGGGCGAGATGAGACAGATGGACGCTGTCTTTCCTTCTGGCTTCCCCGGATCCCCGGCCTCGATATTTTTACCTATCAAGATAGCAAGATGCGGGGGAGGAGAACAGTTCTCTACCTAGCCCGGGCGGCTTTGCTTTTGTACAATGCGTCCAAAAGATAGTGGCGATATAGAGCTAGCGACGAGACTCTTCAAGCCCAGATCGTGATGCGATAGGATTATAAGAAGAATGTTATCAAGGCCTGGTATAATTACATGGATGTTGTTGCAGTGGTTGGAGAAGAATCACAGGCTACGGTCATGCAAGCAAGTTCACTGGAGTGCCTGGGCAGCTGGGGTACCTAGGCGGGCTAGATAGCAGATGATCTTCATTTCCTACACCACCTAAGCACAAGCGTGAGGTCCCCGAGACCTGTCACGGGCCGGTAGCTAATGTCCCCTAATGACCCCACTGAGGCTAGATGCAGCCCTGAGCACAGCGAAGTTATTGGGGGCTGCATCCGCTAACGCTGGGACAAAAGCCGGGTACCTACACCATTGCCATAGCCCGCTGCATAGGTGGACGGAAGCTTTGGAACGGCTGTCTGTCTAACTTTATCGGCTATTCTACCGTCGGTTTGAAGTCTGTTCCCGTCTCAGGTCTGAAAAGAAACCTTAGGTTAAGTAGGTAATATGCAATACACATGTGTGTGTTGACGTGAGGTTGGAGCCTTTAATACCTTATCAGCTTGGGTACCTCGTGTAGGTAGTCCTTGCGTGTCGTACAGCATAGGACAACTCAACTACGGCCTATGACTCTCGCTTGGCTTTCTGCTTCCCCCGTCATTCTTCGCCTTAGACGACGTAATAAGGTTACAGCGATTCTACGCCATCTAATCTTTATGAGCCCCCAACCAGTGACAACGTACGGTCATACCTCGCTGATAACGACATGAAGAACGAGAAAAGATACGACCCCGAAGGCAAGGCTCGGCGCGTTTGATGCCGCCGGGTGTTAAGACTATAAGCAGTATACAATGCGATATACAATGTGATGGCATTCCATTCGTTCCTTCGTAATCGTACAACTATCGTACAAAAAACCTCAACGATTTTTAATGTCGGCAAGTACAGCATCTTACGAAATATGTGTATCATATGCCGTCGCCCCTCAAATGTGTTCAGAAGAAGGGGGGGAAGCTCCTAACCCGTCCGGGCACTTTTGGGCCCAGTGGCCTCTGTGTCCGTCTCGTAACATCGTAAATAATCCCATGATCTCGTTGCCCCAAACGCCTCCCGAGAGAAGGAAAAAAACGTGAATAAATAGGTGACCTAGTAGTTTAGGCGAAAGAAAGAGAACCCAAAGAGAAGAACGAAGAGAAGAAGAAAAGAAGAAAAAAAAGGGGGGAAGGGTGAAAGGAAGAAGAGAAATAAGAAGGAAAAATAAAAATAAAATAAAATAAAATAAAGGAAGAAGAAAAGAAAAAATATGATAAGAAGAAGAGTAGAAGAATAGAAAAGAGAAAAGAGAAAAGGAAAGAAAAGAAGACGACATAAAAAGGAAAAGCCGCCGAGCCATCATCAAGACCCCCTCAAGCCTCGCCCCGGAACTTGACACACCTCTTCCTCGGCGCCGGGTTCACGCGCTGGACAAGCGTGCCCCGCAGACCGGTGCGGTAGACGGCCGCAGCCGCGGCATCCATAGACCACGTACCTCCACCACCACCACCATCACCACCACCTCCGCCGCCCTGCGGCTCGAGATGGTAGAACGGCGCCCCGTCGTAGTCGTGTTCGGTGCCGTAGCCGGAGTCCAGGCTCTCGCGGTGGCTACCGGTCCCGGCACCGGCACCGGCGCCCCCGCCGTAGTAGTAGTTGGCGTGCGTGGTCTTGGGCTGCGTCATGGTGTGCGACGACGAGCGGCGGCTGGTGCCGCCACCGTTACCGCTCAGGCCGAACCGCCGCGTGTGCGCCCGGTCCAGGCGCTCGTAGTACCAGGCGGCGCCGGGGTCGCGCCGGGTCGGCGCGTTGGCGACGCTGCTGCTGCGGTACACGCCGTCGTAGGCCGAGTCCGAGTTGGCGTGGGGGCGGCCGCGGAAGGGGAGGGAGGAGGAGGAGGAGCGCTTGCGGTCCTCGGCCCTCAGGGCGCCGGTGCGCGTCTTCTTCTTCTCCTTCATCGTCGTCGTCGTCCTCGAGGCGTCATCGTCCCCTTCCTCGTCCTCCTCCTCGTCCTCGTCCTCCTCGTCCTCCGGGCTCAGCCCGAGGTGCCAGTCCCACCAGCCCTTCTCCTTGGTGCCGCACCGCGCGATGTCGCAGAGCGCCTCCTCGACCACCTGCTCCTGCTTCTTGGAGAGGCGCAGGTTTCTCCTGCTGCTGCCGCCATCTTTCTTGCTGCTGCTGCTGTTGCTGCTGCTGCTGCTGCTGCTGCGGCTGCTGTAGTGCTCGACGAGGGCGGCGGCGTCGCGCGCGTCGCGGTCCTTCTTGGCCGGGCTCGAGCGCAGGCCCGCCGAGTCGAGCTTGAACACGATCAGGTCCGCGAGCGAGATGTACGGAAGCTCGCCGTACGGTATCTCCCGGACGTTGACGGCCGAGTCGGGGAGGTAGGGGGACTGCCGTCTTGAGTGTTAGCCGGGTGTGTGTGTGTGTGGCAAGTTTTCAGGGTGAGGTGGGAGACGGCTTACAAGCCACTCGGGACTGATGTCGACCTTGAGTTCCTTCCCGCTGGGGCTCCTGTAGAAGAGGACCTGCGAGCGCAAGAAGAAGGGGGAGTTCGGCCGCTCTAGGAGTCTCTTTTTCAACGCGCCCGGGGACGTGGAGATGTTGGTGATGAAGTTGATGTTCTTTAAGCTAATTAGAGAAGGGGATATAATGGATATCAGACTGTCACGTTAACCTACGTCCGTGTCACGGAATTCGGGAAGATAGTGTTGGAGTGCCAGGCCGCCAATTATCGATAGTCTACAATGCTTGAGTTCCTGGACCTGCTTCACGATCTGGATCACATCGCAGGCCGCGCACTCCAACTCGCTGAAGCTTAGGCCCATGATGGCAGCCGTTGGAGCCAGGAGGATAGGCTGGTGACCAGGAAGTAAGGCCAGTAGGTATAGGTGATAAGAGTAGGGCTGACGACGTTTGGCCGGCAAAGTCGTCTGCAGTGGGTAAATTCAAAAGGTGCCAGACTTGAAAGTATGAGTAAAGGAAAGAATGAAGTGGATAATATCAAACATGTTCAGTTCTCAGAGATACGACGGCATCGGAGTTTTATACATTGGGGTGCCAGGGGCAAGAGGCTAGATGCAATGATAGAAACAGCTGGCCCCAGATTCTAGCTCTCTATCTCGATCGAGCACCACATCAATCGATATCGAGATCTTATGGCTTGTGGTATATTAAATCCGCGAGATCGTGCTCGCTGCCAAGATAGATCGCACATGGACGGGCCCGGCGTTTCAGAGACAGTAGACGGTAGTCGGGGGATGCCTACAACCTTATCAGCATGGAGGATGGGCAATGACTCTCAGGAATTGATGGCGAGAGGCCACTTCTGATCAATCGCATGATATCAGCGACATCAGTTTCGCCATGTCCAACGGCGTCGTCAAATGTTTCCTCCTAATCAGTTGCGGCGGAGGTGTACGCGGTCGTCTCTCTCCCATGGTGGGTGGCGTCCCCCCGGAGTCAAAAGCCTCAACAGCCACTAGCCACAAGCACGACGGACGAGTCGCAAGTCGAGGCGAGCTTCCAACATGATCTTCTTGCCCTATAGATCTAGACAGGAACATAAAACCGTACATCTGCCGGGAATTAGTGCCGGGCTGGGATCCGATCACCATCAAGGGATGCTAGCAACCGAGTCAAGGGTGGGCAAGCCAGTCCAACGTGGGGCTAGCAAGGCCTCTACAGCCCATGAGAGGCTTGACAAGTCGACAGGATCTACTGACTCATTGGGATACGCTACTTTTTTGGGGCGCACCATGCTACATCCTCTCTCTGCTTTCGTCCATGATTCAAAGGGATATTCCCGTGGCCGGAACTTTAATCCCCAGACGCTAAAATGGGTTAAGGGGGAATTCTTGGCGATCTCGACAGGTCGGAGAAGCTGATAACGCGTTCACCTGACCTGCATATCCAAGAGGTCTCGAGGTCTAGAACAAAGCTAGTCTATTTCACTGCTTGTAGGATAATTAAAGGACAGTGACACTCCGCAGAGTTGGTTTGTGTCCATTTTAATCATTCGACGAATTCAAACCCCTGTATCGTCAGTCTACCGATGTGGTGGTGAGAATGCAGACATACTATGCTCTTACCTGTAGAATGTATGGCAAGACGCCTGCAAACATAGTCCTTTCACCCTATCAAGGCAGTCCATACATGTAATTGGAGTCATAGGTATAGAAACGACCCTGGCATTGCAGTATGTATCCTGGCCATAGCTCACTATGTGCGCAGGGGGGACACACACGAGTCGTCCACCTCGAGACTGGCCCCTGGCATATTTATTATACTCTACATGCTCTCTTGGGCACGAAAGCATCTTGAACTAATAAGCAACGTATTTTGCGACCCCCCTTGTTTCTTTCCATGACCCTTGATCCTGAACTCCAGCCTTGCTAACCCGCCTATCGATGTCTAATACTGAGTGAATAATAGGGGTACAGTGACGGCTTCGCATATAGCTCCATACTGAGCGACTCGTCCATCCATTCAAGGCGGTCCCCGCTTTAGGACATCTCTAATCGAAACAATGGTGTCTACCGTCGCCTCCGAATCTCGACGTAGCCGCAGTAGTCTTGGACCAAAAGTTTCCACTTCTTCGGATGAGGGGGTGCTACTCCCCAATTTCATGTGGAGTGACACGCATACTGGCGATTCATTCCATCTGATTTTGGACCATCGAGGTCGTTTCCAGAACTTGAACCGTTCAGTCCGTGTCTTCTTCAAGCGGCCGCGGCGAATGTAGTGACTGCGAAGGAGCAGGTCCTACAGGAGAACCCCTTCGTCATCGCCATCTTTATCACCCTCTTCCTCTTCCTCCCACTCGACCTCGTGCGCCATGGCCTCAGCCTTCCTCTGAACCTCAGCTAGACCGCTAAGCTCGGCAACATAGTCTTTGTCCTCGAGGGCACGTTTCACGAATTGCCAGCCTTCCTTTCTGTACGCCGAGATGATCGGCTTGCTGCAGGCACTGCAGCATGGGTACGACTGGCCCTTGATAACGAGATTCTGGAACTTGTTCAAGAACCCACGAATCTGGTGTGGGACTATGCCGAGAGCATACTCGTCTTCTGGGCGGCTCTCTAAGGCCCCCGCTGACCCGCCCGTCGCGGGAGCCGGGGCGTGATGGCCCTGGGGGTGCTGTAAGAGGCTTGTCAATAACTCGACAAGCATAGCGGATGCGATAGCAGCGATGCCTGGCCGAGTGACCGTGCACTGCTGGTCGAGAGTCAGATCTTTTTGAGACTAATATTCGGTGTGAGTACGGGTATACAACGGGCTTGGTCATCAACTTACATCGCCAGGCGCGACAACGTCATTACAGAAATAGCAGCCTAACGTGTCCTCACTACCATCTATGGGCTCTGCACCATGTCGCATTACCACATAAGTGTCAAAGCCGAGAGCAGCATTCATGACAATCTTGCCCGCCGCTTTGCCCATCACTGTAGGAAGCCATCTGGATTCCCGGCTATCCATTAGAAGGAATATCGCATCGTGTTCATCGATCAGAGACTTGAGCTTTTCAAAGTCGCCCTGCGTTTTCTCCGCTATGGGGTGGCCGAGCATAGGCACTGAAAGAACGTGGCCCTCGCTCTCAACGCCGGGATAGATTTCCCTGAGCATCTCGGCTGCTCGAGTCGCCTTCGGGGCTCCTCCCTTCAGACAGTCGTTGTAAGTAAATAGTGGCTGTCTTACTGGGTTAGAAAAAGACACCGCGCCATAGTCGACGAACGTGATCTTGCGCACGCCCCAGCCCATCAAGTTTCTCGAGATATAACTGCCGAGTGTACCAGCGCCCAAAAGAAGACACTTTGTGTTTTTGATTACGTCCAGATTTAAATTCGGTGAGATTCGCCACTTCATTAGCTTCAGGTTGAGATCGACTGACTGGTTTGCTAGTCGAGTAGGGTCCATCGATTCGGCCAGGCTGACAGACCTCGCCTGAAGTTTCCCGGCAGGGTTACGCTCCCAACCAGTGGCCTTGGGCATCTCGGCCGCTTCGATTTTCTCCACGGGGTCCATGGCAAGAGGCAACACAATGCTGCGGGCCGCGTCTCTGTGTGATTGGATATCCCGATAACATAGAACTTGGACTTTAGTGAGGCTGAATCGCTGTCGAATCAGGATGAGCAGGTTCCTCAGTGGCCAAGCCGGATGCTCTTCATACGTAGAAGGGTCCACGAATGCCACATATTTGTCTGCTTCTTGCACACCCCTGAAGAATCCATTCTCAAAGTCGCGGAGTGAGCCAACCTCCCACGCGTATCCAATATCGGGAGACACATCAACCATAGACTGAGTTCTCTTTCCCCGCATTTTCTTCGCGAGGAAAAACCCGTGCTCCCTGGGGTCTACACTATACCGCCAAGTCCCCACGCGCTCGACCAGGGCAGTGCTCTCATCTGAGGTAAAACGGAGGATATCGCCTACACGCTTCCATTGCGGGTCGGAATGGAGAGTGGGGAAACCAAACCAGTAGGTCATCCGGTACTTCTTAAGGTCTGCGAAAGAGAGAATGATGTAATGAGAGAGGAGCGAAGGAACCGAATAGATGGTGCCGTCCTTGATCGCATCCCATATCTAGGCGCAAGCACATTAGCATCGGCCTGCCTTGGACAAGAAACTCGCCGAGGAATACGGACCTGTCGCGCAGCCTTATTAATCATCTCAGACTTATCCACTTGCTTAAAAGCGTCCAAGGTGTTTGTGTTTCTAATGATGCCTTCGGCTCGGACGCCGTTTAGCGGCACACTTCCACCCGTGGGGTTAGCACAAGGGGACACAAGACTGGCCATATACAGACAGTACGACAGATGGAGAAGGCCACTTTCACTTACTGCTTACTAGTCAACGCGCTGGCTAAAACTTGCATCTTCACGCTGTCGTCCGGCGCCGTGCCCGGACGAGGCCCGTAGAGCCCCAGGACTGGTCGCGCAGAGTCGCTCAGCTTATCATGGTCCAGCTTGAGCGCGAACAAGGCCGAGTAGAACGGCAACTCAATCTCGGACTGGAACGGCGCGAACTTGAGGGCGGCCATCTTCACGGTCACGGAGGCACCGGGTGCTAGAAGTGAATTGGTTATCGGAAGCGGGCACCGCCAAGAGTACGATCGCAATATGTACGGTCGCAATATGCCGCAGGAAGCACTGCCGACTGATGGACTATAGGAATGAAATGGCCTTAGTTATAAGCTGTCTACTCTATAACCCGCGGATATCAGAGGATCTTGGCACGAAAGAGCAGTTCGGTAATGTACGTAAGTGTAGGCAGAAGGAGGGGCAATTCGGCTTTGGGGGTTCGCGAGGGCGGGGCGGTGATTGTTGTGGGCTGAAGTGGATGGGTTCTCGCGTATGATCTAACAAGGCAGGGCGGGCGTCATGGCGGTCGAGGCGTGATGATGTGCAATTTGTAGGCACGCGAAGGCGCGGCCAAAGGGCAGGCCAAGATTTGCCTATTGTTAAAACGAGATGAGTCGAGGGTCACATGCCCTCGTGATTTATTTGAAAGTCGTTCGTGACCAGGTCCGTCGGATAGGATGGTACCGCTGATGTGGGAAGAGAGAATGGGGCAAGGTCATGCAAACACTTGCAGGCGCCTACCTATGTATAAACAAACTCCGACATCCATCACCGCTGACGTGACCTCTACCTACCTACCTAGGTACTTCCAGTGCTTGCTAGGGCCCCAGGAGCAGCTGGAAGACGCCATGGAACCTTACCTAACCTACCTAGGTACCAGGGCTACAACTACCTAAGGTAGGTAGGTAACACCTGCAGCTGTCCCTGGCCCTGACACCCTCCACTGGCCTGCCTCTAGGTACCTACCTAGGTAAGGTACCTAACTGCGGTAGAGTGCAGTAGCACGAGAGCGGGAGAGCGCACCAATATGCCGGTTAAACACCGGTAGTGCTTGTCTCGATTCACGCGACGCGTCGAAAACTACCTAAGGTACCTCCTGGTACCTACTTCCTAAGTATGCATACATTGTAGTATTGGTTTTTTCTTCTGAGAGGTTGCAGGTAGCTACCTTGCTCCCGGAACACATAAGAAACAGTCTTGTCAGTGCCTATGTCTCGTAGTTCAGCCGTTTACCATTCGAAAGCTGAAGAAGAAAACGAGCCAAGATGCTGATTGGAATTTGCGGTGGTAAAGTACCCATTTCTGCCCAACTTCCCCCTGCTACACTCATTCCTTCCATAACCCCTATCTGAGATATTAGGAGGTATCGTTGGACTCTCAGCTCACTTACACGGATCTATAGCGAAATGCGCCGGCAAGAGCACGGTAGCCCAGTACCTGATAGATCACCACGGCTTTAAGAAACTGCACCTGGATACTACTGCTACTACCTCACCGCTTGGAAATGGCACTGTCTCGGAAACAGTCCAAGCTGGGTCCGTCTCAGCAGCAGCACTACCACCGCTCCGAGAAGAAAACGAGAAGAGACTGCCTCAGAACCGCAAAGAAACACCTGCGGCTTACACCTTCCCCACCTTAGCGGCCCTTCTCGACTTCGTGACGAAGTACTGGCGCGCGCGGTGGGTGACGACGGACGTCCACGACGAGGGCGTGCTGGACGTCCTGAGCAGGCGGCCGTTCTTCATCCTCATCAGCGTGGACGCGCCGCTGACGGTGCGCTGGCGGCGGCATCAGCACCGGGCGCAGGTCAGGGCCAGGGCTAGCAGCAAGATCAGCAGCATCAGCACCAGCACCAGCACGGAAGAGAGCGCAGACAGCGCAGCACCAGCAGCACCGGAGGAGAGGGAGGAGCCCATCAGCCTCGAGGCCTTCGCGGCGGAGTCGGACGAGCAGCTGTACGGTGCGTCGGCGGGGGTTCTACCGCTAATGGCGCGGGCGGCGGTGCGGCTGGTGAACACGTCGGGGGACCTGGCGCACCTGTACGCGACGCTGGGGAAGCTGGACCTGACGGACGGGGACCGGCTGCGGCCCAGCTGGGACAGCTACTTCATGGCGCTGGCGTCGCTGGCGGCGCGGCGGAGCAACTGCATGAAGCGGGCCGTGGGCTGCGTGCTCGTCGACGCGCGCCGCCACGTCGTCAGCACGGGCTACAACGGCACGCCGCGCCACCTCGTCAACTGCGCCGACGGCGGCTGCCCCCGCTGCAACGCCGGCGAGGGCTCCGGCGTCTCCCTCGCCACCTGCCTGTGCCTGCACGCCGAGGAGAACGCGCTGCTCGAGGCCGGCCGCGAGCGCATCCGCGACGGCAGCGTCCTGTACTGCAACACGTGCCCGTGCCTGACGTGCAGCATCAAGATCGTGCAGGTGGGCATCGGCGAGGTCGTGTACAACCAGGGCTATAGCATGGACGGGGAGGCGGCGCAGGTGTTCCGAACTGCCGGGGTAAGGCTGAGACAGTTCTCGCCGGTAAGTTCCCGCCCTGCCATCTTTGCACTCTTGTCATCAACTTTAATGTCCTAGGGGGGCTTGTGCTAACGGAAGGATGACAGCCAGCTAATGGGCTGATCCACTTAGAAAGACTAGAACTTTACTAATGAAGCCTAGACGTGGTATTATCACTTAAAATCAATGTCTTTAAAGCCCCCAATGAACCAAACCAGAGCAGAGTTATGCTCAGAGTCCCTTGACACCAAGGCTGAGGATGGGATGATCGATATGAAGTCACCACAGATCGACCTATCACTCATAGTTTATAAGCCGGCACCTGATCATCATAGCGAAAGCATCGAGATAACTGATTGAAAGTTGTTGGTATTATAGAGAATTAGACCAAAGTATTGTAGGATTCTGATCGAGATGAGCACCCTTTGGCAAGAGCTCTCCCGCAGTTTAGCGTAGGTATCACGCAAAACATGGCTGATGTTCTTGGACCACACCACCATCCTCAGTAGTTCCTACTCCCATCTCAAGCTCATAACCGAGCATGGCAGATCAAAAGCGACATATCCGAAAAATGATTAGACATGTGCTGAATCGAGACGTAGGCAACACGTTGCTGATATCATGTCATTTCGCCGTTTCGTACGTAGCCCCCCCCTTCCAAACCTCCACCCATCATCATCAATCGTCATCTATGCAGGCAGAGATGCCTTGTTGGCCCTTCGCTTCGCGACGGCCTTGGAGATCCATAGAGCGATCAGACCGCAAGCAACGACGAAGACGATACAGAAGACAACGATAACACCGGCTTCTTGTTGCTGGAAGACGTTAGCATGCTTCCCGGAGATACATGTCCTAATTGGATGGGATGATATATCATCCGACAATGATGACATATAAAAAGGGGATATATAAGATGTCGGTAACGTACAGCCCAGTTCTCGCGACGAGCAATATTGCTCACGCTCTCGCTTGCACGAGCGACAATGGCGTTGTTGATGGCGGGCATATTGACGGACTACGGGAAACAATTAGCATTTCTGAATTGTCGAAGGTCTTTCAAAACAGATGCGACGAGTTGTGAGCTGGATCAATTCGTGTCGAACAACCGAGGGCCCCGTCTGATGATTTATACGCCACATGAAAGCCGGCCGAGAAAAAAAGACGCATCCAACACTCCGAACTACCCGGGGCCACGCTGAGCGAATTTGCCGGTCCGAGCAATTGCGGATGCGGGAGAGCGACGGGACAGATGTTGAGATGCGTAGGTGCAGGAATTGATGTCGCCGGGCGATCGGGAAAGGTCCAATTGACGGAAATGCGGCTTACCTCTTGACGCGATCTGAGGGTGTGCTGGTCGTGAGATAGGGCGGCGCAGATTGGTTGACACGGTCACTTCAGTTGGGGAGAGCTGAACTGATGGGGTGATTGATGGTCAGGGAAGCTTGATCTGCGAACAACACAGGCCCTTGGACAGACTCGGGGGGTGGAATTTCACAGGGACAAGTGAGTTGAAGAGAGGAGAGGAAGGGAGGTTAGAAAAGGCAGGAAAGGATCGGGCGTGAAGAAAATAATATGTACGAGCGTCCGGGCTTTACTACTAAAAGTACTAGGAGCTCGAGTCAAGGGAAACAAAAAGCTTGGCCAATGCAGGAGCTCGGTAGGCCTGCAGGGCCTGGAAATTCTGCGCGATTTTGTAGGCGGGTAGGTAACTGGTAGCAGCCGCTGGGGTCATCGGACCCATAAGTGGATAGGTAATACCGCAATTCGGGCAGGGGAACATGCGATCGACAATGGGGAATGCGACGACGGCTGGAGTCGCGAGAGAGACCAAGCCGGAGAGCGGTGGGAAGGGCGTATGTATGTAGCTATCTCGATCGCGGCCGGAAAGGGAGACAATTCACTTACCGGAGTTCGACGGCGACCGAAGCTGGAGACGGGGGAACGCTGGAGTGAGGCGGCTTGGTTTGAAGGTTGCGAGAGAGCTTCCGTCAAGTAGTAGGCAGAGCTAGCAGCTGTAGGATTGAGGAATTGGAATTGCAGATGGAGAAACTCCATGAACCAAGATGTGGAGACGCCGACTAGGATTCGTAGGTTGTTTATGTGCTTGTGTGCAGTACTATGTACATACTACCCACATACAGTAGGTGAAGATACAATGGTGACTGGCAGACTGGTCGACTGGCAACTGGAGCTTTGCTGGAGTGATGTCAGGATTGTAGGTGACCCCGGCGCGCGCGCGGGCTGGGCTGGCTGATGCGTCGGCTACGGTAGCTACGGTGATCCAATCCAAGCGCAGGGGCCGTCGGCCGTAGCTAACTGCTTTTGTGACGGTCACACTGCGACGCGGTAGGAAACTGGAATGCCTTCCTTTTCTACCTACTAATAATAACGCCAGCATCCATACTACGTATATACAACCCGTAGGTACCAGGCAGTATCAGCAGCCTACCTAACCATGGATTCCTACCATTCCTGCCAGCCAGGCCGCCAGGCTTCCTAGCGCGAGAGCTAACAAGTGCCATCGTGAAACCCACTATCCCAGTCTCCGAGGGAAAAACGAAGACGTTTTGGGAAATTTTCCAACAAAAAAGCTTACTACGCGCGGACAAGCCACTGACGAACAGCACGGGCGACATCGATACATCGATGAGTGAATTATTACAGTAGGTAGGTACGCACTTTGACCCTTTACATCAGCCAAGACTTTGGCAAGGCGAGCGAGCCAGCCGCCAGGCGGCATAGTACGACCACAGGTGCACAGGGCACAGGTGACGTATTATTGCCCAGGACCCCAGAATCCCAGAATCCTAGACTCCCAAGAGTCCCAGAGAGTCCCAGAGAGTCCCAGACTCGCTCAGCTCGGGGATTTTGGATAGACGCTGGCTGGTTGGGTATTTATTGACTTACTGCTGCGGGCTATCGATTGCTCAGTCCACCGAAACCCAGGAACAGGGCAGTCAGGGCCGGGCGAGCCAGGAAAACGACCGGCTCGTCGGACTTGATATACAGACATAGTCGCTTGAACGAAAGCCTGGTGCACCATTAATTTAACTAGTTTGGTGCGTCGCAACAGACGCTCGCTGATGAAAACCGGTGGCCGGGTGGAGCGTCCAGGTGTTCCCATTTGGGAATACGCCGGCTCTGTCGCGGGCTAGCCTGCCTAGTCGCACCGCTTCTGACCTTTTGCACACCGTCGATTCGTTTAAGTCTAGCTCGGACAAAAGTCGCAAGAGCGGCGTTCCCGATATGAGAGATAAAAAGGCCTCTCTTATGCGTGAAGCCTCCCGTCACCAAATGCCGGTTTGGGACGCATGAATTCGCTGATAGGCGACGGAGTCACCCATATCTGTGATCCGGATCTGCTGGAGTGGCCAACGGATGCGATACCGTACCGGGATCGCCACGACTGAGTCTGCGTTGCGTCTTTTATGATGTTTACGGGTTGCTTGTCAAAAACGATAACAAGTATCGCAAGCTAACAATTGTTACCTTAAAACCACTGCGCAGTATGCCATAAGAGTGGTATAGTACCATGTATTCGTTGTTGGGTCACTACGTGCATACATACTACATGCAAGTTTACATGTACGTAGGGTGTAGGTTATCGACGTACAGCATGTACATGTAGGTCACATCTCTAACTTATAAGGGAAATGGGTCACGCAAAGCTTCGGTCCTACATTCTACGGCGTAAGGGATATATATCATGATATCCTGTATTCTGCCATCGAATGGTACATTTCTATCGAGGTCCTTCTTTCATACCGCCAACCCATTCTCCCGCTAGCTTGCCTCGAATCGGTTGGTACCGTGCATACCTATATCTGCTCTTCGTTCTCGACATCCCCCTGGCATCCGGCTCATCCAGTCTGTGAAACCACTCCCATAACTTCTGTCTTGATATCTCCGGCTTGGGCAAAGCCAGATCATACCAACAGGAAATATGTTCCATAGTCAACGAGCTGCTTAGCCGCAGCTCATGTGACCTTCGCCTACGAAATCAGCAACGACAACCGCGGGACGGGTTTCCCAAGAACCTCGACCAATGGGCCGAGGAGATAAGGAGGGCCCTGGAGAACACCGCTTGATCACCGGGAGATGCTGGGAAGAGGTCTGTCCATAGTCGACCTGCCGTCAACTTTTCCGGACCGGATCATCTGGAAATTCAGGGCCGTCGTGCTGAGTTCCTCGCACAGTATGGGTCTATGCTAGCAAAGCTCGGGGCTGATGAAGGCTCGTGTTCTACTATAGTAAATACAGCACACAGGCACGGCAGGGAACACGGTCCACGGAAACGACGTTTCCATGTCAAGATCGATTCGGCCAAGGAGAATTATGCTGCAGTTAAAGTTATCACGTAACTGAGCACTGAGCGTGTGCCCGGAGATACATGCGTTGAAATCTACCGACGAAGGCCCGGGCATGGAAGCGGGCAAATAATGTCTCTACCAAGTGCGCTTATGCCATTAGGTAGGGATGATTCCTATTCGTTCTGCCCTCCTACCCGAGATCACCACACCGCCCAATACTGCCCAGTATCTGAACGTTTTAGGTGATTTCAACACGCAACGCATATTGGTAGAGTTATATGTGAAAGCCTACCTGCTTCGAAAGCGAGAAGTCTCAACTTATACTACTAGTCAAATATCGGCATCTCGCAAAGGGCGACGAATAGTATTGAATACCGCGAAAAGCGCTTCTGCAAAAGCCCCTAGATAGGTAGGTGCTATGTATGGAACGAGTACAAGGGGTTCGCGACGCGACGCCACCGGGGTTGTGTTTCGTTGCTGCCTGCCCTACATACTAACTCGAATATCCAATTACTCAGCTTTCGTGGCTCTGCGATGCCTGCCGTGCGTCAACATCTTCACTACAGATTCCAGATTCCAGATTACAGATCACAGATCTAGTACCGAATGGTCACTGTGAGCAGGTAAATCCGGATCGCTCCAATTGAGCGAGACCGAAGTGTGCGAGATGTTTAGTATTCAAAGCAACAGTCATGAAGTTCAGCTAGGTAACTCAGCTGCCTAATCAGCCAATTCAGCGACGATGCTGCCTTAGCCCTACACGTATTCGGTTCGATATTAGTATACGATGTGAGCTCCAATCAGCGCAGGTTCCGTTGGCCTGCCCCCTGCTCTCCTTTCAGCTTCAGTGTGAGGGATTGGCTATCCCTCCGCTTTGCGCATGTAGTTTAAAGAGTCCAATGATCCCTAAGGTATTCTTCGTTACACACACCTCTTTACCGTTTTCATTCCAATCACTCCGTCCGAGTTCCAGCGTACGACCCGCCGAGATGGCCTTAGACCACGGCCTTGAGCTGGTCGCTAGTTTTCCGCCCCTACTGGTCGTGACCTTGGTATTGGTGTTGTATATCGTCGGCCTCGCGATCTACCGCTTGTACTTCAGCCCGCTGGCTAAAATCCCTGGTCCAAAAATTGCGGGTGAGAAATGACTCCTAACTTTCAAAACGCCTCTCATCATTACCGGACCGCACATACTGAATAGAGTCCTATAGCACTAACTACCTTGTACAACTTCTACCATGACCTGGTTCGAGGTGGTCAATATGTCTGGGTTGTGGAAGAGATGCACCGTAAATACGGGCCAATCGTCCGGATAAGGCCGGATGTGGTGCATATCAACGACCCTACTTTTATCGACAAGCTATACACGCAGTCCCCTAAGCATCGTCGTGAGAGACACGATACCGTAATTAAAACGTTCTTCTCCCCAGGCTCGGTCATTGCTACCCGGGTAAGTATGCGAAGTCTCTCATTTCCCATTCCGTTGGCTTGATGGGTAGTTAACTCGGGAGTGGGATGATTTCGGAGTTCACCATCCTTCGTTCGCTCCTGAGGATACTCCCCAGCGAGTCTTGGAAATCGCCAACAGAGTAATTTGCTGACTCCTGAACACGGAGTTAGGACCATGATCTACACCGCAAACGTCGGGCGGCGCTCAACCCGTACTTTTCGCAGCAGAACGTCCGACGGCTGGAGCCTGTCATCAACGACACACTTGCAAATCTGTTTTACCGAATGGACGGATGGGCCAGAGCTGGCGCCCCTGTTCGGATAAACATTGCCTAGTACGTATTCCAGTGCCGTCCGCCGTCCCCCAAACGCAGCTTGTTTAGGATTGGCTGACACATTGTACTCCGTGTAGCAGAGCCGCAACGAAAGATATTATCCAAGCCTATGCTTTTGGAGGTGGTGAAAGATGCCTCGATATGGAAAATTGCAATGCCCCGTTCTTTGATGTTATGGCCCCTCAAAGGGTAGTTCATCTAGGAACCCACGTTCGCTGGTTCGCCGGGTTGATGGCAAATGCGCCTCCCGCCCTGATGATTATCCTCTTCCCTAGAATCGGTATTTTCGCAAGATTTGTCGAGGTAAGGAGTACACCTGAGGACGCGAGATAAGGCATTGTGACTAACAGGACGCAACAGGGACTGACTGCTCAGATTGAAGACATTCGAAAGGTAAAGGACCTGCCTGAGGGCAAAACTATATTCCATGAGATCATTCGCAGCAACATGCCGGAGTCTGAGAAGGCGACTCTCCGCTTGACGGATGAAGCTATGATACTTGTCACTGCAGGCTCCGAAACAAGTGCATCAACGTTGGCGGCAATCACATACCATTTGCTTTCTGATCCACAGCTGCTAGCCAGATTGAAAGCCGAGTTGGAATCTGTCATGCCCGATCCGAACGAGCTGCCAGTAGCTTCAAAATTGGACAGGCTGCCTTTGCTTAATGCAATCATACAGGAGACCCTTCGCCTCTACCCGGGCGCGACTCATCGACAAGACCGCGTAGCCCCTGACGAGGACATCGTCTACGAAACACCGGACGGCAAGACATACGTGATTCCGGCGGGCTCGGGCTTTGGCATGGCGGCGCCGATCCTCAACCGCAACCCCGACCTGTACGACCGCCCAGACGAGTTCCTGCCAGAGCGGTACATCGAGAACCCGAAGCTGTCAAAATACCTGATGTCCTTCTCGAAGGGAACAAGGCAATGCGTTGGTATCAACCTCGCCCACCAGGAGCTTCAGACTTTCACGGCCGGCCTCTTCCGTCGGTACAGCTTGTACGACCCCACAAAGAAAGAGCAGAACGGACCAACGTTGGAACTCTACCAGACGACCAGGGCGGATATTGCAATACACGCAGATTACATAACACCCGCGCAGTATGAGGGAAGTCAAGGAGTCAGGCTTATCATTCGAAACTCGTGAAGCAATGCTGCTTCTCGCGAAGGGGGTGTAAATTGATAGTATATTTGGGCCAAGACCGTAAATAGTCGTCCATGGTTGTCAACGTAAATAAATCAGTTTAGCCGCACCTCAATTTTAATATGCTCCCAAGACTGTATCCAACCTATTCTAGGGTGCCTCCCCACCACCCCCACCAAGATCGAGTTAGACAATAGGCGACTCCACGGTTCTTCTCCCAGAGCTTGTGTATCAAAAGATTCCAGACAATATCAATAATAGCATGTGGCGTACCATACGGTCAGAGTCGCAGTCCTCCAACATGTTCTATTCAGGGTGACCTGAGAACGCTCCATGAACAAATACACCGGGCCGTATCGCTTTGTATATGCAACAAAAATAACGCCTCCCCTCTACATGCGTCCCGGTACTCCTCTCCACCCCGAAACTCGGGCTCCGCTGAATAAGTATCAAGAAACTCCGGCCAAAGTCCCCAGTTCTCGGCGTCCATCATAACTTGGCCTTCTCAGCCAGCTCTCCGACCTTCAGCTTGCCGCCGTACTTGTCGAGGACAGTCTTGCTATGGTATTTCCAGAACTGCTTCGTCGCGTTCTTGCCGGCGACGCGCTTGAGGATCTTGGCCCCGCCGGGGTGTTCGTCGAGGAATTCTGCAAGTGTCGGAAGACATCGTCAGTCGACTGACTGGCCGCCTTTCGCTAGGTTCGAAAGCGGTGCGAGAAGAAGGGGAGGGTTGCCAATGGATGAGCAAACTCACTTGTGACATCATATACACCGTTGTCGACTATTATATACATGCCGTTTTGCTCGTCTTTATGCTCCGAGACATCCTTCGCCGTGAATATTTCCGACATGATGGCGGCGGCGATCCGGGTTCGACTACAGGTAACGGGGCTCCTCGGGGCAATAGACTGCGCGCGTGGGGTACTCGCAAGACACGACGGATAACGTATATGAGCCAAAGCGAGGCTATAGGATATCGAAAAATGGTCGCAAGGCGGTAATTCAGACGCTTACAATTGTTGGGTTAAAAGAGAAGAAACGTCGCGGTCATACGAGTAATCGGAGGTGGATGTCGGTATGTTACGATTCGTTCAATCAGATGAACCTCGGCACGGGCTTTAGGTGAGCAGGGACCTAATTACATTTGATGTCATTGGTGCGCCCGTATGCAAACTCCGTACTGCAGTACGGAGTATATATGTACTGTACCTCCACCATACCTAAGGCATGGCGTTCCACCAGAACGCCAAACCGTCCCCCCAGATTAACCCCATAATCCGCCAGCAGGGTAATCCACTGGGCACTTGCAGAGTCCTAACGCTTCTAGTGTACGTGGCACGTGTACCTAGGTAGGTATGTATTCACAGAACCACTCACTCCATGAATATCGATGGGTGCGACTAAGAAACGTTTGTATTAGAATACGACCAGTTATCTGAAAGCTGCGTAGTTAAGACTGTTTCCAACATATATCATAAGGCGTCTATAATCTACAGATGTAGGTACTTACAGGGTTTGATAGCATAACGGATTTGACTCCTACTCTATCAGAATGCCTTTCTCCATAGCCCTTCTGAACAAGTCTGCAAAGGTCGAGGTGCCCTGACAGTCGCTATTCTGTCTTTTCTCCATGGCCATCGGCATCCAATCCTCTATCTTCTGTATTCGACTATAATTCTGCAAAATCGTTAGCTCCTCGAAAAAAGGGCAGAAGTCCCCATGAGCCACGGCACGTAAGAGGCAGGCTGATGATGATGACGATGATGACGCATGCACACGTACCGACGGGTGGGTGCTCATCCACTCGGGCGGCTCCTCGCGCTGCGCCCTCTCCATGCGCCGCCAGAACTCGAGCGCCTGGTGGGGGTCGTAGCAGGCCTCGGCCATCATCATGAGGCCGATGTAGTCGGCCTCGCTCTCCTGCCGGCGGCCCATGGGCCGCGCGAACAGGAGGTCGAGCACGGCGCCGCCGACGAAGTGCGTGCCGAGGATCGCGATGCCGCCCGTGAGCAGGATCACCGAGTAGAGCAGCACGTTGATCCCGATCTGCCCGGACATGCGCTCGGCCACGTGGCCCGCCAGGTTGTGCGCGATCTCGTGCCCCAGCACCGCCGCCAGCCCGGCCTCGTTCCGCGCGATCGGGATCAGCCCGCTGAACACGAAGACCTTGCCGCCGGGGAGCACGAAGGCGTTCGCCGTATCTGGTCGAAGCCAATTGCAAATTAGCCCAAATGTTTCGATCTCGCAAACAACCCTTGCCCCTCCCCTCCCCCTTTTTGTTTCTTAGACCCCATATAATGTTTCTTTTCTCCCCCCCCCCCCNTTCCTTTTCCTTTTCCTTTTCCTTTTCCTTTTCCTTTATTTTTCCTGTCTACTACCTGGATGACCTTTAGAAAGGAGATCACTATTCGAGCTTTAATTTTAGTGTGATCAGGTGAGGATTCTTACCTCGGAGCCACTCACTAGTTTGCTTGGGTCCCTCGTCATATTGTAATATCCGGAAGACCTACCCTGTTTCCATACTCGTACATCTGGTTAATTCTTAACTGTCATTAGTTCTTCGTAGACAAAGCACTTATAGGTCTCCTCCTATCCTTGCCAACCTAATCGTTGTGGTGTCGGTCAGGCAACTGAAACGGGAAAGGCAAACTGGCAATGTAGGACGTCCACATAGCTGAAGCCAGTCAAGCCACGGATTATGGTTTCATAACTTCGTTCAATTGACCAGCGTCTGGCTAATCCATCCCGGGGCTATTTGTACCTCAGGGGCCACCCAAGTCTATTCAATATAGAGTTCCTCTTTACGCTTCCTCCTTTCCTCCAGTATCCTTTTCTGCCGTCGCTGCCTCCACACAAAGCCAAGCACCGCCAGTATGACGAAGACAGGCACGACCAACCCAGCCGCAATCGCGGCGTTGTTGTTGACTCCGCCGCTCGAAGCTGGATGACTGGCCGGCCTCGACGGAACTGTCGGTATCTCGTCAAGCGACTGTAACACCATTAATGCCTGGCAATTCCGGAAAGCAAGCCGACGCGAGGGAATCGAAGGCCTGCTTACTTCCTTCGGTTCCTCCGTATTCTCGTCACCTTGCTCCGATATAACGAAGTAGGGAGACGAAGCAAAGGTAGGCGCCGAATCATTCTTGCCCAGCCAGCTTTGAGGCCGGACTTGCAGCTCGTACCTAGCTGTGTCCAAGAAAGGGAGCGGGTCGGGCACGTTCTCCCAGGCAAACGAATCGGCGTATAAGCCAGCTGTTGCGGTAGCGAACTAGTTAGGCGATGGCTTGTACACGATATTTGCACGGGCTTTTCTTACTTGTGATGTTCAGCTCCAGAAGATTCGCCCGGTGCTCGCTCGTCCGGTTAATCAGTCTAGCGTTGATCACGAGCGGGTAGTCATCCGTGCTGATCTGGTCCCAGCTCAACAAGAGGTCGGATCCACGAGTGATGTTTTTGAAGTCATTCTGGAAACCAGTCGTGGCTAGGGCTCCTAGTTGGCTCAGTACCGCGATGGTGAATACTTCTCGTACTTTCATTGCGGAAAGATGCGCTCTGTCAACGAATATTCTTGCCAGAGGGCCAATTCGCGAAATAGCTTGTAACGGCCCATGATGCGCTTGT
Source organism: Xylaria sp. JS573 (assembly GCA_000966885.1). Lineage (NCBI taxonomy): Eukaryota > Fungi > Ascomycota > Sordariomycetes > Xylariales > Xylariaceae > Xylaria > Xylaria sp. JS573. Next base: position 37,007 of record JWIU01000011.1, on the reverse strand, counting down.
ATCCGGAACGGCTCACCAATCTATTTGAATAGCGATCACTATGTCTGCTGAACCTATGCGATGCTCTGGCTAAGGTCTGGGCATGGGTATTGCGGCTATTATCTGCGCGTGGCTCACATTTGGATAAATTGGTTGGTCTATTGAGTACCAATGACAGCGTACTCATTAATGACTCCATTGGGTCTTATATAGTCTTTCGGAGACACGATGTAATTCCTTTACCAATCAAAACGTATTGGTTAGATGCTCAATTGCGCAAGTATTCGAAAAAACTAACCGCACAACCGTTTGTCGTGACACTCTACAACGACACGCCAAACACAGCCCCTCTAGTCATAGTTAACTGCTATATCAATACTACGTGGTTTAAATTTTTTTTTTTTTTTTCGCTTTAAGTTCTTCCCTCTTCTTTCTCAGGCGTTGGGCATGAGTTAGCTTCCGAGTGATGCTCCAATACGCTGCGTCGATAGGGTCCTATCTCTGCCGTTAAAAAATAACCCATATGTTCTATGTACTCTGCAAGCAGAGCATGCATTATGAAGTTCAAAGCTGAAGAAAGGAATTCCACTTTATATGGTGAATGATACCATCAGCTCTACCGCTTTCACCGCACCAGTCTACGGACAGAGAACACGGAGAACGCAGTCTTCGAGCGAGCATTTTCTGATAAATTTTTCAGCTTACCGAATAAGACGTACATGAATACTAGAGTAATCAGATATTTGATTGATGTCTGCCCTGTTGCGACCTACTATCCTGACCGTAGGTTACACGAAAGGGAGCTATAGAATACGGTATCACGGCGTCGACAACTACATGGCAATCTAGAAGGAACCAATACACCCTAGAAGGATTCATTCAGACTCGAAGGGATATGGTGAGTTGTCATACACGTACAAACAATCCCTCACCTATATAACGTCTGATTCAGCACTTCGATAGTAGAATTTGTTGGCATGCATATGTCAGAGCCGCTGGATACGAAAGTTGTGCTTCATGTAAGGCACAAGTGGGAGTGGATTTTTATTAGACGTTGGTCAGCCAGCCAGCCTTACGAGGCGATCGTGCATAGACAGGGAATGTTCGATTGTCCCACGTTGATGTGCGTGCTTACGTAGGAGCATTCTGAGACATTGCCTACTCAAGTAGGTAGCTCCATTCTCGTTGAAGCCCCAGATGAGCTACTTACCTCTGACACACGCCTGCGTTTGAGGTATATTTTTCGTTTTCTTTTTCCGACCTCGCGAAGGGGTTCTACTGATAAGCTAGGTATTTAGTCATCTAAGGCCTTTGCTGTAGCACGACGGAGTAAATCTAGTTCCTTTAGTGTTGGCGCCACGAGTCTGATATCTACATGCGTGCCAGCGTGCGTCGGGTGCGGCGCATATGGCGTATGACCGAGGGAAGTTTAGGTACATTCATAGATGTAGTTGTAGGCGAGCATTTCTTCATCGTGTGGCCCATCAAGATCCATGATTATTGCAACTACTGATTTGCCTTGCTGAGTAAAGCTCGAACGCTGGCGAGACGTGCTACCAGCGAATGCGCAATCTTCTATTGAGGAGCCTGCATGCGACATCATCTCCACCGTATCGCCACTCATACGCTTCAAACGGAAACGTAGGTACTAAAGGGAGCTCCATCAGAATTTACCAGAACAATCACGATGGGATTGAAGCATTGATCTGGATGATCATGAATGTATTTGGCTAGAACTGTCCCGGAAAGCTATAACATTCGACACTCCTTTTCCATCTGTTTACAAGAATTGCTTCTTCGTGCGGCTATCTTGCCCAGGTACGCGTCCACTGCGCCTGGGTTCATAACCCCTCTCTACCATCAATGCCGCCCCTCCCCCTAGACCGTTTTGAACGGACCCTCCTACAGTCTGAGCTATCCATAGAGCCTGCACGTATCGTAGTGAAACTTGACGGGAGACTACCAAGCTGTAATCCCAAATACCTCAAAAGTGCGACAAGACAGGCAGACAGGGACGGGGTTGCCGACTGGCTGCAGGGAAGTCGAATATGAATGCTCGGGGGTCATGCATCATCGCATCTCAAGTGAGGTGGTCGTGGTCGGGGTCAGGGCCGGGATCGTATACTTGTATGTCCATGGTTTTCGAAGTCAACGCGGCAAGTTACCGCTTATATACTGCGGGGCTGGATGGATGGATGGATGGATGCTTGGTTGATAAGTGGCAAGAGTATCCAAGAACGCCAAAATGAATAAATATGTTTGGTATACAAGGGCGCTAAGTGGTATCGTCGTTAAAAGTCGTTTGGATTGAGAGCCTTGGTAACCCTCCATTGTTCCGCATTAGATCCATCCGGCGATAAGGGAAAATGAACGTCTTTTCCCCCACTGCCTACATATAGTTGGACGGGTCTCCGTATAGAAACGCGTCTATGTCGCCTGTTGCCGAGCCTATGGTGGGGTCGTAGGCCAGCCCAGTGGTCTGTTGGTAATGGCTGGCCGTATCTTGTTCGCTCTTGAGCTTGATGTACTCTGCCTGCAGGTTGGAGTAGGCTTGGCCGAGAACGTCGTTCTTCTGCTGGGCCTCGCTAAGCATGAACTCCAAGTCCTTGATCCGCTGGTCCTTTCGCTCTCGGTAGGCTCGTTGCGATGCCCGGTTCTGAGCTCTACGACGCTGTCCAACGCAAAAATTTCAAATTAGGGCTCTGTGCCTCTGTAGAGGGCTCGAAGAGCTTACAGATAAGACCGAAGGCGGCGCGTTCTTGTATCTGTTCTCCCGCTTCCGTTTCGCTGCAGGCTTGGAAGCAGGCTGTTGTGACTCTGACTGGTTGCATTCCGCCGACCCCTCCGTCTGCTCGGGGCTAGAATACATCCCTTGGTAGGATAGATCGTACTGTATATCATGGTAAGCCGTGCGCTCGGACCCCCCTTCTCGCATGGGACACTTACTGGAGAGTTCATTGGGCTAGTAGATGTTGAAGTGTCCGTAGAGTCGAGATAGACTTCTACATCACCATATACATATGAAGCCGACTTAGACGGAGACGCGAGGTCAACAAGGGTGTCGATTCGAGCCATGCTGGCGTGACTGTGAACTGTGATGGGCCTTTTCAAGATGCACTTTAGGTTGGGACACTTTCGAGATACAGATGTCAAGTAGTTGAGTATCAAGTCGTGGGGAGTTTGCCTTTTGCTAAAAGTCGAATGGGGCTCACATGTCTCGAGGACGGAGGGCACCCCCTGGATATATTATCTCACGCCCGCCTCCTGGACTGGAGCTAGACATGGCTGGCATGGGTTCGTAACGATCAGCCAAACTTTAGTCTTACATACATGTATTTGCTCAACACCCCTGTCTGGCAGCCTATCCAGCAGCCCAGTTGGGGAGAGGTAGGCAATGGGCTGCGTCGTCAACTTAGCGCGGCAGGGCGCACTCGCAAGTATTCCCAAGTATCTCCCAATAGCCAATGGCCCCTCGTCGTGCAGGCGGAGCTGCCGTCTAGCCGCAGAGGGGGCCTGTCCACTCGGGGTACCTGGCCGTGACCTACAGCTACAAGTTGGTTGGGGGAAGTAGAATCCGAAAGCCGGACCCTTGAGCCCACAAGACCACTCGCTGGCAGAAGGGATTAGCTCGGGGATTGCTGTCTTTGCCCGGAGACAAAGAGAGGCCGCGGGAATGCCTGTCTAGGTGTTGGCGCGTGGCATCTGCAGGGCATGTGTAGAATGCAGGACTCGTTCGCTGGGAAATGCAAGAAACCCGATGTCGAATCGAAAGCATGGGTGTAGTAGGTAAACACCGAAATCACCGAAAGAACAAGCTCTCGATACATGGCCAAGGGTGTGCATATACCGATAATCTGCCATGTCATGTCCTTCTGTCACTCGCCCAGACGTCGCAGTCTATCATTGCGTAGTATACTTATGGTAGGGATGGGAGGGGGGACATGTCAGTCAGTCCCAGGGACTTGCCCAGACTGCAATGATCTGCCCCCGCAGCTGGGACATGGAGGGTGGGCAATACTCGCTTGGCTGCTTGGGTAGATCTCGCGTTTGACGTCAAAATAAGAGAAACCCCCCCAGCGTCCGGTAGCAAGGGGCGTAAGACCGGCCGTCAATCAGCGCGTTGCACTCTGATCGCAAACACCTGCCCGCGGCGTAGCAGACTGCGGGCCTCTCTCGCGCCCTCCTGGGCTCATCTCAGGTACTATCGAACGATGGGCTGTTGCCGCTCAGCCCCGTCAACACCTCTTTCACCCTGGCGCAGGAGACTCTTTTTTTCTTTTTTTTTTCTCCGTGCGGAGTAGGTACATACATACCAAATGATACCATACCACAGCTGGGAGAGCAAGCGAATGTCTGCCTGTTCGGCCGACCACACCGCCCTATCAATAGCGTGGAAGGGCCGCAGTTAGGTCATCAATGAAACCCCCCATGATGCCATCGGGGCCCCTGCGGAGAGTTTTGCGAACCACGACGCGGACATAGCTGTCGCTCGCAGATATTCCAGAAGCAGGCTCTCGGAGCCGTTCCAGCGATATAACCATCGGCGCCGACAGCCCGGGCCGATTTTGTCTGTCTAATGAGAAGAAAATAGAAAACGCCTCTGACGTGAAATGAAGCTTTAGGGTCGAGTCATCGTAAGGCCTGCTATCATACAAACATATTTATATATCGCTGTATCCGGCAATTGGAAACGTGATGTCCCCCATCGCCGGAACACCTGATCGGTGTCAAAGGAGAACAGCGACGACGAGATTCGGCCTTTGGTTCGAGGTCTTTGAAAATTCGGGCTTTGGTGATCGAACGTGTCTCGGGATAAGGCTTATTAGGTCGCCATTAGAAGGACGATACCAATCTAAACCTTGCATGAGTCGTATGCAGTCAGACTCGCGCTGTGGCCCCTGATCTCTTCGGTCAGCAGTTTACCCAATTCCACATCATCCCATATAAGCACCCAAATCGGAAGCCTGATGATGCCAAGACGCAACAAATTTACCCACCGTTCGCGAATGGTGTGTTGCGTTGGACGACCCCCCACGAACCCGGCACCCAACGTGGCGGGCCAGAACGCCGCACCCGTGCAGGATTTTGCAGAGTCGTACAATGCCCAGCTTTGTTGGACGTCGCAATCGTCTATGTCCTTATTAATATTGGGCAAAAATGAAGAGAGAAGCTTAGGTTGGTATCGAAGGCAAAGAAGAGCTCGTTGATAGTCAAGTTCGTCGTCTCGACATACAATTGCTAGTCGTGGGGCTCTATCGTGAAGAGAGCCACCAAAGAGCCAGAATACCAATTGTCAAAAGAACATGACTTTCTCTGCAGAGTAGGTATTGGAAATTACGAGAAGCTGCAGTGCCTAATGATGTGAAGCAATTCGGGTACACAATAGGTAGGCATGATTGAACTGCCAAACCTGTCGAACCTCCTGAGGCTACCCAGCAGGTACCTGGGGTGCCTCCAATGGAAATCACAACTCTAGTTAAATCGACGCTAGAACCTGTGCGTAGTGTATCTACGGGGCAACGCCATGCGCGGTACTTCGTGATCCATGTCCTCCAGGGCTAGACCCTGGATGATGTACGCAAAGTATATCCCAAACAAAACCCAGTCTCCGTGACCATGTAGGCGATGTGAATGAAGGCTTGGTAGATTGCCAAACGGTTGAGCAAGGGTAAACTTGGCGAGAGCGGCGGCGCCGACTTTCTCCTTCCGTCCTATCAGGCCAGTCTACTCGATATGTCTGCCTCTCGGGACTCAACATCCCCCCGACTCGGCATTCAGGGTCCCCCCAAAGTAGCAGAGACCCGGATATAGGCATAAGCCTGCGAACACCCTACCCAGTTTGGATCCGTGTATACGGAACGGGATTCTATAGGTTCACTGAACTGGGTTGGGGGGAGGGGACCCAATGCCAAGGGCCGGGGAGGCTGAGCTCTATTTCGAGTTCTGGCACACCTTATTCCACCACCGAATATAGACTTCCTCTTCTGATACCCCAGATCGACGTCTGTCCCGGGTGGAGCGACACAGCCTCGGATACCTACCTAGCCATGCTGAACTTTGTCCGCCCGCAACGTCTCCAGACGGCCGGCCCGCCAAGAGAGAGATCATCAACGCTAATCGCGTCGGCCCATGGGGTAAGGCTCAGTTGGGGGCTGGCGTCATGCAGTTACGTTTCTGACAGGCATGAGATTCCGCGCCATTTTGGCGCGTCGAGGCTGTCCCCCGGCCCTGTCTCAAGTGTCTTCTAGAAGGAAAGAAGGTAAGCGGGCGAAGGGCGCCACGGCGGCACGCACGGAACAATTACCTAAGAAACCCCATGCCATTCCATATATCTCCTCCGCGTCTAATTCTGTCTCTCACATAAGACTTATTATGAAAGCAAGCTTTCTCATCCCGGGCACTCATTAGTAAACATCTAGGGCTCTCGGGAATACCTAAGAAGGAAATAGCGTGATAGCGTGGTGAGGATCGATCGAGTCCTAAGCCCTACTCGCCCGGGATAGTTTATCAGATAAGCCGTCAGTCCAGCCCGTCGCTTTGAGTCATTCATCATAGCTATAAGCGAGCTGACGCCTTTCCGTGATATAGGACACGATCAGTACCTAGGCCATGCAGCACCGGCAGCCGCATTCGAGCCGGGGTTTCAGGGTCTCTCTGCAGTACCGACCTATATCTGATCTAGATCCCCTCCTCCCCCCAAAACAGGGTGTCAACCGTAGGTACGCCCATGTACATGCGTGAGACCTGTACCATCTCCAGCAGCGTAGTTCGTATAAGCCATGCGGCTGGCGGGCGTGGATTTTATCCCCTTTGGGGATAGGTCGCCCCCCCTCAGGGGATAGGCGTTAAAGCTTAACTGACGACTGCCGCCCGCCTGTATCGGCAGCCTCGCGCTCACATACCGGCTGGGGCAGGCGGTCCGACGAGGCACGGAGGTATACTCTAGCCGCCTCTTAATTGCGAGGAATGCGTCATCCAGGACTGCCGGCAGAGACATACATACATACATACATACATACGTACGAACCCGAGGCCGGGTGACAGATATCGTGGGGAGACTCGATTCCGCATGAGCCAAGTGTTTCCCCCTCACGGCTTCCATCGGCGCCTGGCTGTATTCCGGGGCGGCTGAAACAGAGACTGGTCCAATATGTCCGGCAGAACCTGCTGGTAAGTCTCCATAGTAGCATATAGCGAAGATTTCAAGCTTCCACGACGAGGCCGGGCGGTTCCCGAGGGGTGCGTATGTGGGTGTCACATGAGCTAGTGGTGGCGGCTAGAGGACCCTTCAGCCCTGCCAAGGCATATCATATGTGCATATGCCGAAGGCTTCGAGAAGCGCTGGAAGAGGGGGAGCGCACGCGTGCGCGCGCGCGAGAGAGAGAGAGTACATAGTACCTAGATGACGAGGAGGTTCGAGGCCGAGGCCGAGGCCGGTTTGGGGGGGAGGGGAGGGGGGTCTGAGCGCGCGTCTACTTGGCTTCTGCGCCGCAGGACGAGTCCCAAGACCGCTCGTTAGCACCGCCTCATTGGCCACGCAGGCCGCGGATACGACACAAAGGGCGGACTTGGCAGTAATAACCTTAAAAGCTTCATGCACGTAAGACGGCGGTCGAACGAGCAGCAGCAGCCCCCGTGGCCCCAGCACAGCGGCGACGATGGCGTGTGTTATCAGCCACTGGCAATATACCTACAGCAAGCCAAGGTAAGACCAGTCAGGCGGGGCGAGAAGAAAGAGAGCTTGTGCGTACGTATGATGTCCTACATACAGATGATGGCCGGTTTGGGGCTCTTTCTGGCGCTCGTATACGCGAGGGAAGGGGGAAAATTAGCCAGCGTTGCTATCGAGATGGACATTCGACGTTTCATTTATGTGTTTCCGCCCCAGGTCGGTGCAGCGTCCTGCGGCGGTCAATGGGCCAGCGGGCGTGGTCTCCGCCGTTCCCCGCGGCCCTATTCCACACACGCGCGGACGGACGAACAGCGGATTAAAGCGCAGGTACAACCGGGAAATTCTCGAATCTAGAACTTGGCTCCCCCAGGGATTTGCAGAGGGTCATGCACGCGGCCTATACCCTACCCAAAAGAGGACCGGTTGTTCCAGAAGGCGTCGATATGCGACTTCGGCGCGGGCTGGGCCAACAACGACCAGTTGCCGCGATGACGTCCTCTTCTGCGGGCACTTGCCATCGAGTCATAACAAGATACCAAATATTGCACGACGATCAAATAAAGCATCGTTACCCTGTTCATGAACGGAACATCTAGGCTGCCAACTTCGAGATATTACCGCAACTGGTTTTGAGCTCACGGAACGAGGAGGAAGCTCGGTGACTCGGTTGTTTGACAACAGCGAACCACCAGGAATAGCAGGGAGCATCATTTTGATCACTAATCTTGTCGACTGAAATCCGATGTTTGTCTGCGGCAATGATCTCCAAGTAACGGCACTTGAAGTGTCATATCATTGATGCTTTGACGAAACCTCCCTATAACGACTCCTAAATGCCAACGACGTCGCGGTCAACTACGATGCGCTTCCCTTATCCGAGACCTGGTACATAATCTTTTGGAAACCCGGCGTCGCCAATAATCATACATCCGCACCACCTCACAGCCACCCACGGGTTCTAAGCCCGGTCTCGTCATTCCTTTACGATTTGCCGGATTAATTGTGAACATACATACACTCTCGTACTTTTGGCTCTCTCAAACAAAACATCGAGGCCGTGGCACGGATTGGAAACACTGGTTGTTGAGTTACACCATGGATCATTCGTGGCGAGCTGGAGGACACCGTTTGCGGTCTTGATGGGGCACGCCTGTCGCCGGAAATGACATTAAGGCCAGAAACAGAAATATTGGATGTTTTTATCCTCGGTGATCGAACATGTTTAATCGGTACCTAATCCCACATGTTAAGTTAGACCCTCATTGATAGATTGTATGGTCTGATTTAATTAAGCTCCTGTAATCATGTACGACAGTCCATTTCTTCCGCCATTTCGTGATTTATACGCTCAGAAGAGCAAGGGTCGTGCAATATGCCAAATCCAGGAGGTCGAGGAATGGGCTGATTCATCAATCTTGATGCCCGCTCCATGCGTATTTCCTCAGTCCCTGAGGACTCCTGGCGCAAATAACATCAGATATTCGATAGTCGGGCGTGTATAATCCTGATCGCTCCACCTTCGTGCTGATCTTGTTCAGGCACATGGATCTGTTAGTATGAGTAGATGGACTAAGCCGGTATCGCAGATGTGTTCGGCATGCTACCTGCGTGGCCCAATGCCCATAGCATGCAATCCTTTGACTAAAATGACCCCAGCCAAGCGGTAAACTAATATTTTGGTGACATCCATAGTAATTCTCGAGATTTGACTTGGGTTTCGTGTGATGCTGGTTGGTCCGGCGTTTACAACTGGTTGAGTCGAGTTGAGAGCCACATCACGGCAACCGGTTCTAAACTTTGCTACTCAAATCCACCTGAGGGCTTCTTGGCCAGCGTAAAAGCCCAAGAACCCTCCCGACGACGGTATCAATGGGTTATGGGCGCTTTTCAGATGACGAGAGGCGTTTTAAGCCCTCTTGGGCTTGGATGGTCCCTGCTTCGAAGGTAATTCGTTTGCTTAGTGCAAGACTCTCCTTGAATTTGCGCTTGGCTTCCTCAACATCACCCGCCATCATTGCAATGTCGCCAAGGTTGCACAGTGCCACAGCACAAGCTTCGTCGCACTCTTCTGTTCTGTCCTCGCCCTTTATTCTTTCTGCCGTCTTTTGCGCATGTAGAGCCCATGCACGAGCGCTAGCAAGAAGAGTTGCCCGCGTTGGGGTCTGACTAGCCGAGCCATTAGGTGCACCACGGCTGGCCTCGTAAGGCGGAGTGACAGGCTGTTGTGCGATAGATATAGCGAGATTGTTCACTTTTGTGATTATTGATTAGTATGAAAGCCTTTCAAATGAAGACGAATGTTTGGTATTGCAGACATTGGCCGTGGACATAAGGGATTCAAGCACTTACTTAACACAGCAGCATGGCAGTCGTATGGCGATGATAGACTTAATGCCTGGAGAAAAAGGGGCGCCGCGAGATAATGCTGCGACTTGGCTTCATAATGGTTACCCAGAGCTATTTGTAGTTAGTGGTCTGCGAATTCGAAGGTCAAGGTTGGGCAGAAGAGAACAAGAGAGAGGGGGGAAAGCGGCGGGGACATGATGGGCTACAGTAAGAAGCTGACATACCTTCTAATGCACCTCCAATCTGTTCCGGTGACATCCAATCACCTTCCCCTTCCTTTAAACCCTCAACTTGACGCCTGTGCAACTCTTTCAAGACAGTCTCAACTGCCCATATCAAATGTTCGCCGGCCGAGTCCCCCTGAAGCACGTGCTCATCCGCATAGAGTTCTCCAAGCTTGACACTGATTCCTACTGACTTCCCTAAGACTCTTGTACGCTTAGCCCATAGGTTTTCTGGAGGGGCTTCTTCTTCTTCAGGCTCATTGCCCTGCTTTGTTGCCGGGCTAGATTGTGCCGTTGCGCTTATAAGCTTTCCCGATTTATCAACAAGCCCATCCCGCACGCTCTGCTCCATCTTCTCAACCCATTTCTTGGAATCTCGAAGGAGCGCCTCCAAGACTTCAATGGCATTTTGGTAACTTCCAATCTTTTCTAACCACGCGGCCAGCTGGATCTTGATGCCCATGGCTTCGTCAGAGAAAGGGTCAATGCCAGATTCCGCGCATTGCTCCAAAGCGAGCTTGTAATATTTCAAGGCTAGTTTCGGGTCTGGAGCGTAGTTGCTATAATACAGCGCACGGCGGAGGGACTTGGCGATATGGGGCGGGAAGCGAGTAAATTGTTCGGACTGGAAATAGTTGAAATAAGCGTAGGCTGTGTAAACACATACACCAGCCACGCCACATAATCTAGTATCAGACACATAATGTCAGCGTCTTGGACACCCGTAGTTAGAAGCGGCCCGGAAAACCATACAGTACGATCGCCAGGACAAGCTCCTCCGGGCTTTGACGAAATAGAGAACGAAGACTCTGTCCGCGGAAAGCGCCGAACAACGGGCGAAAGCTCAAGCTCTGTTTCAGGGCACGAAGAAGCAGTTTAGATGGCGGCATGGGCGGCTCCTGTTTGTTCGCATCCCTCCCAGACGTGTTGGACTGTAGTCGCCTTTGCTGACAATTGCAAATAATGGCCACTTCTGTGCTTGAAAGGCCGGGTTGTCTCCATTGTATCGAGTAAGACCGCGGTAGCTGTTTCAACGACGTTGACTGAACATATCGAGCACGCAGAACGCTGCTAGAAGATCGCAACACAGCAGTGCATAACGCAGTCATTGTGAGCAGCGATTGACGCGACAATGAAAAGGAACGAATCTACTTCCGTCCCAGTCTTAATCATGAAGTTGGCGGGCTTGGGGATACAGCCGACTTCGGGTTTTGCGCCAGTTGATTTGATGACGTTGATTGGAAGTAATACAGCGCCTATCGCAAGTTTTACAGCTCTGTGAGCTCTGATCCTTGAGCTCCAGAAACAGTACCACCTATGCAGGTGGGAGAGGAGGGTCGTAAGGACTAAGCAGGGGTTGTGAGATTATGAACTTACCCGGCAATGGTTACTTAAGGAAGCCACTGGCAACTGAATATGCGTTATTAGTACTCCGTAATTTTTACACTAATAAGAAGTTGCGACCTGTACATGATGGTCAGAGAAAAGTTTATTTCGCAAGTATTGTACAAGAATTGCAAGCAATATAATTATTTCTGATTTGACGTATTATGTTACTTTGGTTATAACAAGAGCCGGAAGAGGATAGTAATGGCAAAATAGGCATCGCTGACGTTACGTTATATTGTGGCATCAAAATACATGTAGGACCATAGTGAGAAGATGTCCTATCGGGGTATTTATCATGCGCAGAACGTTAGGATGTACATACCGTAGCCACTGAGCGTTTCTCAGACCCCTCCTACCCGGGTACCTAGGTGGTCAGGTGATATGCCGCAGCTGGCATGCAGCTGAAAGATGACATACCTAACCGCAGATGGATGGCAGGGATGGTTGTGAGGCGGGCGATCAGCGCACTGGCCATCTGGATGCAATGCCTAGGTACCTAATCCTCGGCTCTTCCTGCCATTCCGATGATGATGCTATTCGAATGTACCTAACCTTGGCGTCTCTATCCTCAACGGAGTTTGGCATGTGAGATCCCAAATTCGTTTTCACTCTGCTTTTCCCCTTTCCATCGAGACCTTCAATCCACCATTTATTCTTATTGCCACCTTCTTCTTGCAAGTCAGAGCCGAGATACTTGTCCTGGCCCTAAAATACCTTGGCGTTGATCTACCTAACCAATTTCTCTCCTTGTTGCTAGAACTTCCTACAGTTACGATGTCCGGCAAGAGCTTCGAGCCTAAGGTCCCGGTGGAGCTTGATCCCCCTAAAGACGATCCGATTTCTTTAGACGAACTAGCCAAGGCCGATGGTGAGTTGTGTCTCTAAAGAACTGCCTTACAGTCAGAACTGTAAGCATTTGGACGGCTGCGCTTCGACAGCCTTATCACATTTCTTTGTCGGGCCATGGATCCAGTAGTCCGAGTTGTTCAAACTTATACTGGGTGCCGCTAATCATGTTGGGCCAGGAACCGAGGGCCAGAAGGCCTATGTGGCCATCAAGGTAAAGTCTGCCATCACGCTCACTTCCGAGGGCTACGTCAATGTTGAATTTACGTGGATATATTGCTTTCATATCGTTCTATGGATCCTAATGCCGCATCATTAGGGCAAAGTCTACGATGTGTCCAAGAACCCGGTGTACCGAGAGGGTGGCAGCTATCATGGTATGTGGGAGCATCTCATTCTTCTTCTCCCTATATAATGTACTACAGCGCCCTTCTATTTCATCGTAATTTTCTTTCCGAACAGCGAGAGTCCTCTTATTGCTTAGGCTCTGCCCGGGAAGTAGAAGTCGGAGTCGGGGTTTGATGTCCTACGTTGCTTGACAGATCCGCCTACAGTTTTACTACACAGCTACCGACTTGCAGGAACAATATGTTTGCTAACCGCTCCAGTATTTGCGGGGAAGGATGCTTCCCGTGCACTAGCAAAGAGTTCGAAAGACCCAGCCAATGTAAAACCAGAGTGGCAGGACCTGGAAGACAACGAGAAGAAGACGTTGAACGACTGGATCGTTTTCTTCTCAAAGCGTTACAACGTCGTGGGCATTGTTCAGGGTGCTACCAATATGGAGTAGCCAAGGCGGTATTCGCCTTGGGCTGCAAGTGTCATGTAGTAAAATACTATTTCCTAGGGGGGATCGACGCGGTATTACTACACCCAACAGCTCAGCAGCTGCATGTGCCCAGTAGAGATGTGCCCTAGTGGTTCCCGTATTGTAGGAAAATACTTATTCGCGGCCCTTTGCTCGAGGAGAAGAAAAATCCTCATGTTGAGTCTTCACGATGAAACGCCAGGTTTCGGATCTAGTCGTGTCATGATGCGTGTATGTTAATGCAACTATCGCTTCGAGTTCCACGAGGGCCCGTAACTTGCGGCTATTAGGCGTTTATGGAGGACAAGACCGGAAACACTGGACTCTAGGTGCAGGCAAATAACTTCCCTGTGCTACGAGAAGTAGGTTAGGTCTCTCTGGTAAGTGACGCCGTGGACACAGCGCTACGTGTGATCACAGCAGTCGAATCTCCCGTGACCCCCAGGCCCTGTCCCTGCTTGATGCCATTGTACCCGAGTCCTATGCACGTCCTAAGACATTGACAACTTACCGCGAACTATGACGGAGTCTAAGGGCTTTCCTTGCTGCTATATGCTGTACTATCCTCGCCATCAAGGGCCACTAGTCGCAAGTAGGCTAGATTTGCAACCAGATAGCAAGTAATCTAGTGAGCTGAGCGTATAGAAAGACGACCACAACACTTTTTAACATCTCGGCTATGTTGTCGTTGTCGGGGTTATGTCTCTGACAGCGAGTGGGGGCGCTGTTGTTGGCGGTGGTTCACGCATGCTTTCAGTAGCTAGGTTGCTTGCAGCACTCCGATGCGCTGTGAAGAACACGGGGCAGTGATTCCATTGGCTGTAGACTATGTTTTGGGACTTGCGCTATGCAAATAATGTTCCCCCCAAATCTTTTCCCCACGGTGTCCAGGCCCGGGAGTCGTGTGCACGTGGTACTCCGCCGACTTACATATTCAGGGGGCGCAGTTATTAAGAGCTTAGATCGGGGATATGTGTCCTGTGGCCGCATGCAAGATATTTTCGATCTTATTGAGCTGATGTATCAGCTTCTGTCGGCCATCAAGTAGTTTTCATGTCCAGCATTACGTACGGCCTATCGGGTCGTTCTTGTCGCGAGAGGAGGCTACCTGCTCACATTCTGCCTGCATATCAAGTGCCGAACCAACTGCTTGGGAAGTATTGGTGTGACCTTTCTATGGAACGGACGTGTTTGCCATATGAGCATGACAGCCACCCAATAGAACAGCGGTAGCCTTGCAGTGATATTTGCATTGATAGGGGTAACATATACATAGCCATTATTGAATGATAAGCATCTAAACGTCCCACAGACAACTGTCTTGCATCTCTGTCCTCCGTATCGAAGCATCACGCCACTCTGTAACCAGTGTAAGGGGGGGGGGGGAATAGACATGCTGACTCAATAACTCCTCCAACCCAACCGCCCAAACGACCTGTTCCAAACTCCCGTATGCGAATCTCGTATAGCTTGCATATAGCGTGATAGGTGAGCTCCAGCAAGCCCTCGATGGTTGATCCTGGTCATGGCTCTATGCTTGGGGAGTTTGCTCCCCCTCACATTCGTATTTCCGGATGTTTTTTCTCGTCCAAATTAAGCTCCCGTGCTAGGCTGAGGGTGGGGAGGCTGCGAAGGTGTCCAGACCCTCCCGCCCGAGAAGCGGTACCCATTCCGGAGACAGTTGTCGCACAGTTGACCCTCTTGTATCCATGTGTTCCGGAGCTTCTTAACCCCATAGCAGAGGTGGTTGGGATCATTGCGTGCGAAGTGGCAGTATGACTTCAGGCGGCAGACAGAGTGGCTGCACTCGAAGAGGAACTCGTCGTAGTCACACATGATTAGGTATCGATTCAGGGGCTCTGAAGTCATTAGTCAAAACCAGTGGAGGCGAATTTGGTGTTTTAGGATGAAAAGGATGGCATATATACTTAAATATCCCAGAGGTAACTGATGGTCTCTGATTACGAGCTTGTAAGTAGCTAGGCTGTCGATATATTACGTGAAGAAGTGGGCGCTTTGATAACAATATAGGAAGACTGGTAGCTGGAAATGTTGGACCTTGTGAGTAGGGATGAAGTTATTGGGATTCTGGCTTGGTTGGTGAGGTGATGGGACCTCTTCTTTATACTTGTCATGTTTGTCACCCACGGTTCTATTAATACATAACCTCCCAAATGTGTTAGAGTACGTGTGGTTCACTGCCATGGCAAACACGCTATTCTAGGATGAGAAGAGCAATCTCCTGAACTGTGACGATGATAGCCGTGTTGTTCAATTTCACGCAGCTTGCCAACGCGCATTAGTCATATCGGACTATCCACATAGATGTTGAGATCGTTCTTCGACAACTGTTATTGATTGATATGTCATATTTGCCCCTGCCATACCCTATCAAGTTCAGATAGCGTGATACTGCCTGAAGCTACGGAAAAAAAACACATGTCTCATCGTAAAGCTGTACTCGACGGTCACACCATGTCACTATCTCGGAACTAACCATAAAGAAAGGGTCCATGGAAGTAATGTTGTGTGGATGAAGCTATCTTGAGATTGAAGCTGAGGCACAAAACCGTATCCATGGATGTAAATAGTAATAGTACCTACGAGGAACTCAGTTGAGTACTGAAGGCCATGGCAACCATGACGTTTTGGATACGTTCATAGCGACTCACTTACCTTCGCACGTAGCGTGGAGATGCGCTTGTTGCCGCTAGCTATGGCTCAAATGGCCAAGCAGCTCGAGACTCTGTTGCTAACCACACGGCTAATGGCTGTGATAGAGCCGGAAAGCTTGACCCAGATACCCGGCTGTCGAATCGCGAGCAGGAGTCCCGTGGCATGCCTGCAACCGTACATGGCATGGAGCTCATGCTTACACCTACGGGGCGGCCCGAGAAACTAGGGGCTGCACTCTCACGGTAGCAAACAGTGATCTGCTTCTTGGCATCTGATGGAAGGCCAGTTCAGCAGACCACCCTGTCAGATCTCCAGTACAGCCACAGATGATTGCCGAGGTCTGAATGCCTCGAGGGGGTTTAATATTCCGACTAATGAGACTACTTGTGCCAATGACCTAACGTGGTGCGATGAAAACGCGAGAAATGTCAGTCAAGCTACACCAGGAAGTTGACAAGCAAGTAGCACAAGCCCGACCTTTCCTGGTTACCTGGCCGTGGATGCAAGTGTCCGGCGACCCGTGCATCAAAGGACTCCAACAACACCCAGGTGCTTCAACTACGTCGAAATAGAACAACTGAGCGCTCGTCAACAACATGATGCTTTTTGAAACGAAGAGGTTAGATAATTGACGTAGTAGCATGTGCGCCGATAACCCCAATGACACGTGTCTGGGATGGCACTCAAGCTTATTAAACTTGAGACGTCCAAGACACGACTAGGAACACTGCTAGATCAGGGTGGTACGTCCTTTGGTCATATACTACCCCAAACTGTGGCCATGGCCTGCTTCGTTGTGTAATACTGAAAAGCATCGCATCAATAAACTTCTACCCGCAGTTAGCGATGCACGTTTTCTAGAAAGGAGACGATAAATATGGTCTCGTCACCGTCCTCGGTGAATGTTTTCATAACGAACGAGTTCGAAGCAATGCTCTCCCGCAAGATCATCGGGGAAAGGGGTACCAATACATGTTCGTTAAGGTCAAGCAGACTCATACACTCTCTTCATGTGATCAAAACGCCCAAGCTATCATATTAGTCGACAAACGTTGCATGCGGGTCATGACTACCAACCCATTTGCTGGAACAAATGATGGCAATGAGGCTCCTCACCGAAGTGATTTCGTACTTTTCCCCATTAGATAGAAATCGTGGATAGTACATTATAGTCTTGTATGGCCGTAAGTGGCGTTCTCACCGGCCACGCCGGCTTATACAAAGAAACAAACAGTCGTTCATACCCGTGAGGGATAGCCATGATCAATACGTGGGCCATGTGTCGATTTCGTGCCATATAACAGAAGACCATTCCTCCACGTGGAACTCGCAAACCGTGGCCTCGGCACTACGATGGGCTACAAAGAGGAAGGCCCATCTGTTTCTTTGATACAAGTTTGCGTCTGAACATCGGTAGCACCGAATAGCGCCGTAGAACGAGGATATCTCCGGTATGTGCATGGCCCCATGAACCGCTAGGTGAACGTAGCCCTAGGGTGTTGCCGATTCGAGTCTGTATGCGTGGACAAACATCTAGGCCTGATTGGTGTACGCCATCGTTACATCCTTTGTTTGTAACTTCGCGGAGCTAGAGCTGGCCTGCAACTGGTGATTTGTTGCTTTGGATGTTGGAAACGTGGCTTATATTTAGTAAGAGCAGGTAGGTTAGCTGAAAGAACTCCTCGACGCGCCGAGTTGATTACGACTGATCCAGCATCGTTTACAAACAACTTCAACATGGAAGCTTGAAGCAAATAAGTTGATCAGTATGAAGTGGTATCGTAGGGTGACCGTTCACTCACCGGCCACATAAGGCTCTCTGACTCCAGCTAAGGCGGCCAATAGGCAAGTACCCAAGGTAGTGCCACATGCACTATGCAGTCCTAGGTATCTACCTATCTACGTAGGTACCTACACCGAAAATGTGCATGCATGCATACAGACTAGGGACGTAGGTAGGTTGAACAAGAAGACAACGTGTGAGCTGTTCACATAACACGGTGTATTTTCACGGTGCATCTAGGACAACTTCGGGGCAGTGCTTACCTGCATGTAGCAGTCGTACCAAAGTGGGAGCACGCGAAGAATGCACTGTGCAATGCCTGAAATAAGCCGCCCAAATGCCCTATACTGAACTGCAGCTGTGTCTGTACTGTATGTAAGTACTGTATAGGACGGTGCCTCAGCAGGTAGGTACTTCCAAGGACTTGGTGGTGCATACCTACCTAATCTAGGTCGGCAGGTATTGGGTGCAGCAGGCTGTGAGTGACTGTTTGTTCGCCTCACTTTTCCCAATATTCTCCGGCCGGTCGAGGCCTGATGTTCCGTTGCCTTGCCCTCCTCCAACTTACGTCGGATTCCAACGCGAGCGCATCTGCCTTCTCTTCCTTCCATCGTCATCCCTCAGTTTTCCATAGTACATTTTCCGCCCTTTTCTCATTAAACGCCGGTCGGATATCCCCGCTAACATTTTGGCCGCCTTCCGGAGAGCATCCCCTAATGGTACTACGGGTTCGAGAACCCATTTTCTCCCGTCGAGTCTCCGATCTGGCGTTTAGGCACAGTTGCTTGATTGACGCCACCACCACCGCCTACTCTGTCTCGCTTGGGTTACCAGGCGAGGCCTTACCGCTTTCCCCAATCGCCGTAAGCTAAGCACGGCTTGAACTCCTGCCCTGGCTGGGACTACCTGTTCCTCCGATTGTTGGTCACTCCCTTCAATGATACGTACCCTCAACATCGTTTTATGGTAGCCGGGTTCCATATCCTCCCTGAACGGGGCTCTATTCAGGCGTAACCCCGTGCGCGCGAAGCCAGGCAGCGCATCCCGAAGACACGCCAGTGAGAGATTTCAATCATCAACAATCCTGACTAGCTGGTGAAGACTTCCCGCTAGCTCCGAAGGTTGCGAGCCGGTAGTTCGCGTATCTGCAAATTGCCCACGAGAATCTAACAAACAGATGCCAATCTGAGTCCCGGACCATCTATTTCTTAATCTAGTATTCTTTGATTGCTCAGTGTACACATGCGGTGTACGCTGTTCCCGTTTATCTCCGTGATTCTTTCTTCAATATGGCCGACCGTCTAGCCTTGACCTCGCCTGGATCTTCGGATGTGGCCGCCATGGAAGGACACTCCCAGCCCTCTGAGATGCCCGTCGGTTTCGACCGCTCACAGGATCTTACCGCACTGGACCATATGGACATGGGCTTACAATTCCCTACAAATCGGCATCAGGCCGACTCTTTTGGCTCTGGGCGGCTTCAGAATCGCCTTGCTTTATGGTACCAGAATAATGACGGGCCTTGGATACCTCAGGGGTTGACATCTCCCCAGGATGATATGAGAAGTTCCTCTGTCCTGGGAAACTTGCGGATCACTCCTATTGTCTTCCCTAGTCAGTACCGCGAGAGCGTAGTGCCGTCCGAATGCGATACCGTCCCGCCGGGAGTAATGCCATCTGATTCCGGATATGGGAGCCATGGAGCCAAGCAGAGTGTTGCCAACGGTTCCGTTTGTGATGAGTCCTTTGAGCGGAATGCGGAGACGCAAAGCCTTGCCAACCATATTAATGAATTGAATTTCCAATCTTTCCACCACGAGGTGATGCCAAAGAGTGGGATCGACCTCAGGAACTCATGTCCTCAATCTCAACCACCACTACCGCAGGCATCACCTTATATTGAGCCTCATATCCCGTTGGAGGGAAATCTCGTGTGCGAATCATGCGGCAAATTAGTGAAGACGAATTCTGAACTCAAGTAAGCCCGCCCTAACCATCTAGACACCTTGAGAACTGCGACTTAAACAGAACATCTCTAGAAAGCACAAGCAGCGGCACTCCAAGCCATTTAAGTGCGATGTGAAGAGCTGTACCCGCAAAGAAGGGTTCAGCACACCGAATGATCTTGATAGACATAAGAGAAGTGTACATCCGGATGAGGAAGCTGCTGGCAATCGATATCGATGCCCAGTCGGCGCTTGCAAAAACAAAGACAAAGTCTGGCCGCGAGCGGATAACTTCCGAGCCCACATGAAGCGTGTGCACCGGAGGGAGTTGACATCAGATGAGGAACTAGAGAAATACGTGTATAGGTACAGAAAATTTTCAATTCCACCTTCGTAGTGACTTTTCTGATTCACATTTGATAGGCCGGCACATCAATCTGAGGGGGAACCTGATCTTCCTCAGGGAGATACCTCCACCGAATTTCCTCAGTTCAATGCCTTTTCTGTGGAGAACACTAGCTATACCTCCAGCCACTGGGAATCGTCTCAGACCCCAGCTATTAAAGGACCAACGGATTCGAGCCAAGCGGAGAATCCAAGTCGACCTCAAGTGGAAGAGACTCATACCTCAGGCGGTAAATCCGATACCTTATCGCTCTTGGGCATGTTCGATACTCCTGTCACAAATGCAGTGCGACATAATAATGACGATGATGGTGCGGTATTGGATGAGCACAAGAAGACTCCTAGCTTGACCGGCGCCCAGCGTAACGAAATTCTTGACCAAGTCAAATTGGTAAAACCATGGCAGCTGCAGGACCATAATTCGGATTCTCTTTCCGAGGAACCTGGTTCCGAGCTCCGGCGCGCGGTGGTGCATCTGGCACGCCCTACTAAGATGGACGAACCCCAAGATGAGTCTCGAGGATGCTCGCCTGAGCTCTCATCGGATGAGCCTGGACTTAGTAGACAATCGGAAGAACCAAACTATCCGAACGAGACTGATGCATCTGCCAAGCACGAGGATCATGGTACCACGGAAGTGACGACAGTAAATCTGGCGAGCCTGAACGATGTAAAGCAACTACTTGAAAAACTCGACAGTAAAGGCATACTCCGGAAGCTCAATAGTGAAGGCATGCTTGGAGAACTTGGATGGAAGAGAGAAGACCCTCCAGAACCAGATGATGCGAAACCGGAGCCACCCAACACCTCTGGCCGGGAACATCCTCATGCGTGCTCTAAATGCGAAAAAGCGTTCGCGCGAAAATGTGAATTAAAGTATGCAACCCCCATTTCTGTGCCATTATACATCTAAAGCTCACTGGCGTTCAGGAAACACGAGAAGCGACATGCGAAGCCATATGGTTGTACATTCCCAAACTGCAGTAAAAGGTTTGGCAGCAAGAATGATTGGAAACGGCATGAGAACAGCCAGCACTTCATGCTGGAGCACTGGAAATGCGACGAGAAACAAACCGGCAATGCTTCTGAGAGTTGCGGGAAAGTCTATCACCGACGAGAGTTATTCAGATCCCATATCGAGGATGAACATCATATAAAGAGCCCTACAGTTCTGGAAACCAAGCTTGAACAATATCGCGTTGGGCGAAATTGCGAGGCTCGCTTCTGGTGCGGGTTCTGCCAACGAATAATCGAGATCAAGCAAAAAGGACTGCAGGCCTGGACTGAACGCTTCAATCATATCGACGACCACTTTAATGGTCGCAACAACCAAGCGCCAATGGAGATCAGTGACTGGAAGAATGTCGACCCACGTCACCCAAGAGCCGAGTCACCGGTGTCTGACGATGCTGACGTTTCTCTACCCACTCCTGTGGCCGGCGGTACTGGGTCTAATAGACATGTCGGATCCTCAAAACAGAACGTGAACTCTGCGAAACAGAAGCGGAAAAGAGAGGACCGTTTAGACGCCCATGTTTCAAAGCGACAGCAGACCGTCAACGAAGACGATGGGTACCATTTTTGTGTACGTCGTTCCTTGTCCAAGGCTAAGCCGATACTAATGTTGGTCTAGTGTCATTGTCGGGCGATGATGCCGATAACGAGCAGGCAATGTACTAATTTTCCTTGCGAGCATATTTTATGCGAGAACTGCAGCTAATTTGGCAACCTACTTGTCTGGTATGGAGTAGGAAGGTTTTGGGTCGGTCGAAGGCTGCTCTCGCGCCATGTTGTTGTCTTTTGGATTGCATAGGAGTTGGATGGACAGTGCAAAATACCCTGAACGAGCCATCATTTGATATATGTTGACCTGTATTATATATCTTGTTTGTGCAGGCACGGCGCAACGCCAGCGTCGCGACGGTGTCATTTCCTACTAAAGATATTTCCCTGCTTTTCTCGGAATCTGGGATATATAGCATGTGCTTGTTCGACTTTTGGCAGCTTGAATATCAAGATTTAGATCTCTCGTGATCCGTGCACTACCATGATATTCTGAATGTAAGTACTCTTGCTACCTCAGCGTGGCATGGGGGAGGGGAGGGGGGGAAGGGGTGAGGTCATGACGCAGAGCCGCCTCGTACCAAAGGGCTGAATAGCAGTTGAAACCCGAGCCAGAGGTCTTAGCAGGGGACTGGATTTTGCCCCAATATGGGTCTAAGGCCGTGGCGATCAGTCCTGGGGCACGCGTCGCGTGCTATGGGTGGTATCCGGGGTATGCAGATTGCTTGATAGTAACAGACGGCCGTAAGAACACGGGGTCATCAACATAAAGAATATGGGGCCAAAATGTCCCATCGGCGTGTCTTCGGTCTACTAGTTAGTAAGCAGCCTTGAACGTCTGAGGCGGTTGGCCGATGTGGACGACCGTTCTCTGAAACAGGCGGCATTCGACGGACAGGGGGGTTTAGAGGGAACAGTGGAGAAGAAGCCGTTGACTGGGATGTTCCGAAGGAAGCGCGTACTTTAGATTGTTTGAGTGCCGAAGCTCGGTCTGGTTGGTGTCCTAAAAATCGTCATTATCCTCCGTCGATATTGATGAGTTTGGCGTTCAGGGGCCGGGTGGCGGGGAGGGGGCCGTGGCCCAAAGTCCTAGGAATCGCCAACATCCACAGAATAGAGTCAATACGCACGTTCACTTATCATATGAACGTGTTTCTAATATAGTATATTAATAGGCCAAAATACAAGATGGCGAATAGGTTTTGCAAGCCATGGCGTAACTGTTCAAGGGTAGGTGATGTTTACCTAACAGCAAGAGGATAATCCGGGACCTTATCATACCCTGAACCAGATGGACTCCGATACCTGGCTCTATTCATCACAATTTCTTTTGGAAAGTTGTGTTTTAAGCCATATAATTGGCCCTCATTGAAGCCTGGTGCCGCATTTCGTAGTACAGGTTGGACGTAGGTGAGCCGGATCACCCCGAGAGCATGGTCACGAAGCGTAGGACTTTAGGCCACTAATATCAAACAACTAGGGTAGATGATCCCACTCCTTTCCCTCAAGGTTATCCGTGTCGATGAAAGATTATGTACCTATTGTAAGCAATATCATGGCACATATGCCGGCTACCAGGAAAATGTTTTAGAAAGCTTATTGAGATAAAGCCCAGTTTAATACTCCAATAAGATCAACTGGTCTAACGCCTTAATTTGCGCTCGGTCTGGGGATATTCGACGGATCAGGTGTGCTTCACCTTGTGTGGTTACGCAGTAGTTCCGTTGGGACAGCCGGGCCAAGGAACACGCATCCCCAGCCTTACTAAACCATTCGACCTAGACGACAAAGCTGTGACAAGTTCCTCAGTAAGGAACAGGCATCATCCACCCCCAGAATCTCCCTTCCCTCGCCATCCTGGGTTGGGGACGTGTTGACATTCGGCATCGGGACGATCGCGATTAAATCGGCCCCGATGTCGTCGAGCCTAGGCCCTACGAAGGATCGGGATGGCGAAGACAGCCGGTTTACTGGCTCGAGCTTTGATGATATCCTATACAAGAGGAACAATGGAGGATTTCGCTAATGTCCAGAGTAGTATCGGGTCTGGTTTGTGTATCAATCCGTTTTGTTGTGGTTGTACGGGGGCTCGTGGGAAGTCCTAAACCGTAACTAGTAAATTTGGTATTCTGTGCAATGAACAAATGGGATTTATGTGACTCGAGACACGGCGTCGCTCTAGAGTCCGTCATGTGGTGCTCTAATAAACAGTAATATATGTGTCTCAGGGGTAATTTGCACTTTCGATTCCCGCAGTGACCCGTAGCCGGCTTATGCCGAGCATTAGGTAGAGCTTATAACGACAGCATAGCTCGACACGGGAACAAGAAACAGCCCATTTGAAAATATCTAAACGCTGTACACAAGATCCCGGTACCGCTCCAACCCCCCGTGGTCTGATCTGGCTCGTTTAGTTTAGATTCTGACAGCGGGCAGCGCCATCATGCCTCAAGGTACCGCCCTTATTAGCTAGTCTCATCAAGCCCTGATTTAGAGTATTTCCTAATGCAACATCTGAGCGAGAATACCGGATCCTACCATTACTGTATGTGATCTGCTACTGTAGGTAGATAACGGGGAAAAGCTCTGACATCGATCCTTTCTGTGTAACATACCCCAGGCACACCGGCGGCTAGCTCGTTGATCAACATGGCACGGATGACTGCTTATCTTCTCGATCATACAGAGCAGGCAGTAGAAAACGAGAACATCTAATCGCACAGCCCATCTCAGTGTGTATGCAGGACGAACACGCGGGACCTGTGCGGGCAAGATCGGCCCCATTGTCTGAGCCACTTACCTACCGTGTGTAACACAGCAAAGAGAGAGAGAGAGAGAGGATACCGCCACTTAGGTGGCCGAGTTGAGCGAGCTGGGCCGCAGGAGCACATAAGAAAAGCGCATGTGTAAGCGGGCCCTTCCAGAAATAGCCCAGCGAAGTTTTCGGTGTTGCGACGATCTTGGTCCAAAGGAAGCCCGATCAAGACGATGGGAGGTTACACATGCAGATAGGTAGATGGGACAGGTCTCACATGGGGAATAAGCCCTAAGGTTAAGTTGCGGCTGCTTGTCCCGAGTACCATGTAGCAGCACTCTAGAACGAAGAATGTGAAGAGTGTGGATCGAATGGGGGAGCGGGGGGTGGGCAGGCCCACAGCCACCGCTGACCAGACGATGCATGTCGTGAGATACGCAGCTACCTATCAACTACAGTGGCGATCGACTCTTCCACGCCGTGGGCGCAGAGCCGGTAGGGAGATAGGTAGAAGCCGTCTTCGGTAGGCAGGCGACGACGACCTCCACACGACGTCGACCGACCAGCGCAGCATCTAGGACGAGCGAACAAGGAGGCTCGTCCACGTAGGTAGTTGTCCTTACAATGGTCCGGTTGGATGACTACGAGTACGATTACTCGGACGGGGGTTGCAACAAGTGGCTTTGGGGGTGCCTGATCCCACCAGGGGCCCGTGACCTCATTCGTAGACAATGTCTACGGCAATTGTCCAGAGATGCGCGGGGTTGCAGATTCGCCATAAGGCAACCGTGAGACAGCAATGTCCATCAGCCGCCTCATCTCATCTCACTCACCATCTTATTCCTACACGATGGATGGGCGGGGGGATGCCCATGTCGACGTCGCTAGGTACGGGTAGGCAATACATACCTACATGAGGCAGATAATCTATCAAATGTTCCAATGAGACATGTATAATGGCGGGGTGTGGTTACGTATGTACCTGATAATCAGTGCCGGCTTGCACCGTCCCGACCCGTGGCAGGTGGTAGGCTGCCTCGCCTTCTTATGATGGAGCCCATGGAGCATGATCACAGTGTGAGATGGAGGGGGATGGGATGGGATGTCCTCATCAACCTGGGTAGAGAGGCCCTACGCACGTCCATTAGCTGATTTAGAGTACTGGATACTGCGTAGTGGGGGAGGAGGAGGAGGAGGCATAGACTCGGTGAAGCACAGACCAGGTAGGTTAGGTAGATGTCAGTGTCCTTCGCTCGAGCTCGAGCTTATTAGACACGCACGTACATACGTACATACAGATTGAGATTAGGTTATGTAGGTACATGTACTAAATACCCCGCAGAGCTACCTAGGGCAAGCTCTAGGTACCTAAGGTACCTAGGTATTGGAACAGGCCCGCATGGAAATCAGACGAGGGACATCGGGGGAGGCGATCCCCAGATCGGTCTAGCGTTCCCTAGCCGCCGCCGCTTCTTCTTCTGCCTTTTTCTTTTTATCTATCGAATCACTGATGTCGTGGGCACCACCTACCTAGTCCCCTAGTCCTGTCGACCTTCGTCTGTCCCCGTCACACCGTCATCTCACATGCTTCATGCCCCCCATACAACACAGATTGGTCGTGGTGATGATGATACTAGTCGGGATGGTGATGGTGTTGGTGTTGGTGATGATAACGGCCTTGTCGGCCGACCCTCCGCGGCCCCCAACGCAGGTCTTTGCGAGCCAACGGTAGCATCGAGATGCGCAGCCCACGTTCTCAATGAGACATGGAGCGGTAGTGATCTTCAGCTGTCTCTTTTTTCCCATTGAGCCGAAACACGCCATCGACGAGACTCTGGTCAGTAGCCGCCAGGCGTGCATTCAGCTTTCGAGTTGGTCCGACTCTCGAGGCCCTATGAGTGGGTGGGGGCCGAGCCCAGCATGTTGGTCATTTCGCTGCCATCCACTTACCTACTGCCTGCCTACATACACCTGCTACAGTACCTACAGTACCTACAACGCCTACAATACCTACCTGCCTGCCTGCTATGCTGCCTGCCTACCCGTACGTACATACATGTGGTACCCTAGGTAGGTCATGTACTGGGAGATGTCGTGCCCGAGGGCGCACATATCGTACATATGTATGAACTCGTCCACGCCGCATTCCGACTTTTTGGAAATTGCAACACGTCCAGGGTACCTGAGTCCTAGGGTTATTTCGAGGCCACTGCTTTGTCCTGATTCCTAGCCTCGTCTTTGCCGGTCGTGTCGAGGTGGCGGTCAAGCTAACCTGCCATCGCCGGTGTCCTAGACTCGAGTTTTGGGCTTTAGATCGCCGGCTTCCAATTGACACACACACACACACACACACATACACACACGCACACACACGTAACTAGTAGTTTCGTGTCTCTGAGTCGCCTGAATCCGGATACGACCCTTGCGGCTCGTCGCGACGACGCTCTCGTCGGGCAAGCGAAACTGGCGATAGCATGGCCTAATATTACGATCCGACGGTGAGAAAAGTGATTCTCCAAGGATATCGCTCGATGCTTTGCAAAAAGCGGATTGCGAGGTGTGCCATGCAGACGGCAACAACCGTCCAAGAAAGTGACGTTTGTAGTTTTGCTGGAAAATTCTGCCTTGATTGTCTGTCATCAATTGTCGTATCCTCTCCATGGGCGCCTTGGCGGACAATTTGGCTGCCTCTCTGCCTTTTTTTTCCTTCCTCGTTTTTCTCTTCCCCTCTCAAACGCCAGTCCGGGGCAGTTTTTACACAAGATCCATCGATCACGATAGGTAACCCCCGGTCATAACCCGTTTCTCGTTTCTCTGTGCCCTCGGAAAAGCGCACACGGCGTCAACGTGTAAATTCCCATTGTTCATCTAGTCTCGCTATCAATATGCGTGCTAGTCTAGTGTTAGTTTAGCTGTGAATCAAGCTGGGAAAGCCTAGCGGGACGGAACCACGGCAACTATCACGATGACGGCTTGGCCAGTCACCCGCGAACCGCTGCAGATGGGCCGCGCACTAAGGCCGTGAGCAAAAGTACCGGGTACTTTTGCTCTAATCTACCTATTGGGCCTTTGGCGTATTTCTCCAAATCACCAACAGCCAGTACATCGACGTGGTCCCAATGCAACCTCGACGGAACCAACTGCCAACGTCAGACCAGGCCAGGGGTCGTGCAACACACGTCGCGCTAGTCGCGTGCAGGGTTGTGTGGAAATTGGCCGCAATCGCCCTCAGCCACGACTCATCCTGGCTTGGCACTCTGACTTTCCTTACTTTCTTGAAGGTCCCTGGAAGAGCATGCGGCTCCGCGTGGGCCCTCGCCCTCGCGGTGGTGTAAGTAGGGTGCCCAACACATGTGCGCCCTTGTACCCTCGCCGATAGATTACCTAGGTTCAGTTGGTCCTCCTCAATGGCGTCGACTATGCCTTATGGGTCAAAATGCTTAATACCGGCTGCTTCGCCTCCCTGCTGCCTGCGAAGCGCGCATGCTGTAACTCATGGAAGACCAGGTTCCCTCCATAAGTCCGACTTCACAACCTGAGACTTGAATCTGCAGTGTCGCAAGACACTCTTCACCGGCCCAAAATATCTATCTACGTCTTTCTCCCTTGTCGTCTCCCGTCCGCCCCTTCAAAGAACAACGCTCAAACCCAGTCTGGCCTTGTACAAGAAGGTCGAACACCTCGGCCTTGGACCTAAGCTTACGTCTTGCTCTTCGATATATCAAGTCCTTCTCATCGTGCCCTCCGGCTGCTCAAGTCCGGCCTTCATTTATGTTCATATAATCTGGCGCATAGCTATAACTACAAATCACTTAGCAACAATGGACTACCAGCACTGCCTATATTCGGACGCGTCCCAGTTTCCGGTCTACATGGAAACCCCCACGATGGATGCTACGATGGACGGCATGGTCGATCCGATTCTTGAGCCTTCTGCCTCACCGACACAGTATACTAGTCCTTGGAGCCCTCCCCAGATGCAGCGCTACTTAACAGACAACGACAAATCCGCCTTTTTTGGGTATGCCGTACCCAACCCCGGATTCGCCGGGAACGTGAACCGAGGACCTGATGGCGTGCCCCCACTTCCGTCCGGCCTGCTTCAACGTCGAGACTCGCCTTCCTACTCTCACTCCTCTTCAACGTGTAGTAGTGTTTTGAGCCCGCCAATGGAGAGCGACTACTATCAAGCGCATTCTCCGTCGACACCGACGGACACACCATCCCCATTCAGCAGTCAGTATGAGAACTATGGCTCCCATGGTCAAATATGCCAATACATGGGCCACGACGATGATTATGTGAAGCCAGTCGATGTCAACCCTTTTCAGGAGACGCCACAAAGCTACTACGAGGACATCAACCTAAGGCCTGCCTTCCCAACGAGGGGCTTTAGCATGTCAAGCGACGATAGTAGCACTCACGCGGACCTGTGCAATGCACCAGAGCCAGTCAAAATGTGTCGACCAATGAGTCCTGAGAGTATTGTACCAGAGGTGAAGAAGGAGGCTCACGTTCCTGGAACGTCGTTCGAATCAGAAGACGAAATAGCGTTTAGCGAAGAGGCCGAGCCGCCAAACCTCAAGATCGAACAAGACGATGACGATGACTACAATCCGAATAAGAAGCCCAAACGAACAGGTTCCAGCACGAGTCGGAGTAGCAGAGGCCGCAAACGGACGAGTACTTCCCAGTCTAGCTCGAGCGTAAAACGAGTAAAGACTGAGCCAAATGATTATACAATGAGCAGATCGGCACCCAAGCCGGTGATACATGGGACAAAGGGATCATTCGCTTGCACCGAATGCCCTAAAAATCGGGTCTTCAAGGACGAGAACAGCCTACAGAATCACATCAAGAAGCAACACACCCGGCCTTTCATATGCGTCTTCGAGTTCGCTGGCTGTACCTCGACCTTTGCTAGCAAGAATGAATGGAAGCGACACTGCTCCTCTCAGCACCTTGTCTTGAATTACTGGGTGTGCCAAGAAGACCAATGTGCCAAGGTTCCGAACGGCTCGACTAAGTCGTCGGCTCACCGTCACAACGGCTGCGACTCTTCTCAACGACAGGCTACTTGCGCATCACACCTACCCCAAGGTACCATATTCAATCGCAAAGACCTGTACACCCAACACCTCCGGCGCATGCATATTCCCCAGCATCTGAAGAGGCAGGTCAAGCAAAAGAAGACTGTCCCCGACTGGGAGCCGCTCGAACGCACGCATCAGGAGGAGGCAAAGAGGAACCGGTGCGAACTCCCGAACCACATGCGATGCCCAGCCATAGGTTGTAATGCTCGTTTCGACGGCCCAACCGCCTGGGATGACCGCATGGAGCATGTGGCGAAACATCTCGAGAAGGCCGTCGCCGGTGCAGAGCCGCAGATCACATTCGGCGGAGAAAACGACAAGACTCTCATCGACTGGGCTACTCGTGCCGATATCGGCATCATCGGAAGAGGGGATAGGGGCAAGTGGGAGCTACGTAACCCCCTGAAGCCCGACAACATCACGAGAGCAGAGAGCCTCGAGGACGAGGACGAGGATGCTGAGGGCGAGGAAGTCGATGAGTGATACATACAACCTGGACTGACTGTCTTTTTACCTTTCGTTCGTCCACTCTCTACCACCTGTCATGGGATTGTATACTGGCGTTGGGCACGTGTAAACAGCACTGTCTTCAATTCGGCATCTCTTTCGAACATAGTACTGATTTGTAATATTCGGTGGTAAATATTTGTTTGTTTACATACAGAGAGAGGGGTTGAGGTTGGGGGGCCGTTCAAGCAAAAATGCTTACAGGGTCTATTTTACGTGGTAATGACTTCATGACTTGGCCTGGTTACGAGATAGATATTCCGTAATGTGCTTATGGCTTAGATGTTGATACCTAGAGATGCTGGGAAGTATATGGAAGTTTACTACAGAGAGTAGGGAAGACAGCGAACATGGGGGAATATCGAGGGTCAATCTACACTGGCGTACAGATCTGTACGAACTCTCCCAATCCTCTGACTTCCAAGTTCTCCGACTAAGTGAGTCCCTAGACAAGGCATTCCTGAGGCAGACAGGCAGGCGTCCCGACCATGATGTACGAAGAAGTCCAAAAGTCCAAATGTAGGTCCTACATGTAGGTCGGCTCTCGTGAGCGACGACGGTCAAACTCTCGGAGCTTCGACGGTTGGTGCATTGTGGCTTTGCAGTTGTTACTTTTTCCTATGCCTCGAAACCTGGCCTGGCAGCCCTGGTAGCTGTCTACCTCTACCAGTTATCTTACGTAGTGGTATCTCCAGGTAGCCCGCGCCACCGCAGTACCCCAACCAACGTGCTCACCATGCCCCCACACGTCCTACATGCATCCTTGGATATACATTTTACTGCATTGGCGCACTTGCAGCGCGCTACTCTCTTGCAGAAGGCCTGGGCGATCCGCTCGGCCATCCTTCGAAAAACGGCAGAAGCTGCTAAAATAGGATGAACGCCAAGTCTATCTAAGACCAGTCTTGGTGCCCTCTTCCCGTTCGTCAGCGGAGAGGAAACCGGGCAAAATGCGCGGTTAAGCGCCAAATATGCCACCACCACCACCTCCACACACCGAGGAGGAATCCGACATTGTGAACAACTGCGGCCAACGCCCCAATCACCACCACCGCACCGCTAAGCATGTCCCGGGCGCAGAAGGATCGCGCAGCGAGGACAACGGATGTACCCGGCCTCTTCGTCCTCTCTCGTCTCTTCGTCTCGTCTCCTTGTCTTCCCCCACTGCATATGTTACACCCAGCCGCTCGCCTGCATTAACCGAGTTAGGACAAGAGATCACTGCACGTTGGTCAACTTGCACCAACAGCGCTGCTTACCCTGCTACTCACCTGACAGACGCCCATCTTCATTCTTTCCTGTCCTACGCTAGTCTATGAGAACGCGACCAGTTCTCATCACATTCTATAATTAACCCATTGACCAGAAGAAATTGGCATACGTAGCTAGAGACGTCGATTAAGAGCTAGGCGCGCTTGTTCTTTACTACCTATCTATGCATGTATACCTCGACTCCGGCGAGGACAAGCCCCTGGGACATCCCCTACCAGGGTGCTAGAAATACTAGGTATACCAGGTCGCCCTCGAGGCGGCTCATCTGTAGACATCTAACCTGTCTAACCGAAGGGCGTTGGGTGGATGGTTTACTACCTACGTCAATGAGTCCAGGTTAGGCACTTAGTCAAAGACCTCCACACACGCGCCCCGAACCCCCGTAAGCCACTTCCGCCAGAGCGGCTCGGAAGCGACCTCCTGTCCTGCCGCTGTCGATCACGCGGGTGGTGTGTTCAGGGGAGGCCTTGCGAGGGAAACCGGACTAGCCGCAACTAATACAATGATCGGCCTGTTGATATACAGATTTACAAGCCAAAGATTTGAGCTTGGCTGAAAAAAAGAAAAAAGAAAAGAAAGCTCCAGCGCGGGCCGCGCAAGATGATATGATGAGGCGTGCTATAGAACCACTAGGACGGTTCTTCAGCATCACATGCGGGTACTGCAAAAGAACTGCCTCAAACACGTGCTTGGATATGTACGATGGCTCGGTATTTTAAGACTTCTACAGATACTGCTCGGAGAGTCCGGCCGGCTTACCAAGTATGGCCGGGCCCGGACATGACAACTCCCGGGACGATTGGCGTGACAGCTCCTATATCTTTGTGGCATCGGCACATTTTCCTCTTTTGGCGGGTAGCTAAAAACAAAAGGACGCGGCTGATGTCGCGGCTGCGATCTGGACTATCACACCTGCCATCCACTAGAAACCCAGGAGGAGTAGGAGAGACATCGTCTCGGCTACCTTATGAGGAAGACCCCGGTGGGATGAATGGTCTACGGACAAAATTAGGACCAAGAACTCTATGGGTTATGACGTTGTGGTTCACTGCGAGAAGCCCAAGTCGGGGAAAACGAGCTGGATTTCCCAACGTTTCCATCTACTACAACAGGAGGGGTTAGATACTCCGGAAACATATACATGTGTGATAGCTCAAGTGTACATGTCCAAGATCGTAGCGAAGATGGAGGGCAGAGTACAACGAACCTGTAATAACTGGCCTATTCGAATTGACCTCTCCCTACAGGCTTCGTCAACTAGTACACAAAACGAAGATAAGTGTTCCTTGATAGCCCGTGCCCCCGTTTACGTAGACGTGACATCTAGAATCGGTTTCATCCTTCTAGGAATGCCATGCATGCTTGTCTCAGCGCCCCCAAACCCGCCCTCGCTTACTAGTAACCCCCGCTGCATCGGGAGGAGCCGACGGCACAGCACATGCTGTCACCACTGTACAGGCAGGTTTGCCGTTCCGCCATCCGAACTCTGGTAGGGCACGATCGATCTGGGAATGGCCGTGATACGGCACGTACAACCTTCTCCGCCTTCGCCCGTGCATTCGCCCCCAAAAGTCTCCAGCTCCGTTGGGGGCCCGGGGGCGGAGACGGGGGGGCGGAGAGGTGGATAATCATGTGTGCTAGATGTCATATGCCGGGAACCTCTCTTTGGCCCCCAGCGGGATGATAGTCCGATTGATAAACAGCTCAAGCTAGAGGGGGCGAGGCTAGAATCAGGTTATTTGTCCGGGGATTGGGGGCTGGGGGTAAACAGACCTTAGTTAGTTGATTCGAAGAGACGTAGGTGTATAGAGGTTAAACTTTTCAGTAAGGATGTCCTGTTCCAAAAGTCATGTAAAAATAGCACCTGGCATTATGGCCTGATAGCTAGACACTCATTTCTTAGCACCGAGCGAATAGGTAGAACTCGTGATACAATGATTACCGGCGTTCTGGAATCGAAAGCCACTCCAAGGCGTGCAAAGTCATACCCACCTCCGCATACGGCCGTATCCCACAAGCTAATTCTCCGGGTTCTTACATCAGCTGAGAGGCTATAGCGAAATTGACCTGTCAGATCTCAGGATGAGCCGCATGTCTTGGGTTACCAGGTTTGAGCGTGGTTCGTTTTTAAGAGTTTGGAGGCTTATCCCTGATAGCAGGAGGTAGTAGTAGACAAAGGATAGCTCCCGTATAATATTAGAAAAGTAGGTTCATGAAACTTCGCATTCCGTGTGCGCCATTTGTTTATTTGCTAGGCTAGAACGGGAGCAAGGCAAATTGAACGAAGCCTTGTCTTCTCGTTTCGTGTACTATCTGAATGATTCCCGAGGCGAGCGCTGTTGTGTATTGATATGAGGATAAGTAGACCCAAGAAGATAACAAGGAAGCCAGCAATGCATCGTGACGTCCGAAACTAGCCTGGAAATGGCTCCTTTACGGATGGGCTTTGAGCTAGGTAAGCCTCTTGTCGCCAGGTATAGCAGTAAGTGCTGCCATGTTCTTACCCATTCCAAACCCTCTTATACACACATACACTCACTCACTCGTATACACGCACCCCTTCTTGCGTCCATCTTGTAGCAACTTACCTGGTGGTCTACGCCAAACTAGACTCCCGTAGCTCATCCGCTCTAGAGACGGAAGCCGGCGATGCCACAGCAGGGCGAGCCGCCCGGCGCACACCGGCAGAATCTCAAGCATATTCCAGTCCGAACAACACCACCACACCCGCCCTCAGCAACGGGGCGACAGCCGGCATCGTCATCGGCATAGTAGGCGGGATCTGCGTCGCGGCGCTGCTCTTCTACATTTTCCTCGTGCGGCGCGGTATCGGGCCAACAACAGACAAGGCCAAGGCCGGCCCGAAGCTCTCGCGGCGCCTCGAGGCGCGCGAGCGCCGCTACCGCAAGCCGCCGGAGCTGCTCCCCGACGCCGACGAGCCGCGGGCGTGGGTCGACGCGCGGTTCCGGCGGCACCCGAACCTCACGTACTGGTACCACTGGAAGGGCCGGCAGGGCGGCAGCCGCGAGGGCCTCGACCACGGCGCCAAGGAATACGACGGGGCGCGCCGGCGGCGCGGGGAGCACCGGCCGGAGTCGTACCGGAAGCGGTTCGTGCCGCGCGGCTGGTGGTGGCGGCGGCGGCACTCCCTCGTCGACGGCCTGCGCATGCGGCTCCAGGCGCGCCTGCGCGCGCGCCGCGACCTGCTCGAGCTCCGGCGCGACCCCTCGGAAATCAGCCTCAACTGGCCGCCGGCGGACCGGGGGGCGGTGGCCGAGGCGATCCGGGAGAGAGGCGCCGAGAGGCGCAGGTACGATTGGCTCCTTGATGAGGAGCAACAGCGGCAGCAGCCGCCGCCGCCGGAGTCGCAGATCAGAAATGTGAGGAGGTGGGGAAGAAGGGACGCCCCTTGATATCTTTGGTTATATTGATTAAAGCCCTTTTGTTATTTCAAATTGAGACTGATTGATCAAGCATATCGCGAGTTTCATACCGCCGACGCGAGTGGTAGAGCAACCTCGAATTGGCCTTACCAGCAAGGATCGTTCTGAACATACCTACTATGCATGTGTTTCGTTCGACTTTTGTTTGTGAGCCGCCTTATTCATCTTGAGCTCTCTTGTCCTCCATAACCTTGGGAGAAGTCCACTTCATGATGTTAAGCGACGCAGGTGACACCCGAAAGCTTGGGGAACTTGTAAACCCGTCATTGGCGGGAGGAATGCATCGTATCTGCGTCTTCTGGCTGTTCGGGTGGTAGACCCACGAAAAAGACGGGACCCCCAAGTTCTGACTAAGTCCAGGTCCGTGCAACGCCAGATTAATAAGGCTTAGCTCTGGTGTTGCTGTCGCTACTGGCAGAAACAACCCCGCCAGAGCTACACGAGTCGGGCTACCTAGCTCGGCTGGCTGGTAGGCGGACAGGCAGGGTACGTAGGGGAGATAGGTCTCAAGCTCCGCCATGATACAGCACTTAACTAGTTGCATGGACTGTAATACCCTAGCTAGGTACACTGCCTACCTGATTCCTCCATCCATCTGCTGCCTGGATTGTGGAAGAGAGTCTCGAGTCCTTTCCGACCTTCGACCTTCGACCTTCGACCTCCGACCTTCGACCTCCGACCCTCGACCATTGTTACCTACTCATCTCACGTCTGGTGCTCTCTATCTTCGTATTCTTGCTTGCCACTGTCTCCGAACCCTATCAGCTTTCACTTGGGGCTCCATACGATCATCATCCCATCCCCCCAATCTTACGTCACAGCTCGCGATACGTCCTCAAGTTCCAGGAACAGGAACCACTCTGTGCCTGGGGCTTTATACGAGACTCTACCTACACCTACGCCACCACGCCACCAAGGCCACTAAAGCTCGACAACCACAACACGTAAAACATCAATTCAATTGACTTGTAACGTCTGCCAATATGGAGTCGTTCGGAAAGCTCAAGCGTCGGAGTACCGACCTACTGAATTCAGTCCCCAAGAATAAGTTCTCGATGCCCTCAATGCCACACCTACCCCAGATGCCTCATATGCCGCATCTGCCTCGTATGGGCGGCGGCCATTCGGGCCCCTCAACCATGAAAGGCACATGGCAGCACATCGCCATTCCTCCTCTGCCACGCTCCTCGCATTCACTCGACATCGTCGCCGGCAACGCATACATCTTTGGCGGCGAAGTCGAGCCCCGCAAACCCGTCGACAACGACATGCACGTCATAACCCTACCGTCAACCTCTGCTTCCGCCGACTATTATGCCATTAAGGCTAGGCCCACGCCCAGGGATCATGTAGAGACGGCGCCCGAGACCATTGCCGAGGATGATGAGGCTGAAGCTGAGCTCCAAGACCCCCTAACCGACGTCCCGCTCGCCTCTCCCACCCCACGCACGACGGCATCTAGGGAGACCGCCACCGCCTCCAACAACGCCCGTACATCCGAAGTCCCCTGCTCCCGCCTCGGCCACGCCACGGCCGTCATCGGCTCGCGTATCTTCATGTTCGGCGGCCGCAGCGCCGAGGCCGAGACGCTCGACGAGCACGGCCGCGTCTGGGTCTTCGAGACCAAGACGCACACCTGGTCGCACCTCGACCCGCACCGCACCAGCCCCATCCCACCGCCCCGGAGCTACTTCGCCGCCGTCGCGACCGACAAGCCGCGCGACTTCGCCATCAAGCCCCTCCGGCGCACCTCGAGCTGGAAGGAGTGGGCCGAGGGCGACTCGGCCGAGGTCGGCATCCCGCAGCGGCCCATCGCCGGCAGCATCGCCGCCCACGCCACCGACGAGGAGGACGCCGGCTTCGGTACCTTCGTCATCCACGGCGGCTGCCTCGCCGGCGCCCAGGGCCGCACCGCCGACGTCTGGGCCTTCGACGTCCGCAGCTGCACCTGGAAGGAGCTCCCCGCGGCGCCCGGCCCCGCGCGCGGCGGCGCCGCCCTCGCCCTCGCCAAGAGCCGCCTCTACCGCTTCGGCGGCTTCGACGGCTCGGACGAGCTCGGCGGCCAGCTCGACGTGCTCGAGCTCGCGCTCGACGAGTTCGACGACCGCGTCAGCCGCGGCGAGATCGGCGTCTTCGCGCGCGGGCCCTGGCAGTCCCTGGTCCCCTCCTCCTCCGCCGCGAGCCAGGCGCTGGCCGGGGAGGGCGTCGAGGAGTGGCCCGGCCACCGCAGCGTCGCGAGCCTGGAGCTCGTGCTCGGCGGCGGCGGGCGCGAGTACCTGGTGCTGGCGCTGGGCGAGCGG